>OX246745.1:7294764-7749478 GCA_945910005.1 Isoperla grammatica
AAAGTGATATCATAGAGATTATTGGCGTGTTGAGTAGGCTAATACAGTTGACATGCCAAGGAGATGCACTCTCGCTAGTCCAGTTGACCTTGATTTGACCTTTGCACTCGCAGACGGTAAGAGTAAGAAATGCAATCTGGTCTATATATTATACGAGTTGCACTTGTTACGTTGTTGTAGTCGAGTACTCCCTAACCGGAGAAATTTCAAATTGCATTTTTATATACATATATATGTACATAAAAAAATGCCGTACAAAGCTCGCGCATTGAAAGTAGGCTGGTTAGGATGGAAGGAATTCAAAGCACATTAAAAACAAGTAGACATGTTTGGCACTAGTTTATAAAGGAAGGAAGAGATGTAGTTTCTCCAGTCGTTTCTGCGGTGGAAACTACAACAGTCAAGTGCAGCTACGGCAGAGACAGGTAAGTTAAACGTTAAACGATATATTTACATGCAGACAGTCTTTCATTCGAGTTTCTTGTGGACTATTAACTAATTTACAAGCAAATGTTCAGTAAATAACAGAATATGATACAAACAGGGAGACAGTAAGACGATTAAATTAGTTGTACATACATTGTTTTTTAGCAACATTCTGTTCACTCTCATTTCTGCTTATAGTCATAGATATGTTTGATATAATAGTAATATTTAAAATTTTCAAAGAGTACTAAATACATAATAATCGATCAATTAAAACAATCAATGGATAATGAAACAATGCTGGTTGTAGATATCCATTAGGAGAAGACGAAAGCGTAGCAATAGACTATAGACTATATTACAAGTATGATTCTTCATCCCCTAGGTTATAATGACTTATGAAATATATAAATGCCAATGATAATACAGGACTGGAGTGGATAGTAAGAAAAAAATTAATAAATAAAAATGTTAGTACATTCAAACATACTTTTGTTGTTTATGTTGTCATATTAGATATTTATTTACAAAATTCAAATCTGAAAGTTTTAACGTGATTTATTACACCAAGTGGGAATATTTTCAAATAACCCCCTTCTAAATAAACATCTTTGTTACAACATGAATGTGTAGCTTAATATTATTAATAGAACATTATTCATGTTAACGTTGTGTAGCCTATTAATATAATTTTATATATTGTGTTTTCACTGCTAAAACGTCACAATACCCTGATTAACGCGAAATAACTATTTTATGCCGCATTAAAATACATTTTTTAAAAGTTTCTAGCATTTTTCAAAATTTAGAAATCCAAAAACAGGACGTTTTCAAAATAGCTTATGAAAATTTTTGAAGAAAACATTTTTATACTAATTTTAACTTATAAAATCCAAATTTGTGTATTTAAAGTTGAAGGTACATAAGTGAAATTCATAAGACTAAGGGTCAAATGCATAGTTGTTCCTCACGTGCTCCTCAACTCCGCCTTTCCTCAGACTCGCCCAACCACGTCAATCACAGAGCAGCATTGCCATGTGGACTGCTCTGTGATTGGTGGTTGGGTAAGTCTGAGGAAAGGCTGAGTTGAGGAGCACGTGAGGAACGAATATGCATTTGACCCTAAGACATGCATGAGAGGTCTAATATGACGGGCCTTCAAGTCTTGCCCCTAGGATGACTGGTCGCTCGATATGGGTGACAATCCTTCTGGTGACGCTCAGCGGTCTAGTCAAAGCCCAGTGGCATTTCATCCAACTAGCCCTCGTCGGGGCGATGGGCCTCACGGGGATGTGGATAATGCACAAACTAGCTCAGGACTACAACAAGATAAAGAACCCGAGGCCTCCGCCAGTCGCTAAGCTGTTCTTCAGGCGTTCGGCCAGCGACGTTGCCTTGGCGCAAGTAAGTTGAGACATGAAGGATATAGATTACTTTACACCTGCTTTCGTCATATCCGGGGCAGTCGTAGCCAACCAGCGAACCGCCCGAGACACACCAGCGCCACTACCGATCGCTGATTGGCTACGAACCAGTCGCCTGTGACGAAAGCATGTGTATGGTAGTCTTGGGACAACTATACTACAGTATTTTCCATTTCAAGTTGCACAGTTGTAAAACCAAAATCAAACCTCAAAATAAGTTGTTGGTGTTATTAGATACCTTAAATGTCAATCATGCCTTTCTTCCGCAATGTGCTCACCATCCCTTATAATACAGGCAGCTCCAATTTCCAAACCATACATATATTATATTGACAATATTTCTGTCGTAGTATCCAGTTCTTACTAACTCAAATTGTTCTCAGTTTTCACAGTATGGATGTGGTGTAGCATTATTGCGGTCGATTTCGAGCGAATTTAATATTGGCGGTGGCATTATGATGTTCGTATTTGTTCGTTGTTTTACTGTTTACATCTTGGATGTGTTTTCTGAATGGAGGTAATCCGTATACAAGCGGGAAGATATGAATGGCACTGGCCGAGACCAAGTTATCTCTCAAGGTTGCTATACAATGTTCATACATCCTGTGATAGCTATCAGCTAAGTGCGTCACTCATCAGATGGTAGGTGTCCCAAGCGTAAACACCCGATAATCGATCTATCAATTTGTGGTCGAACGATTCTTTGAGAACACACTGGTTATTCGAACGGTTCCCCTCTGCACATACATTCTCAGCAGTTGCAGAATTGGTGAGGGGGTAGGGGTGGGGGGGGGGCACTAGGTGAAGGCCCATCTGAGACAAAACTTAATGCAATTTATTAGAAATGAAAAAACAGTATTGATGGGACCTAACTTTCATAGCGACATAGCTCGAGGACCACTCGAGTACATAATATGGATTAGTGGATAGTATCATGTGATTGCTCTACCTAATGAACAATTTGTTTTCTAATGTTGAGGAGTGGCCATCTTCTGGTGACATGGAAGGGTTCAACTTCGAGCAGGTGCTACAAGAGGACCCAAAGGGTTGTGCTCAGCGCATGGTCTGCCAGATAGCCGCCACCCCCAGACACCGGCTCACGGCGGGGGAGGGGAACATACTGGACATGCTCAGGTCTAGGTGAGTGTTATGTGCTCAGCGCATGGCCAGACACCGGCTCACGGCGGGGGAGGGGAACATACTGGACATGCTCAGGTCTAGGTGAGTGTTATGTGCTCAGCGCATGGCCAGACACCGGCTCACGGCGGGGGAGGGGAACATACTGGACATGCTCAGGTCTAGGTGAGTGTTATGTGCTCAGCGCATGGCCAGACACCGGCTCACGGCGGGGGAGGGGAACATACTGGACATGCTCAGGTCTAGGTGAGTGTTATGTGCTCAGCGCATGGCCAGACACCGGCTCACGGCGGGGGAGGGGAACATACTGGACATTGTAACGTTGAAAGATGTTCTCCAGAAATGTTAACTATTCAACTAAAAATTACTTTGCATAAAACGGGATTTCATTACTTGAAAGGTTCCCTAAAAATGATGCGCAACGCATGCATTTATAAAGTTGTTTCCCTATAAGTATTTATGGACTAGTGTCAACGTGCAACGAGGATAGTCGGGTAATACGATGGCAAACTCTCTGTTCTCACTTCTGTCAAGTTACTGCCTGTGAAAGTACCGCCCAATACGGCATCGCTGTTCTACAAGCGCAAGTGCAACTCCTTTACGTTAGAAAATAATGTTTAACCGGTTATTCTTAGGAAGAAATAACTTCTCTACTTGGAGAAATAGTTGCAATAAACGGAAAGAGAAAGGAACGAAAACTAACTGATCATGTTTTTATAAGAAAAAATAACGACTAACATAATGTTTTATGTTCGATTGGCATCTTGAAAGAGGTTAAATTCCCTCAAACAGAATTAAAAATTAAGTTGTTTTCGCTGTTAAGGAAAACATGAATGATATCTTGAAAGTTGCGCCTACGATTTCAAAAATGTTAACCTGTTTAGCTTGTCGTCGTTTCACACGTCACGGTCATTGTTGTTGGCAGCGTAGTTGGCCGCGGTCATTAGGCGTTGTTCTAGTAAACCGCGTGGTCTCTGCGTTCCAGGTTCGAATCCTGCTTTGGGCATGGATGAATGTGGCGTTTATCATTTTCATAATCACCCTTTTCATAGTCTCGATTAGCATCGTTTAAAAAATATGAGACATTACACCCCAAAACATTATCATTTTTATTATTATCAACGGACATTGTTGACGGAAGGGGAACTTAATGTCCAGGTAATTTTCGCATGTACAAGACAAATATCTTATTGTGTAATTGTACAGAAAGAGGAAATAAATAAATAAATAAATAAAATAATTAATTAATAAATAAATAGATAAATAAATAAATAAATACATACATACATAAATAAATAAATAAATAAATAAATAAATAAATAAATAAATAAATAAATAAATAAATAAATAAATAAATAAATAAATAAATAAATAAATAAATAAATACATACATACATACATACATACATACATACATACATACATACATACATACATACATACATACATACATACATACATACATACATACATACATACATACATACATACATACATACATACATACATACATACATACATACATACATACATACATACATACATACATACATACATACATACATACATACATACATACATACATACATACATACATACATACATACATACATACATACATACATACATACATACATACATACATACATACATACATACATACATACATACATACATACATACATACATACATACATACATACATACATACATACATACATACATACATACATACATACATACATACATACATACATACATACATACATACATACATAAATAAGTAGGTAAGTAAGTAAGTAAGTAAGTAAGTAAATAAATAAATAAATACAGTGGTATTATATTGACCTGTGCTATATTGTCAGCATGACCTTCCAGCCCTACCAACATGCATACTGTAGAGCGTAGAGCCTCGTAGAGTCGTAATACGGTGTTATCAACCGTGTCTGGGTGAAAACCCTTGATAAAACAGATAATTACTTGACTTGCATTATTTGAAGCAATACTGGTTTGGAATTTTTCTGGGTTTCCTTACTCGTAGATAAGATAGTCTGCTTGTATGCAACATTACGAAACTGCGCGACTCATTCATGCGAATAGCAATACGTTAGTCGTTTGCAATCGACAAGTAGGACGGAAGCGATAGTTTTTGGGTCGGAAAGTGCAGGTCATACAGGCACACAGTTCCGCATGCAGCATTCATGAATACGTTGACAACAACTCATCTAATTGCGGTTGTAAACAAACAACTGGAAGTAATTGTGCGATCGCGGTAGAGGTTGAGGCCAGCCCGAGCTGACAAGAACATTAAACTACAAAAAAAGATGAAAGAAAGAAAGAAAGATGGTCATACCCGCTTACTGGTAACCGGCGCGGGAAAACGGGTTTATTTTATTGAGAAAAACGGAACGCTGGCAAGCTGGAACCTGCTTTATTGTGCATTGAATTTTGATTTTTTTTAAATTGTGCATATCACTTAAAAGTATGGTAAGGGTGCGCGCACAAAGGTAACTGGTTACCTGTGCTGGTTACCAGCGCTGAACTACGTAATGAATGTTACCATGCTTTCAAGTGCAGCCATGGTGACATTCATACGTCGTTCAGCGCTGGTAACCAGCTTTCTTTGTGCGTGCATCCTAATATCAGATTCACAAAGGTGGTTCTTGTAGATTTATAAAAACAGTGAATTAAATAATGAACAATTATGTTATGTACAATACATTATTACAAAACTATTAAAATTATTTTATAATTTTATTTTATTACTAATCGCACCAAGGTGTTTTTATTGCAGGCAATCGTTGATCTAGTAAAGTAAGCCAATCAGCATTCTGGTAGCTTAGTTTCCGATCATTTCATCACGGAGACAGTAATTCACGAACTCTTTATCTTTATGCAAGTGTCATAAACATATTATTGTACGCCATGCAAGATAATGCTCTTGGAAAGTTGTGGGTAAAACTAAGCCTAGAAAGATTATGTAAGCGAACGTTGATATAATTGTAATCTTAGCAAAAGTACAACTATGCATTTTTTATAATCGGATATAAATCATACATTTATCCTATGTACATAAATGTTAGTTGGAAAATGGGTAAACGCAGACTCGTGTTTTATGTCGATTTGCAGGAGAACTATCTTTTCATAAAAAAATATATAAATACAAAATAAATTAAAGGACCAACGAATAAATAAATATTAAGGCACCGGTACGGAACAAATTTTTTTTTTAAAACCACTGGTTACCAGAATTCTTTGTGTCCGCTCCCTTATTTCAATTCGCCGTCTTATAAATAAGTAGAAAACTAGTAGTACCAGTACCAGCAGTAGTAGTGCATTTAATTAGTATTAATAGAAGATATAGTTAGTAGTAGAAGATGCGCTGATGTATGATGATGTAAATGAAGATACTCTCTCTCACATATATATATATATGACATTGTTTTGTTATGAAAAGAAGAATAACGTACACGAAACAAATGTGTAATGTTAAGTAATGCTAAATTTTGTTATGGAAAATGGCTGTACAGCTCTACTTAAGTCACGAATAAATAAAAAAATAAGTAATATTGTCTTCAGGGATGTGACATCGAGGTCGGCCAGCGACGCCTGGCGAGTCTTCAGAGCAGCAGCGCAACTAGGGAATGAATCATCAGATCAACACTGCATTGAGAAGTACCCGAAGTGTCCCTACAGCCGGTCCGAGATAGCGCGCTTGATACAACTCTAGCATGGAGCTGCTTTCACACTGTAAACATGTTGTTCTATTGTTTGTTTGTCTTTCCTTCTCAAACTTTTGACGCTATTCCTCACTTCCATTGTCCCACAATTGGTCCTCGCTTATTTGTTTTGTGTTATCAACTATGCACTTACATATGAGATAGAACGAAGATTTCACAATCAAAAACTGCATCAATAACATATACTTCACTTCTAAGAGTGCGCGCACAAACCTGCGCTGGTTGCCAGCGCTGAACTACGTCATGAATGTTACCATCCTTTCGAGTGCATCTATGCACAATAGAAGTAGGTTCCAGCTTGCCAGCGTTCCGTTTTCCTCAATGAAATAACCCGTGTTCTCGCGCCGGTTACCAGTAAGCGGGAACCAACTTTCTTTGTGCGCGCACTTTTGCAGTTTGAGGCATATAATGGTGGACTAGGCTATGCACTTTAGACTGACTGATCAAACGAAATCAAAATTTCTTATGAGAAGCTGTCCATTTCTACACAGTATATAGTACCGGTAAAAGAGATTGTTACTTTGGTAAACAAATCAAAATGTTGTGCGTAATGTATAAACAAGAACGTCATTGTTCCATGGAAATTATGTGCGCGATCGGATATGTCTTACCTTATAGAGTAAGTTGTTTGTATTGCTTTGCGTTTCAAATGACAAAGTTCTGTTATATCAATTTGAAGCTAACTAAAATATGTTATGGTTTACTAATATTGTTAACTATTTTGTAGTATTATTAAGTTTGTACAGAATGCAAAGATGAAATAAAATAATATTGTTACGAAATGACTTGGTTTAAAATGCTCCCTTATCATACCAATCACACGCTATTGTATTATAAGACCGAACCATGATTACTAATAACTTTTTAAAAACCCTCTTATTAATGGGAAACCTGGAAATTTGATCCTGAATTATTTGAAACAAAATGTAAAATGTTTTGATTAAACCACATCGCACTTCAAGTGCGTCAAGTGAGGCAAGATCATTTCGAACTGAGACACTTATTGAAATGCATTATTTTTATTTTTGACTTGCATATTCATAAATAAGATTATAACCACAGCAATGACTAGTTGATGAGACCACTATTATTATCTTTTCAGTATTCGTAAAAATTATAAAAATGTGTTGATAAGCATGTATAAGGGATTAAATGATACCGAATTATCGAAATCTTGTGATAATCTATGACAAGTCTTTGAGTCTTTTAGACAGTGACGATTGGTGTTGAAATCTGAATCTGACGAGATATCATCAAATCCCTTGTTGATATGTCATTCCTCAGATTGTTGCCGACACGTCTTAGTAATCGTCGCTAGGCACTATTTAACAGTGGATTAACCCATTGTCTTGCATTTAGACTCCTGTCGTTGTTGAGTATCGTGCCATTGCACATGGTCCTTCTTAACATGGAAGGTAAGTTATCTTTTCCTTTATTCTTCTACGGTCGTCATTTACAATTTATTTAAAAGTCTGAAAGGAGTGCCAATTTGATATTTTCTGTTCGTATAATTAAAACGACTTTAAAGTAAAAATGTTGGAGGATACGGACGGGGCTAGAAGTTATTTATGCACGTAGATAATCTTTCTAAAAGTGTAAAAGGTGTTACATTACGATAAAATCAGACGATTGAGATTGTACTGAAATTGTTTTATTTGATTTTAACGTAATTAATTGGGGATCCATTTTGAAGAATAGGATGCTCATCTTAGATACATCTAGCTTCGAATGAATGTCGTTTTAAGAATCGAACAACATTCTCAACTCAACATTACATTCTAGATATTAAAACCTATCTGTTCTTAAATAGCTATTAAATTTATCTGTTTTAACGGCGAACGGTTAAAAAAGAACTTTCGTAGTTTAGTGTTCCGAATGTTGAAAATGATTGAAAATTTATTCGCTCATCGCAGAGTAATTAAATAATTTCATGGCGCACATCTATAAGTACCGAAAATTAATTTCATCGGCAGATACACATTTCATTCAACTGGAACATACTATAATATAGATCTATGTATTATTTCCCTTCAATCACACAATTATAATAAAATAAAGATTGTAAATCGCGTTGTAAATAGCACAACAAATAATATGTACGGACACGTCTATTATGGTCTTTGTAACTGTTGAACTAAACTAACGGTTTATCTCAAAACTTCATTGACAGTCTTTTTTATAGCAATGTTATTATGTGATGATACTATTGAATTATTAAATTAATACTAAACTAATAATACTAAAGCATATATAGACGTAATTACGTACACAACACATTTATGTAGACATCTTCAAAGAATCTGTGTTAATTATTGCCATCATTGTTATGGAAGATCAGCATGGTAAAGTAGCTAATCATTCACGAGTTGAGTACACGCGGCCAAATTCCTGATAATATACGCTAAGTCAGGAGAGGCTGTGTGGAGCAAACAAAATATTGACATTTACTCTAGAAATAATGATGTTTTTCTGTAGCATTTCTCTTTCCACACTTCCTTATTTTTTTACTTCATTAATGTCTATACCATATTAATTTATAAAATCGCTGATTTGCACAGGAGGATCGAACCAGCCAATCTCAGCAATGACGTACATTCAGTGTACGAGTGGGCTAACAATTTACATCAAGTTTAACATTGGGTTCACAAAATATAATCTTGTAAAGAAAGTTTTTTGCCTTGCATAAAACATCAGTTGTGACGAATTTACTTTTTAATAAAGCTGTATGAAGTTATTATTTACACCAGTTATTTCTTTAGCATAAGATCAGTAGATGTGGAAGAACTTGTGACGATTTTTATACAGTGTACTTCTTCTTACAAACACACACACATCTGCCCAATCTAAATTCCAAATAGCCCCAAAGTAGGCCTATATACCTAGTCTCATACCTACCTCAGATCTTATGTACTGCCCCCCTTCACACCCACTGTTTCAACTAAAACCAACAGATTCCTGGTGTGATTTCAGACATTTATAAAGGCGGTCCGCTTATTAGATTACACAAGCCACATTAGTAACACCCGCTGTGTTAGGAATCCCCAGGTGTCCAACCCAAGGTCGTAAATTATCCGTAATTAAACTGTTTCAAGTAGACGGTAGGAACAAGAGATAAAATTAAATTGGCACTTGGCTATTTCGTAAAGCCGCGTTTTCACGAGGCCAGTCGGGAGGCAGGTAACTGGCGGCAAGTTACTTGGAGCAAGTCACTTGCTCCGCTGGCAACTTGCAACTAGCCCAACAAATCACGCAAGTGCATGTCCACACGAGGCCAGTAGCCTGCTCCAAGTAATCTGCCGCCAGTTACCTGCCTCCCGACTGGCCTTGTGAAAACGCGGCTTTAGTATGAGACGATACGGTTCCGTTGGAGCAACTTAAATAATTATTTTATATTCTGTTGATGTTCCAGCTCACCTACTCGTCCTGATGTGCGTGGCTGGCTTGTTAGCCTACGTCGAGGGAGGAACCTCCACAACTCTGCGCAACGGGTGCCCGACCCCCGGTTCACCAGGGCCAGTGTTCCTCCCCCACCCCGACAACTGCGGCCTGTATCTTCAGTGCGTCCACGGCCAGACCATAGAGATGCCTTGCGCCAGCGGGCTGCACTTCAACGCAGCTCTGCAGGCCTGCGACTGGCCAGACAGCGCCAAGTGTGCTCTGTCAGCTGCCACAGAGGCTCCCGAGTGCCCCACGGACCCACTTGGCAACACTGTACACCTGCCTCACCCCGACAACTGCGGCTTGTATCTGCGATGCGATCATGGCGCGGCTAAGGTTGAGCGTTGCCCAGCAGGGTTGCACTTCAATCCTGTACTACAGGTCTGTGATTGGCCAGTCAACGCCAAATGTCAAGCCGGTGTGTCATCGACTGTGGGGCCCACAGAAGCGCCTACTGCAGCTACATCTGCACCGACTACTGGTGAGTCAGAGACTCCGGAAAAGCCAGAAGGCACTGATGCGCCAGAAGTTACCAGCGATCCAGAGGCTCCTACTGAACCAGAAATAACTGAGGGGCCAGAAACTACTGCTGAGCCAGAAGTTACCAGCGATCAAGAGATTCCTACTGAGCCAGAAATCACTGACGATCCAGAAACTGATGCACCAGAAGTTACCAGCGAGCCAGAAATCACTGACGATCCAGAAACTGATGCACCAGAAGTTACCAGCGAGCCAGAAATCACTGATGATCCAGAAACTGATGCACCAGAAGTAACCAGCGATCCGGAGATTCCTACTGAACCAGAAATCACTGATGATCCAGAAACTGATGCACCAGAAGTTACCAGCGATCCAGAGATTCCTACTGAACCAGATATCACTGATGATCCAGAAACTGATGCACCAGAAGTTACCAGCGATCCGGAGATTCCTACCGAGCCAGAAATCACTGACGATCCAGAAACTGATGCACCAGAAGTTACCAGCGAGCCAGAAATCACTGATGATCCAGAAACTGATGCACCAGAAGTTACCAGCGATCCAGAGATTCCTACTGAACCAGAAATCACCGAGGAGCCAGAAACTACTGTTGAGCCAGAAGTTACCACCGATCCAGAGATTCCTACTGAGCCAGAGACTGATGAACCAGAAACTACTGTTGAGCCAGAAGTCACCACCGATCCAGAGATTCCTACTGAGCCAGAGACTGATGAACCAGAAACTACTGTTGAGCCAGAAGTCACCACCGATCCAGAGATTCCTACTGAGCCAGAGACTGATGAACCAGAAACTACTGTTGAGCCAGAAGTCACCACAAATCCAGAGATTCCTACTGAGCCAGAGACTGATGAACCAGAAACTACTGTTGAGCCAGAAGTTACCACCGATTCAGAGATTCCTACTGAGCCAGAGACTGATGAACCAGAAACTGATGCACCAGAAGTTACCAGCGATCCAGAGATTCCTACTGAACCAGAAATCACCGAGGAGCCAGAAACTGATGCACCAGAAGTTACCAGCGATCCAGAGATTCCTACTGAACCAGAAATCACCGAGGAGCCAGAAACTACTGTTGAGCCAGAAGTTACCACCGATCCAGAGATTTCTACTGAGCCAGAGACTGATGAACCAGAAACTGATGCACCAGAAGTTACCAGCGATCCAGAGATCCCTACCGAGCCAGAAATCACTGACGATCCAGAAACTGATGCACCAGAAGTTACCAGCGAGCCAGAAATCACTGATGATCCAGAAGTTACCAGCGATCCAGAGATTCCTACTGAGACAGAGACTGATGAACCAGAAACTACCGCTGAGCCAGAAGTTTCCAACGATCCAGAAATTCCTACTGAACCAGAAATCACTGGCGATCCAGAAACTGATGCACCAGAAGTTACCAGCGATCCAGAGATTCCTACTGAACCAGAAATCACTGAGGAGCCAGAAACTACCGCTGAGCCAGAAGCTACCACCGAACTAGAGATTCCTACTGAGCCAGAAAGTTCCGAGGAAACAGATATTTCTACTGAGCCAGAAGTGACTAACGATTCAGAGCTTCCCACTGAGCCAGAAGCCACTATTGCTCCCGAGAACCCTACAACCACCGAGGCTCCCAGAGAGTGCCCAGCCGAAGATGATCCCGATACAGTGATCCGCTTCCCCCACGAAACATTCTGTCAGCTTTACTACGAGTGCTCTAACGGTCTCCCTATGATGGTACAGTGCATGCCGGGAGAGAGCTTCAGCCCTAGTCAAAACGACTGTGTACCAACGACAGACCAGGACTGTCCACCGTGACGGAATTCATCTGAAAGGGACCACGGTCCAAGAAGAGAAGGTTATACTTAGGACAGTGACCCATCCGTGAAAATGGTTTTATTTTAAATAGAAAATTCCGTTGAGTTTTAAAAATTTTGTTTTGAGTAAAACTAATATTTCAGTGGTTTTGTTATCATATTATATTACGCTGTAAGTATTCATTCGCGACTTATACATTGAAGCCTTACCTGTGAAAAGTTTACGTGCTCTAAACCCTTATTCAGAGTGAACTTCAATAGATACATTCATGTGACGTTATTTTCTTTTTCAAGTAGTTTACATATAAAACAATATTTTGTTGCCAGTTAATTTTTAAATTTGTTGTTACTTTTTTTGGTGTAACTAACCTAACACTGTCACTAGTCCAGCCATTAGTTCAGTACACCGAGTGATTTCTAGTTGTGCACGCGTCTAGTCTCCCGTAAGTTGTAACATGTTCATGTGTTCTCCGTCTCTCTCTCTCTCTGATCTTTATTTAAAGTCATTTATTTATATCGAACCGTACTGTACGATAAAATGTCGGGATTACTGAACAGTGGTGTTTTTACAAAAAAATGTGTTGTATCCATTTTATACAAATCGCTGTAATTAATAAATGACAATGCGATTACATTATAGCTACAACAAACACTCATATTAATTTCCTGTTCCCAAATAGTAGAATCCAACAATAGTTCTCGATATACTGTAGTTTTGTTTTGATATCCTAGATTGTTTTATTAAAAAATTATAAACCTAAATTAGTTGTATTTATTGTCTAACCATTCTTTTACAAGAACTGATTTTCAGTGGTGGACATTATACCAGTTTTTATATGTCCTATGTTTGTTTCTAAGATGGCTCAAAAGTCATCAATCACAGAGGCAAGAATCATATCAATATATTATATCAAGTCAATTTTCGGAATTAAAAAACCATACCGAGAATCGAATCCTGGACGTTCTAGAATGAGGAGGGTAACAGAAGGGGGGGGGGGTATTTTGATTATACTGAATCATTTCATTCATTGTTAACTGAATATGTGATGATGCATACTTCACAATTATAACTCACAACCGAAAGGTATGCAGGCAATGCTCGTGATCTTCGTAGACAAATTATTGTGTTTGGTAATTGTTATCCATCACGTTCGGCTGTCAGGTGTCAACATGATAATGATAACAAAGACAAGAGATGGCGACTCACTAGAGACAATTACAACTAGATGTTGCAACATTGTCTGGTTGGTAAATACACTGGTTGTGCGTTGCGCCTGTAATCACACGCGCGCACACGAGTTAACGTAAATTGGTGGTACTACTGATATTGAAAACTAATGCTAAAACATAATCGAAAATATTCACAACACAAATTTCGTGGGGGTACACGACAAATGTCGCGCCTCAAACACACTTAGGGTTAAATGCATAGTCGTTCCTCACGTGCTCCTCAACTCAGCCTTTCCTCAGACTCGCCCAACCACCAATCACAGAGCAGTATTGCCATGTGGACTGCTCTGTGATTGGTGGTTGGGCGAGTCTGAAGAAAGGCTGAGTTGAGGAGCATGTGAGGAACGGCTATGTATTTGACCCTTATTTTATTTCCAGTTCACCAGAAGTACCATATAGGAATTAGGGATGACATCGGGTATCCGGGTTACCCGAATCCGTTCTAAGGATTCGAATCTTGTTCGGGTTCATTTTTAGTTGTGCTCGCTATGTGCTAAGGGCGTATCTCAAATCTCTATTTTGGCCTGCTTCGCCTACCTTGCCAACTAAAACAACAATTATCAATTGTTATAATTAATTGTTCCTAATTGTTAAGTTAGTCGGCTACGCTAGTCGACTAGCGAAAAACATCAATTTGAGACACAGCCTAAGTCTCCCAACCCACACAACCCACACAATGAAACGTGTTCCGTTCAAGGGTGAAATCGAAAATAAAACAGACCCATTTTTTTCGGTCAGTCGTGGTTGGGATGTCAATGTCCATGGCCTTCAAATAACATGTTGAGCTACGTGATTTACACTTCTAGGATTCGGGTTACCCGAATCCTTGAGGAGCTGGAATCGAATCCAGATTTTACTACCCGATGTTATCCCTAATAGGAATTATTTATATTTTACTATTGTTTTAATAGTTCCTCAAAAATAGTTCCTCCCATGTCATCCTGATCCAGATTTTTGTTTTGAAATTCTAGGAGTGTAGAAATAAGAAAATGGGAAGACAGGACAGGATGGTATCAAATCTATTGTGTCCACGCCAAATATGCTAGAAAGAAGTATTAAATAGGGATTATGATAATACTGAAAAGTTGCACACTTACTAAAAATTATTATCCTTCATAATATCACATTGTAGGTAATTTATTTAAGTACAAAATAGAAAACATAAATTACATAACATTTACAAAATACATCTGTTAAACATAGAATTTCAATGTTTCCACTATAGTAGATGAGATTCTTTGAAAATGCTGTAAGCAGCATTTGGCACAATATCTACAAAGTAATTTTCCCCTGATCAGAGCAATACTACGCACATGCAACTTCCAGAGTCCTCCATTCAATAACTACGAATGTTAATGTATATTATAACAATACTATGTTCAACCCACAAGATAACGGAAGGACTCATTAAAATGGCAAAAAAGAGTATTGACTTGAAACAGAACTGTGGGAATGTGAAAGTACCAAAGCTCCAGCTTATGGAATAGCCCCACCAACATTTCTAAGGATTTTAATCCAAGTAGGTAATAAGTACAACAGCTAAACGTTTCATACAGTGTCAAATAATTCAATAAATATAATCCAATCAATGATTTTTATTTATTATTTGGCTTCTGCAACCGGCTTTTTCATGTGCTATCTTCACACCACTTCCCAGCATTTCAAGCATATTTTTACACTCATGGGTCACTCTGTAAGGTTACAGTGACGTCATTACTCCGGCACAGTGCAACGCAATTCACAGTGGAACACGACCTTATAAACTGTGCACCCTAAACCGCGCAATGTACGTATTTGTCAAAACCACAATTCACCTCATAATATTGAATAACCATTAACAATCATTCATTGTTTCATATTTGTCTCTTTGATGGTTGATACACCAACATGGGAATGTTTAGTTTCATGGCAGTTAATACAATTTGTATGAAAAGTCATCAAATTTCATTTCAAATTCTACAAGTTTCACATTTGAAACATTTACAAATTTCTTTGCAGCTATGGAATCACTGATTTGAATTTTAAACTAATATCGTACGCCTTAAAAACAGTATTTGAAATTCAAAATTTAAAAGCATTTATGATGAGAGATTTTCATCTTTTTTTCATTAAACATTTTTAATTATTTAACATTAACACTTATCACTATGTATTTAGCCTATTATTAACAACTACATATTATTTCCTCTTATGTTTGATAGCCTGTTCTGTCATAATTTGGCTTGGGAATGCCAAAAGTACGCCTCGAGCCAGTTTTACAAGTCTTTCGCTCGATCCAGAAAGTTCTAAGTCTGGTTTTACAATGTTAGACATTTCTTCATTGTTAATGCTCGAGGCAAAGTAACCCTCTTAGTAGAGATTCTACTTAAATACAAATCTAATTTGTATTGTCAGTTTAAGTGTCATGTGTATTCAATATAGACCGTCTAACTAAAGTTTCAGATGCTATACATAGCAAATCAACTGATCTGCAAAGTGTATACATGCTAACTACTATGTGCATATGATGCGCACTAGACCTTGGCCTAACTAAATAAAGTTCAAAATTTAAATTCTCTTCATGAACAAATGCCACCTTTTTTTAATAAGAATAATACATAATATGAAAAAGTAGCTATTAGACTAACCAACATTTAGTTTCATAACAATTAACACCTAAATTAACAAAATTTCAAATAGTGTAATCATTATCGTTGTGAATTTGGAAGCCAATTAAAGTAAACTTGTAAAACTGGCTCAAGTAAAAACAACCACTAGTTCTAACTTAATTGATTAATATAAAACATAATTGAATACATTTAAAAATAATATGAAATACACAGGTGTTTTCAAAATGCTCAAGCATGACAGCAGGACAAATAATCTAGTTAATTTTCAATAAAATACAAGGCATGTATTTTTTCTACATTAAGTACATTTTGTACAATAAACAGGCAAATTAAGAGTGAATGGTACCTCTACGTCAAAAACCCCGGAAAATTTTCATTTTTTAATTATATCTCAAGATTGCAAAACACAATCGAAAATCTAAATCAACAGCGCACTGTGTTTTGGTAAGCCCTACATACTGCAATGAAATATTATGACCATAAGGCAGTTATTTTGATTATTAATTTGTTAGTAATAAAATTAATTAGATATAAAAGACACAACTTAGAGCATTCAGTGGCTTTCTAAACCACAGTGCGCTGTTGATTTAGATTTTCGATTTTGTGTTGCAATCTTGAGATATAATTAAAAAATTAAAATTTTCTGTGGTTTTTTGACGTAGAGGTATCCTTCCCTGTTAATGTTGCAAGTAGGCCTACTAACAATGCAATATACAGATTAAAGGATATAATTCCACTAAGTATTTGAAAACTTTTCTACTACAAACTATTGAGTACTATGCACAAATAGACATAATTGATAGTTAACATTTAACTTTTCAATATTTACTAAACTAGTGTAGGCTATAGAGGCCTACATATTCCGAGTTTCTGGAATGTGTGAGATGCCAACCCTTACAGACATAATAAAATGTTAAAATAAGCAACCATAAAGTGAAAAATGTAAAATACTGTAAAATCACAATTGTCAGCCATATGGGTTTACAAAAGTCGTATGTAAGAACAAAATAAAATTAATAATAAACCCTTATAACCAAGTAAAATCACATTACATTTGACAGGACGGATTCTTAAATGTAATATTAAGTTGAAAACGGCTAGAACATGGACAAATATGGAGTAAAAAACAAAGGATACACTAGCTTCTATCTAAACACACATGTGCAGGTCTACGGACCACTTTATGTGCAAAGTGAACAAACAAATGTCTTGAAACCCACCTAAAATTAAGTAAATGGCGCACAGTATCGGGAAAAGTTATAACAAAAGGATAAACAGAAAAAACTTGTCAAATTTACAATGTCCATGAAACATGGAGGACCTAATGATGAAATCACATTACGTGTGGAATTGTAAGTACACTTTTATTAGGGAAGTGTGAGTGGTACTTTTCGGTTCGAGTCGAGTATCGAGTTCAAAACTACTGGCATGTATTGACTATCGAGTATAGTAAAAGTAATTGAAAATCGGGCTTCAAATCATAATTTAGGCTTAGGCCTAATAATTATTACAAAATAACTAACTCCATTCTTATTAAACTCAAGTTAAAATCTGTCATATCATGTCATAGTTATGATTGAACAATATTCGTTGTTACTTTATCAGTGGCAACAAATTATGCTAAACGAACGCAAGTTGATCCGAGGCGAAAAACTTAAAAGCTGGTGTCAAATCGTCGAGATCTGCTTTCAATGCCATTCCGACAGCTTTATGCGCTCGCAAGTGGAAGAAACATAGGTTATACACGTTCAAAGGCAATAATTTAAAACTCTGCATTTTATTGTCTCTTATACTAAGTTACCATTGTCGGCCATTGCCAAAATAAATTCTGGGTAGCTCTCGACAACTAGTGGCATGTCACAGCTGAGCATTGCTACGCTATGCCAATACCGGTAGTCTGCGCCATTGCCGCACAGTGGCTTGGTCGAATTCCGTTCAAATAAAACAACAGGAATACTCGAACTCAACTTTTCGAGTACTCGCACATCCCTACACTTTTTGCTTTGCTCTGAAAACACGTTTAGCATTTGAAAATTCAACATTTCTACAGTGCACATAGGCCTACTGTTTTCAGTAGCCTTATAAAAATATGTATGTATTTAAAATGAGTGACAAATATTTATTTATGTTAAATGGCACATATAAACCTAGGCTAGGCCTAAGCTTATGCCTATTTTATGCCGGTGCAGTTTACTACCCGAACCCGACACAACGTAAAAAAAAAACTCTACCTGCACATTGCAGTCCTACTAATTTGTACTTGCACTTCTGCATCAGTACTACTTTTTACAGTGCGTATTAATCATGTACGTACGTGAACCCATAGAAATTTAAGATTTTAGGGCCTGTTACAACTTGACAATAACAGTTAACCAGCATAGACTACATAGGCCTAGGCGTATGAATGAAGCATTTCCCCCACATTCGCCACATTTGCCCTAGGTCTCATTAGGCCTTTGAGACTGATGCCGTCTAACACATCTGCGATTCACGAGAGTTCCAAGCTCAATGATAACTTAAGCTTATCTCTTATCTTATACTGTACATTTTTAAACTACCCGATCACGGACATAAACTAACGCTCAAAAGTCACACATAATATTAAGTGTAGGGCCTAAACCCTCTGCAAAGATATTTACACATGACATACTGTAGTAGAATTCTATTGGGCGGCTTATGTCACCCAGGAAACGTTCATTTCATGACTTTTTATTCCATCCGACCCAATTCACATCACATCTTCAAATTGTTCGTCAGAGTGGCCTACGAAGCACTAAGCACTCTGGGGCAGGTCGAAGTAATCGGCATTGTGATGTACGTCATACGCGACAACCCCTACCCCTGTATGTTCACGTAGGCTGAGCAGTCAATCGGCTGCAGTCCCCAGTGAGGGTTGTGAATAAACTAGGTCCGTAGCAACTGCATTGTATTATTTTGTCCGTATTCTGGCCGTGAATACTACAGTCGCGAGGGCCTCGTATTGGTTCATTTGAATAACAGGATAACCAATCACAGCCCATATATTCACTGCAAGGTACTGTAATTGGTTCATTTGAACAGGTGGACTGAATGAACCAGACACCCAATAAAATTCACGTACAGTACATGAAGCGGCATTTTGAGACGAAGAAAAAACATTGATGTCGTTCTTGCGATCGATAATCAATATCAAAATGCATGAACCGATTACTGTATCTTATAATTTGTCTCACATCGATTGATATATTGATTATTAACAGTAGTAACCTTATCAACTATTAAAAAAAAAAAAACTTGATGAGATGCAGTCACAGAACAAATCTACTCATTTAATCTGCAACTGCAGTCTGTCATTTTTAATACTCAGACTTTGGTGGTGCAGCAAGAACCTATACAGCAAATTTTTATCAAGACTCCTGCTGAGAAAGGCTATGACAACTTTTATTGTATTGTAATATATAATATATATCGTATCAATTATACTTGCACTTATTTCCGAATTAAAATGACACAAGGGTACTTTCAGTGGAATATACCATAAAGCTGCATTGCTTACCTTTGTATTACAATATAAGTAATGGATGGAATGTAATTTCAATATACATACGTAACATGATAAGAGATCGCACCGTCAATGGATTCGTTAAAATTTACGCTCAAATTCAGCGATGAATGGTTCATAATGGAAGCCATCAAAAACACTGAAGTTAATGTGAACCTGAAAGAAATAGAACATAAACATTAGTGAATAGAGCTGATAAGAATGTGGGAGACAAATACTGTAGAATGATGTTACATAGTAGGGGTCTGCGATTTCGGGTAGTTGGCAATAGGCCTACCCGAAATTCGGGTCTTTTAATTACGAATATCGGGCCTTTTCGGGTACTTGATACAACGAATTTGTTTCCAAGTACCCAAAAAAGTCCCAAGTAGTAACTTATTTAAAGGATCGTTAATAATTTTTTTAATTTACTGCGATGTCTGACAATAATTGACAAATATTAAAAAGATCAATTTTGTGCTTGTTCAGTTATTTTTGGTCAACCTGTTGCATCGCATCTCACAAGGCAGGGGCGGACTGGCATAAAAGGCCCGAGATGCTGGGTTTCGGGGGGGCTGCACAAGGTGGTGTGGCGCAGCTGGGGTCTAAAGCCCCAGCCGCCGGAGGCAAATACGGCGAAGGCGCAACATTTTTTTGGGTTGCATTAAATTTTATGGCCTAAAATGCGATTTTAGAGCGCGATTAACAGAGGCCACTCTACCAGTAGCAAAATATTTTCAATTGTATTAAATTAATTCATTGAATATTTACAATAAATATTACAATAAATTCAATTATTATTTCAAAATAATGCTTTGTAGAGTGGGGTTCAGATTTTTTTAGCAATATACAGAGAAGTATTTGTATCATAGGAACTTTCTGGTGGCCGCCCGGGGGCCCAGACTTACAAAGGGCCCGGGATGCGATCGCCCCCCGTCAATTCCCCTAGCTTCCCCATTGTAGGACTGAAAAAACACACCTGTTTACCAAAAACACGGTACAGTAGACCAACATGTAATTACACATGATTAAATTATATGTATCACATTGTAGATAATTAAACGTTGATTAAAACAGATCTTCAAAGTAATCCAACTTGTTTTGGAGATTACGCAATTCCCCTATCTTTCCCATTGTAAGATTGAAAAACCTACACCTGTTTACCAAAACACGGTACAGTAGACCAACATGTAAGTGTAACTACACATGATTAAATTTTGTATCACATTGTAGATAATTAAACGCTGATTAAAACAAAGCTTTAAAAAGTAGATGTAATCAAACTCTGTTTGGAGATTACGCAATGCATCTATCGTACCCATTGTAAGAGTGAAAAAACCTACACCTGTTTACCAAAAACAGGGTACAGTAGACCAACATGTAATTACACATGATTAAGTTATGTATCACATTGTAGATAATTAAACGCTGATTAAAACAAAGCTTTAAAAAGTAGTTGTAATCAAACTTGTTTTGGAGATTACGCAATTTTCCTATCATACCCATTGTAAGAGTGAAAAAACCTACAACTTTTTACCAAAAACACGGTACAGTAGACCAACATGTAATTACACATAGTCAAATTATGTACCACAATGTAGATAATTAAACGCTTATTAAGACAAAGCTTTAAAAAGTAGTTGTAATCAAACTCGTTTTGGAGATTACGCAATTCCCCTATCTATCTTTCCCATTGTAAGATTGAAAAACCTACACCTGTTTACCAAAACACGGTACAGTATACCAACATGTAACTACACATGATTAAATTATGTATCACATTGTAGATAACTAAACGCTGATTAAAACAAAGCTTTAAAAAGTAGTTGTAATCAAACTTGTTTTGGAGATTACGCAATTCCCCTATCGCAGGCCTGCCACCAGGGAAAAAATTAAATCCTGTTGGAGTGGGTCAAATATCCTGAAAATATCCATAAATTTGAAATTTACATTTTTAATCGATCTCGGCAAGTCTAATATTAAAAAAACATACTTTTTACTAGGGATGGATGTCACTCATAGGGAACCCGGGTTACCCGGATCCATTTTTAGGATTCAAATCTCAATCGGGTAGTAATATTTTGTAAAAAAAAAAAAAAAAAAAAAATACGCGGCGATATTTTTGCGACTACTTTCCTTGAAGCTACAGTGAATTCCTGCTTGTGGGCGTGGCCAGCTGGTCGCTGGTTAGTATGCACTGTCATTATTGCGGGCGAGTTCTGTGTTACCTCACAGCTGTTCACGCCTACTTCACGGAGAAAATTACTACGCGCGGACTATTTACCGGCCTAAGTCGATAACGTCATGGACTTCTTTATCGAACGCGTTCAAACATTAATATTACCCGCGAAATTCAAATCCGCGAAATACAATATTTTCGAAAAACCCGTAAATGACTGTAAAAATCCTGCTGTCCGTTTTCCACCCCAAATATCCGTTAAAACGGACAATATCCGTAAAAACGGCAGGCCTGCCCTATCGTACCCATTGTAAGAGTGAAAAAACCTACACCTATTTACCAAAAACATGGTACAGTAGACCGAAATGTAACTACACATGATAAAATTTTGTTTTACGTTGCAGATAAATAAACGATAATTAATAAAAAGCTTTAAAAAGTAGATGTAATCACACTTGTTTTGGAGATTTTACAATTTTCCTATCGTACCCATTGTAAGAGTGAAAAAACCTACACATGTTTACCAAAACCACGGTACAGTAGACCAACATGTGATTACACATGATTAAATCATATATCACATTGTAGATAATTTAACGATAATTAATACAAAGCTTTAAAAAGTAGGTTGTAATCGAATACGTTTTGGAGATTACGCAATTCCTCTATCTTTCCCATTGCAAGATTGAAAAATCTACACCTGTTTACCAAAACACGGTACAGTAGACCAACATGTAACTACACATGATAAAATTATGTACCACAATGTAGACCATTAAACGCTTATTAAAACAAAGCTTTAAAAAGTAGTTGTAATCAAACTCGTTATGGAGATTACGCAATTTTCCTATCATACCCATTGTAAGAGTGAAAAAACCTACAACTTTTTACCAAAAACACGGTACAGTAGACCAACATGTAATTACACAGTCAAATTATGTACCACAATGTAGATAATTAAACGCTTATTAAAACAAAGCTTTAAAAAGTAGATGTAATCAAATTCGTTTTGGAGATTATGCAATTCCCCTATCTTTCCCATTGTAAGATTGAAAAACCTACACCTGTTTACCAAAACACGGTACAGTAGACCAACATGTAACTACACATGATTAAATATGTATCACATTGTAGATAATTAAACGCTGATTAAAACAAAGCTTTAAAAAGTAGATGTAATCAAACTTGTTTTGGAGATTACGCAATTCCCAGGGGTGGACTGGCATAAAAAGGCCCGAGATACTGGGTTTCGGGGGGCCCGCACGAGGTGGCATGGGGCAGCTGGGGTCTGGGGCGAAGCCCCAGCCACCGGGGGCAAATACGCCAAAGACGCAAAATTTGTTTTGTGTTGCATTGAATTTTATGGCAAAAAATGCAATTTTAGGGCGCGATCAACAGAGGCCACCCTACCAGTAGTAAAATAATTTCAATTATATTCAATTAATTCATTGAATATTTACAATAAATATTACAATAAATACAATTATAAATTTCAAAATAATACTTATAAAGTGAGGTTAAGATTTTGTTAGCAATATACAGAGAAGTATTTGTATCATAGGACCTTGGAGCTTGCTTCCTTGCTTGCTAGGAACTTGGTGGCCACCCGGGGGCCCGGACTGCCAAAGGGCCCGGGATGCGATCGCATCCCGGCATCCCTAGCTAGTCCGCGCCTGTCACAAGGCATTTAAGTTTAACTATAGAAAGTATGACTATTGAATATTGATGTAGGATGGCATTTGAGTTTGACGTATGACCTCAAAACAAGATTTTATTTCCCTATTTATACATACAAGTAGAAAATTGAGTAATCTTACCATGGGATCAGCCACCAAGTTTTCAAGGATGTGCTCGATCTCCTCAAAACTGGGTCGTTCATCCAAGTCCAGTTGCCAGCACTGAAGCATCAGCTGATACAGATCATCTCCGATGAACTGCAACTGAGGGAGACGCATTCCGCGCATCACTCGAGGGCCAATCTCGGAAGTTCTAACACTGGCGTACGGAGTTCCCCCTGGGAGAGAAAAACTCATATTTTAGATAGCAGTAAGTCTACGAGGTCGGCATGGGGTGGACAGTGATATGTCAAACAACATTTTCCATTCCCATTGCATCAGTTGCGGATTAAAGGCCCAGTTAAGTTTTTGGACAACATATTTTAAAAGAAAGATTCCCCCTTATTATGAGTATCGCAGAAGACTGCAGCGTAAATGGCCCGCTCATTCTCCAGATAATTGTGAGGCCGTATGGCAGCACTTGGTCTATTTTCTTTAATTGCAACGAACTCTCCTTCCGTGTAGCACTGCTCATAACGGTACCCGTTACGACTTCACAAATCATACCTGCCATAGCTATGCATGAATTTAGTGTGAGGGCGAGCTAGACTACCACCCCTTCGTCCGACTGACAGCAGACCCTAGGTAACATCACACGGGGCGATAGTATGGGACAAGTAGATCGCAGAGAACTTTTGAGCCTGTGGACCGATATTGACCATTTTTTTTCTGTTGTGTTGTGTTACAAACATTCATTTGATGACACATGCAATCAAACCTTGACTGGGCCTTTAAGTGAACCCGAACTCGTGATACAGAGGGTTTACTGTAATTGACCAAACACCAACACCTTCACTATTTTATTCTTACCCAGAGCTGTAAGTTCCCATAGGAGACAACCAAAAGCCCAAACATCGCTCTTGTTCACGTAATGACGGCTTCGGAATATTTCTTGCGCCATCCAACGTGTGTTGTCTACAATTTCTCCCCCTTTGTCGTACTTGGAAATGCCATGGCCAGTAACTTTAGGAATAATCCCATCAGCCATAAGTACATTTCTTGCTAACAGCTGCTTGTGTACAACCTGACCCAAGAAAACAAAATAATTAGTGTCACATAGAAATAGAATGCTATACCAAAGTCATCGAGAAGAGAAAATAGTATTAGGAGGAATTATTTGCACACCCCAAATTTTCAAAATTATCATTGATTACATTGGTAATGACAGGTTTGTCAGATCTCAATGGTTCGTTGCAACTTGAGAGAAACATTTAATTAGCTAGGTTTATCAATGTGGACATTCCTTATTATAATTAAGGAATAAGGTTTCATTATCCCCCCTCCCCCTCCATTATAATTTTAAACAAGTTGCCGGGTAGCTAATGTTCTAAAATCCCCTGCTTTGCCCATCCTTTATCCTTGTATGCCGAAAGAGAGCGGACGTTCCTTTCACCTCATGTTTCTTGGCTATGTACAATCTTATTGAAATGATGTTTTTTTTTTACCATTTAAAGCGGGTTTGGCATTGGTTACCCAGTTAGCGATTTTACTAACCGATGACATACCCAGTGTTAACTATAAATACATAATACAGTTTGGAAATTCAAGTAGGCCTACCTTCAGTCTTGTAAGATGACTCATCGCTCGAGCCACGCCCAGAGCTGCCTCCAGTACTTGCGCTTCACTCAGAGAACAAAAGCGTGTTTGATCGGTCCCTCTCGTAAGGTACTCCAAACACCTGCTCTCCAGCATAATATCTTTCAAAGAAGCTGGATGGTACTCTAACACGACAAATAACGTTTCCGGACTCTCGCACGTTCCGACTAACCCGACAAGATTGGCGTGCGGTCCAGCCCGAATTAATACGTCTAGGTCTTGAAGCATGAAGCGCTTGTTGGTTACCGACAATTCTCTGTCGTTGATGGTGTGTACCGTCACAGCCTGAGGGAAACCTCTCTGCTGAACGGTTCCTTTAGAAACTTCGCCGTAGATGCCCTTTCCTAACGGCTCCTCCGTTCGAACCTCCAGGAAATTACGTGGAATGTTCCAAACTTGATGTTTAAGTTTCTCGTAGTAGTCCACTCGCTTCTCTTCTTCGTCCTCTTCTTCAGGAACAAAACTTTGATGGTCGTACCCCGTGTCCTAGCAAGATTACAATAGCTGTTATTATTGTTCATTGCCAGAGGCAGGAGTTTATGGTATTAACGATAAACGCGATTTTCTTAGATAATGTTTTATAACTACAGATGTGGATGTTTTAGGTACTTGTGGTGCTGGAAATGACATTTTTTTCGCGCGAATTTCCGCGATTTTTAAGTATAGCCGCGATTTGAGCGATTCTACCCATTATTCACGAATAACGTTGGAACAAAATAAATTAATGACGAATTTGCGAATAACCGTCCAATTTTTACGTTTTTGTGTCAACACTCACGTCTAGGCCAAACGCCGTCCTCGGCAACGCACTGCAATTTGGAGATACATAGATTAAGGAAACTAGTGCGAGTAGGCAGCTACAATAAGTGTTCACTGTTTTACATAGCCATATTCAGTGATTCATTGACTAATTAATGTGTTTATAGTTGTGCCGTGTACCTAATAAATGTAGGTTGATACATATTTGTGTTCTAATTTTTAGCCTATGCATTTTCCATGGTCCCAAAGTAGCCAAACAAAGAAAAAAATTAAAACCGCTATAAAAACGATTTTTTCAAAAATATTCAACACCAATTCACCACCTTTTTAAATCTTAAAAACGAAATATGCAACAAATTTTCACCATAAACTCCTGCCTCTGTTCATTGCAAACAAATCCTAAATTTAGGCTAACAATTTTGCTCTACTAGCAAATGAGGAATTAACGTTTCAATCTAAAATCTAAATCAATCTATAGTTTTGTACATTCCCTTTCAAATGAGCTATATGCCTATGAGAGCTTTGTAGATTAAACAAAATGTTACCAATACAAGAGTAGTCGATGTGCACGACGGATGCAAAAAATGTTTAAGTTCGGCATCTCACAAGTTTTGAACCCTTTGAGCAGAAAAAATGTTTTGGTTCTAATGGGAACATTTTCTACACAAGTTTGTGTTTCTATAATTTTGCTCTTCATTTTTTCTACAATTTGAACACAATGTGAGCTGGTCTCTTTGTGAGACAATTCACACTAAATTAGGCAGTCAAGACCTAAGAAGGTAACAAATACGAGCCACAGATTACTTAGTACTTACAGCTGGAATCATGGGTCCTTGGAGAGATAACTCCTGATGATCTAGTCGGCGACGTCGGCCCAATTTCCTCCTGATCACAAAGTAGGCGACGACCGAGAGCACCAGAAGGAATCCGAATATCCCGATGGCTACCGAGAGCACGACCACTGTGGTGGACGGACCCCTAGCGCTGCTGTCTGCGGGCATTCCTACGTCCAGGACTACGATGCCATGTTGCTCGTGCCCGGCGTGGGCGTAACGCACTCTGGTGTTCCCCTCCAGAGAACTGACCACGCCGATACTGATGTGTATGTCGCCGGTCAACGGGAGGGGCGGATTGTAGTATTGACCGTACTTTCGGCCGTCCCCGACCACAAACTCGTTCTTGTTGGAGGTTAAATCCTAGAAATAGAAAAACATTTTAAAAGTTACCAATAGATACACCTAGATAGTGTAAATAAATAATAACTCCACCTTCGTCGGGTGATCAAGGCCACGTCAGGCCGAAACCGTCTCAACGTTTTGTTTATACCTTTTTGTGTTTCTATCGACTCCGAAGGCCGCAACTACTACAAGGTAAGCTGTTGGTTCCTTCCTATTCTTCCCCCCCAGCTCAAACCTAGCCGTTAGGCAAACTACACATTCACATTAAGCAATTTTAAGTGTGGTCTAGCTAGGAATGAAGAAAATAGACGACTTCGGAAACTCGTGGCGCATGCGCGAGCCACAAATCCATCATGGCCGATTGTGTTCCGCCTGAGGCGATCCCTACGCGCGTGTAAGGTATCGCTTATGGTGGCGTAGGGCTAGGTGCTCCAGATTTGTAAGTTTGCAGCTGAAGATTGCCTGTTACTACACATAAAGCCAAGACGTATTTGAGTACGTTGTAATTGCTGTGTATCTTTTTACTACAAGGCCCATTTTTAGGCCTAGATAGCAGGAAGAAAAGTGCATAAATGAAGCTGTCACTGTCAGTGTCATTCTAACCTCCAAGTCCAAGCCAAGACCGTCGTGACTTTGGCGACAATGACTGCCGCCCGTGTTGTCAACATAGGCCTACAGACTTGATGTAGAAAATCCGCTAAGAAAGTGATGGCATATAATATGTATCCAAGAACAATGCAATACATATTATCAGGTAGAGAACGTTCAATCCAATATAGTGAATACCACTATACATTCGTACCTCCGTGAGGGGAACGATACCGCATTAACTAAATGTGCATCATTAAATATCCCTCTAAGCAAGCACTACAACGTTTTATGTGTATAATATACTACCTATCCATTTCCTAACTAAACCCTTAGGTAATTGACACAGGCTCGTACCTCCGTGCGGGAAATATTACCCAAATTATCAAATTTGCATCATTTTTCAACTAAACCCTGATATGTTTTGCACCACCCATAGTAAATATTAAATCTGCAATATATTACCTATGCAAATGTTATTTCCAATCTGCGTGACAACACACAGTTTTTGAGTATTTGACCCAGGTTTGTACCTCCGCACGGAAAATATTACCCCATTAACTAATTGTGCATCATTTTTTAACTAAACCCGGACATGTTTCGTGCCATGTATAATAGATTATTAATCTCCAATGCATTAAAAATATAAATATGGTTTCCAAACTGCGTGACACCCCACAGTTTTTGAGTAATTGACCCAGGTTCGTACCTCCGCACGGAAAATAATACCCCAATAAGTAATAACCAAATGTGGATCATTCTTCAACTAAACCATGATATGTTTTGCGCCACCCATAGTAAATAATTAATCTGCAATATATTACCTAGCCTATGCAAATGTTATTACCAAACTGCGTGACACCCCACAGTTTTTGAGTAATTGACCCAGGTTCGTACCTCCACGCAGGAAATAATACCCCAATAACCAAATGTGAATCATTTTTTAACTAAACCCTGATATGTTTCGCGCCACTTATAGTAAATAATTAACCATCAATATATTACCTATACACACATGTTTTCCAATCAGCGTGACACCCCATAGTTTTTAAGTAATTGACGTTAGTCAGACACAACTAGAAACGCGCGGCAAATGCATAGGTGCAAACCAATGGCAATCGCCCGGGGCGGAACACTTTTGAGGTGGCCGTTAGTTCAGATACATAATACGCATTCCAAAATTCAACGAAAATGCAACCTACTCAACGGTAAATGACGTCATCGTTGAGTGCGATTGTCGGTGAATATTGGAACACTAGCGATGACCAGGGTATGGCGCGATAATCCATAACCTACAAAATGATGTACCAAGTATTAGAAATTATTCCTCCCATCATCGCTTCGGTCGTTTCAGCATGTTCTGCGTTTATTTCATATTCTGAAGACTCCGAAAACTCTGACGACGCATTTAAACCGAGGCGCAAACAAACTAAAATTAGAAATTATGCTGTAAATGTAGTTGAACACTATGACGACGAAGATTTTAGACGTCATTTTCGTCTTAATAGAACGTCTATCACAATAAGTTATTTATTTTGCTTCATGCCTGTCGATTGTAGTGAATTCTTCTGATAGTTAATTAATGCTAGGCCTAGTTACGTTCTAATTAAAGAAGTTGATGAACAGGATTGGTCCACATTTCGAGCCTGCTTTTCGACGACCCAAGTTAAACCTTGAACATTCTCTGCTGTTGTTTCTTTTGCAACAGACTGCAGAAGCACTTCATTCATTTTGAAACTGAACTACATTCCCGCCGTATGTCAACGGGTCATCGAACTATTTCCTAGTTGAGTCTGGTTACTCAACGAAGACTCACCGATGATTTCTGGCACACGACCAATGATAAATCCGTTGAACATTGGAACGTGTATGTTGACTTCGTTGAGTAATCGTTGAATTCTGGAATGTCTCTTATAGAGTGCGCCACGAGTTTCCGAAGTCGTCTATTGATAATTTATACATCTTTTTACACTACTTGTGGTTTTTATTTGCCATTTTTGTATCTCTCTATCCATAGTCTACTTGATATCGATGCCAATCCCCAATAGCTATAGTAAACAAAACAAAAATGTACTATCAATGACCTAACAAGAGTTTGGAAACAAAATACTGTTGCCAAATTGTAGATGATCACGTTATATTCACAACCACACCTATTATCACCTAATGTTCAGGTACCTGTATGCATAAAGGCAGGAACAATCCAACCAAAATTGGATATGGGTATATTAGATATTTACCTCTGGTGTAAGCTCTGCTGCAATGTAGTATGCTTGCCCATCATGTTGAGCTTGAGTCCACGAAGTAAGAGTTTCAGGGGCAAAAGACGCATGTCCACCCTCGCCAACAACAATGATCCGATACGAAGTCACGGGCCCGTTTTCGTTTATTACGGGTTCCACTTCGACGATCATTTGGCCTTTATCTCTTTTGATGATTACCGGCACTTGCGGCTCTGCCGGTTCGCCCACTAACGTCCACGCAAGCTTTGAAATGGACGCTCCTCGACCGTACGCCGTGTACGCGGCCACGGTTATATTGTACTTTGTGCCGGGATGTAGATTGAGTAGTTCGGCAGTGGTCGTTGCGTTCGTGTAGGTCAAACTTAGAGGTGGCAGAATGCTGGACACGGAATATGTCTCGACGTATTTAACAGAGACTTGGTAAGTAGTGATGACACCGTTCGGAGATCGAGGCATGGCCCAACGAACCTGTATGCTGGCTTCTGTTACATTTAAGATGTCCAGTGAGGTAGGAGGTCCTGGAACTAAATCAAACAGTAACAGTTAGCACAATAAAACTGTGTTTCTTTATTTTGTAATTTGTAATCTCTGGCTGACAAGATTGTGTGATGATCTTCGGTAGGCCTACAAGACCTTGATCACTTGGGAGTGAGTAGACTTCTAACTACAGTAACTAACATAACCTACAAACTAAACTAGCTAGCCCTATATTGGCTCTTGGGGGGGGGGGGGGGGGGTCAGGGGTCAATTTATGATTAGGCCTAATCATAAATTGATTCAAATAAAGAAACTATAGCACTAATTTGATGGGCACCACAACAAATGGTAAAATTGAATTTGTTTAAAATGACATACAATTTATTATAGCAATCAAGCCTAATTGACCTGGAATTGAGGTGGAACTACCAAATATAAAAGAGGAGTTATAAAGACCAAGGTATTTTATCTATATAACTCATTAGCTATGCACTCATTTATTTCAAATCAAAACCAATGGGAAATATCTGGCACTGTACTACAGTATACATAATATGTACTACTGCTATCCAATAATCTAATCTAGCTTCAGGATAGCTAAAGTAGATCTGCTGGAAATATCCTCACGTAGTCAGAGTTCTATTTCTAGCCCAATCAGTGTTTTTAAATACTCGTAGTGCTGAAGGCTCTAACAGCACAAAGAAAACCCAGAAGCCTATCCAGTGTAAAAGTAACAAAACCTTGCAATGTAAATACAGAGTCTAAAGAAAACTATAGGCTCAGTCCTGAAGTCCTTCACGCAATATCACCTCTTTGTCCAGTGTCGTAGATACTGTTGGATACGTCTCCTCCACAAAGCTGAGTCGAGTTCAAGTGACACATTTTATCACACGTTCCAATGCCGTGATCTCCATACGAATTGCCGCAGAAGCACATCGCAGCATTTTGCAAGCCTGCAAACCTGTAAAAAACACAAACATTTAATCAAGACACATCAATTTAATTTCTATCAAGGGATTAAATAAAACTATAAAAACAGTATCTATGTAAACCAAACTAGGACCACTCCAGTTTACTTTTAAGCAATATCTTAGAAGAAAAAAAAATGACTACTGTACTGTGCTGTGTGGTACTTACATAAGATACTGAGTGATGTTTCTGATTTTGTCACGTTGATCACAAAATTCCTGATTTCAACTCTGCTACACTATGCCTATTAGCTCTAGTTTGGGACTACATATTGTCCTTCATTCTCTCCATCAACCACTCATCTTTGATTACACAACAACCAAATATCCACTTTTGAAATCACAGTATACTAACTCATACCGTAGCAAAAACTCAAGCCATTTTCTTGCTGCAAACACATGTGCACGCAGGTCCTATGCCCACAGACTGTGGATGTAGTCGAAGAGTCGATCAAGAAGTAGGCCTACTACTACTACAACTTGAGGTGGTTTTTGTAATGGTAAAGTAGCCTACATATTATGGTAAAGTAGGTACGTATGTCAACCCAATCACCGCTACGCCGCGCTAGTGTCGCCATGTGCTTGTTCAATGGAGCTACTATGGGAGTTTCGCTACTGTATCGATTAGTATACTGTACTGAAATTAAAGTGCATGGTCAAAATTTGTTTCCCTTTCCATCCTAGATGATGAATTTTGACATTTCCCTAGAAATTTTCTAATTCAACTAGGTAGGCCTATGTCTGTATTTTATATATAGCACGAAGAACCAGCTTTCCAAGAGTACTTCCTTTAAGATTTTATACCTGTTATTTCATAATATTTAAGCTACCGGTACTGAACTGATTGTTACCTGTAATATTCTTTCAGACAAGCATCGGCACAAATCTCCACCGTATCCGGCGCATTTGGAAGTTGAATCTCGAAAGGTAAGTCCCGATTCGATGGGTCATCATTGTAACAACCAATTGGCATACCAAACTCTGACGCTGCGTACGAAAAGACACTCAGTATGGTCAAAAAAGAGTAGAGTCCAGGTATTTCTCCCATCTTACAAATTTAGAACTCAGCAAACAGTTGTCTGAAATAAAAGAGTAAAAGAGAATTAGGCCTAAGTGAAGTTGAAATATGCTGTCCTAATTTTCTTTAGGATAGGTTGGGGAAGATGTGCATTGTACATGGATGCTATCAAGGAGAAGGAAACAAGGCATTTAAAGTTTTATTTTCAAGGCTTAGGCCTAATTAGTTTGTAAGTACTTGATGGAGCTGAAGAAAGAACAGGTAAAATTACCTGGATATTGTTTTCTATTTATAAACAAGATTATAGGCTTAATTCAAATGTAAAGGGATAGGCCTAGGTGTGGAATAATAATCCTAAGGGATTCAATGGGGGTTCTAGTGGAGGCTATTAGAGATGAAGCTGGTAAGCCCAAGGCCTACATGACCTACGGCTGGTTTCACCAACTTTTGAAACTCTGATTAGCTAATAATTGGAGATTCTCCTTTGCCGTGTTAACCCTTAGAAGGAGCTAAAAATGGAAATTTTTGTATTGGGTGGGCTGGGCTTATCTGCCTGGTTCATTTGAAAATACCAACCACATGGCTAGTGATGTAAAATTTCATGAAATATTTGAGCTTGAAATATTTCATGAAATATTTCATGAAACATTTGAAATATTTCAAAAAAATTTGAAATATTTGAAAATTTAGTTTCTTGTCACGGTTAGGCCTCAGATGTTCTTATATTGCACTATAGTTATTTATTTAAGTAGGCCTATGGCGCCAGTTGTTCTTTCTAAGCTTGCTGTAATAGGATTTACTGTCTGAAGGTAATGGGAAATGAATTTAAATCAATGGATGGGTATTCAATGCTTTATTACCATGGTTCATGAACCATCATGGAGGAATACAATAATGTAATCCGTCTGGCCAACAGCCCATATTTCACAAAGTTAGTACGTAATGATGTAAATGTATAATACAACATCAAAAATGTATTGATATTAAAAAATAAAATAGTGAACATTATTAGAGTATTATTGGCCTATTGGCATTTGGTAATACCATGGACTTATAATCTATTATAAGTCCATGGTAATACAATAATATAATATTAATTTCCAATCTCTGCTCAAGCTCAAATTAAAGTAAAACCAAATAAACATAAAAGGTTTTTAAAGAAAAGTTGCTCAAAACTGTCTAGCCCTAGGCCCTGGTCCTCTCTCTACCCAAATAATTTGAGTTAATTCAGCCAATTAATCACCACTATTAATTCATAATTCATAATATGCACATTGCTTAATCCTAATACCAAGCTGAAGAACCATACAAATCAAATACAATATTTTTAGGCTAGGCTAGGCCTATGATACTTGCATGACGTTGACATCACTCTGAACAACCATAGGCACAATCTTAGGGGTTGAGACTGCATGTAAATGGAAGGGTTATAGGCTAAGGGATAGGCCTATAAGATACCTAGAACCTTAGGTGAGGTTTTAAGACATTATAAAATACAGGCCAAGCGTTATATCAAATCTTTCAAAAATATTGAAATATTTCAAGAGACACTGAAATATTTCAATTTGAAATATTTCAATTGAAATATTTCATTGAAATATTTCAACGTTTACATCACTACACATGGCACAAATCTGTAAAAACAAGTGTTCGACCATAGGCGCGGGCGGGTAGGAGGGAGCGAGGGAGCATGAAGAAACCCACTCCGAAGACCATTTTATTACTCTTAATTTTGAACCGAACAGCAAGTGCACGTTGCCAAATGTGGTGATGAGCTGTAAGTTGGTCAGTAGTCATTGCGGGGCCAGAGTGTGACAAAGAGTTCCACACACACGGTAAGCTATTGTGACAACGCTGGGGGTTGAATTTAAGTTGTCTTCACTTAAATCAGCCAATCCCACACTTCAGCCATTGCATCCAGTTTAGTTCCTTTAAAACTTGAATAAGACAATACGAACAAATATGGCAGAAGCCATGCATTTTAAATGTTCTGTTTGTTGGAACCGTCACTACGTATATCACAGGAGCAAGTTCGGATTAGATAAGCTCGTACGACGATAGGCCGAACCATATAGGGCCTATCAATACCTTTAATATCGGGCTAACTACAGCCGCACTAGGAACTAGACTCACCGCCAGCTACGTTGTGACTATTTCCAAGAGCAACCACCTTTGACCAGCGGTGCTACACACGCCCCCTAATGCTTGTTTCACTACCTGGACGTCGACGAGCGCCAAGCACCGGAAGTAGATGATCCGAAGAAGTTGGAACCAACCAACTTTGGCGCTTGCAAGCGCCGCTTCGCCCTGATTGGTCAGATCATCCACTTCCGGCGCTCGTCGACGTCCAGGTAGTGAAACAAGCATAACCTACACGCCTAGTGCTAGTTGTTTGCTGCAACTGGATTCATCTATCAGCGATTATCACGTTGCAGTGAAACCGAGCTACGCGTAGGCCTATATCAAGCACAGCTGGCTCGATTTAACCGGGCTGGCCCGCTTTGTTGGTCCGGTAAAATCTACTGCGTATTCAGGTGTATATCAAAGATTTCTTGTTCACATTGGACTAAGTTAGGTCGGACTAGCCCCTGTGGTATACGTAGTGCATGGTTACCAAACCGAGCTTACTAAATCGGACCTAACGAAGTTGGTGAATTGGTAACCTACGGCCTAGCTGGGGTTGCATGCAAATCTCCATTAAACGACTGGTGTCTCGTGCAGAGCTTGACAGCAGACAGGTTATCCTAGGTCAAATGAGTAGGCCTAGGCCTAAGCCTACGCCCTAACGTACCTGAACTCAACATTGCCTAGGCCTAGGCCTAGGATAGGGCTAGGCCATTGTGAGGGATTTTAAACACAATGGCTAGGCCTAGCCTAGGCCAAGCCTAAGCACTTCCTACTAAGCCAAGGCCTAACCTACCACGCTTCTTTACTAGTTAATTTTATACATACAAGCATTAAGCAAAGCCTAGCACTGATGACCATCAAATTAGGTTAGACTAGGGTAGGCTAGACCTAGAAATGAAATCTTAACGGAAACAAACACCAAGCTAACCTCACTTTTCACAGAAGTTTCGTGGACGTTCAACCAAAACCAAATCTAGCCTACAACTTGAAGCAATGAAAATACTTACTATAATCCAATCTATGCTCGCTTATTCGCCTGGCTAGGCTAGGTCCTGCCACTTCCTTTCTTTCACCCTAGACATAACGTAATTAAAACAAAGACCTAGGCCTAGCCTGCCGCCACCGTTGCTTCGCAAGGGCGCACCTCAAAGTGACGTCACGTCTGGCCTCCTAGAAGTTGAGTAGCGTTCCGCGCATGGTACGATACAAAATAACGATTGCTGATCAGTGGCGCTAATGGTGAAGACACGCACTAGTACGAACATTTACCTGTGATTCACGCGGGCTCTCAAACACGCTGGAAGATATCATGATTCACTTTCGTAGAATTACAGCCGTGTGTCAGCAGCTGAGGAACTGAAAGAAGTTGTGATGGTGACTGCTGCCGATGGTGACGAGTATCAACTCGCAAGGGTCCCCAGAGCTACTGGGAAAGGAAGGAAATTTAATATCATTGAATTCGAATAAGGGGGTTGTGACGACGACATGTCGCACACTTGTTATACTTTGATTGGCGCTAGTCTGAAACTAAACACTGTGGATTGTCTATTTTTGTATTCGAAATATTTGCTATTCAAAAGGAGGGTTTTGAGGATTGAGGGTAGAGGGTAGAGGGTCATGGTAGGGGTAATAATAAGTAGGAATCCCTCTTAGAGATTGCACACCAGCTTTACCTGATGTGCCTCTCTTCAGGTGACATTGGATAGTTGGGAAGGAATGTCCGAGGGCTGGTAGTATGTCTCAGTCCCAGCATTCGCCTTTACGACTGAGAAAAACGTCGGAAAAACCTTCGGTCAGAGCTACCAGTGGCCGGAATCGAACCAGTGACCTCCGGAATTTGAGTCTGGCGTCTTACCGCTGAGCCACCTCTATCGGTCATGTTAGAGGCAGAGGCGTACATGGTTAAAGGTAGAACCGTAGAAGGTAGAGACATAAACAAAATCCTAACCAGATTTACTTACTTACCAGATCTACCTACTGGACTGTATCTAAGTATTGAGGAGACAGAAGTTTTTTTGATAACATTTCATTGTGTCTTATAGTTTATTTTACAACCAAATGTGTTTTGCACAGGACTGGATACTGCACATGCAAGAAAACTATTTAGGTTGAGATGGGAATGTGGACCGAAGTTCCAAGTTTCCAATGGTCATGGGCGCTCACAGGGGGGAGGGGGGGGGGGAGTGCCTTCCCTCGTACCTAAAGTACTTTAAAAAATTACTTGCGGCACGGTCTTGCTTTCGGTTCAATAATGATAATATCCCAGTCAGACGAAGTCCTGGAGATTTTTTCAAAAAAGTAATGATGGTCGATATTCGGCTGTAGTGGGTGGGCTAAGCGTAGTATGATACCGGTAGCCAAATACGATTTCAAAATAATTTCAACAATCGACATTATTTAAAATTACTATATTGTTACATTACAACATACAATTTCACCTATACAGGAGTGTTTCCCGACTTAAAAAGAGAAATCAAGACATAAATCTATTTAATTGTTTGTTTAAATTTATGATTTGCAGCGTATTAAAGCTGGGATTTCGGGAAGGCTCCAGCCCCCCCCCCCCCCCCCCCCAGAATACTCCACTGGAGGTTGGATAGGTAAAACGAGCATATTTGTCCGACCTCGAATGATAGGTGTCTCCAACTGAACGTAAACAAACTGTACGTATGTTTACTTCGTCCCTGCAACAAATGAATAAACAACTGCAACAGAAGGTTAGAATTAATACTTCCTTATTGCACCTTTACCTTGTCACGTCCTGATATAGAGTACATGTATTGCTGTTTACATTTCGCTTAATACAGTTACAAAACAAAGCATCTTATGTGATTAATAAATGAATAGAAATCAGATCTTGAAGGAAACATAATATTTCAGCTCTTATTGTAGTTTTCTGTGTTCGACTTCAAACTTGCCCGTTACGGTAAACGACCAAAAATATATCTCTTGTTGTCTTTGTAGTCTCAGTACTCTCAGTAAAACAAAGTCACATAAAACATGTTCCATTATTGTTAATGAAAGATCAACAAAGATTTCTGTCAATAACATTTTTGTAAAAAGATGGACATAATTCTTTTTTAATGACGTAAATGGGTATTTTTTAATTAAAAAAATGTAAAACATAATAAACAATACTATTTTTGTATCTAACTAGTGGATACTAATTTACAATAAATGTACACACTTATGTCTTTATTTACAACGCTTATATTAGCTTCATGTGTTTCTTTGTCTGTTTGTCTGGACGGAATGTTATAATCGATATTTCACCTACTTCTAAATGTCGAATCGAGCTGAAAGTTTTCACACAGACGTATTCTTAATGACAATACATGAATCAATTGTCATATTTAGTAAATAACCAATTAAGCTATCATAATTAATAATTCAAAGTTTTATATGGGAATCGATATTTCACTCACTTCCCAACGTCCGATCGAGCTGAAATTTTTCACACAGTCGTATTTTCTAAATGACAATATATGAATCAATTATCAGGTTCACTCATTAATCAATTAATCCATCATTATTAATTAATTAAACAATTAGCTTCATATGGGAAATTAGTCACAGGTAGTGAGGATGGGCCAACCAGATGCAGGCATCGGAATTACCGCTGGTTGTTCGGGACTCAAATATCCGTGACGAAAGCATCGGTTATGTTTCTATGCAGCAAGAATATCAACACGCTCCACTTGTAAGTATGGTACAACCCCGTGCGGTGAGTCATTCACTATGTACGCATAGGTGCGTTCCCTTCGCGTGGTTCGACCTCACAGTGGATCGGATGGAGTTGGTGCTAGAGCAACTGCTGTTATCTATCACGGTAGGAATTTCTTGTTATAATATAATATAATAAAATATAATAATGCAGTCTTCTAAATTCGGACACGTCCAGTGAGCACATATTCGATTGCAAGATTCTTTAAGACCATTGATTTATTACAGATCTGATTTAACTCTCTGAATCGACATTGCTCAGTTTTGAGCATTTTCTTATACTATTATTCTACGTATAGTTGTTTAAATGTTTAGTCTATAGTTAAAATATGAGACGTTATATAATATGTGATACCAATGTAAGATTCTCTGAACGGAAGCTGAGGAAAGTCACGCAGAAGACTACCTTATGTGAGTTCTTTATCTTCCTTCAGTGCCAAATCAAAAAATTGCTATAGAAATGTATCATGAAATAAATTAATAAATAAATAAATAAACAGTATAAAATAATATTACACGAAACAATTTTTTTTTTTTAAAACGCTTAGGCTATATTTAAATGCACTAAAAAGTAAAATATAAATTTTCCACCAACAAATATATGCCTCGCACGGAAAATAAAAGCGTTGGGCGCTTTTCCTGCATAAACGGCAGAATACTGTAATCTATGTCAATACCGAAAGCGCCCAACGCTTTTATTTTCCGTGTGAGGCATAAATTTGTTGGGCGATTTTTTTTTTTTACTTTTTAGTGCATTTAAATATAAGCGTTTTTTTTTTAAATATTTGTTTCATGTAATATTATTATTTATTTAGATGGACTTATTAATGATGATTAAGATGGTGGTTCTTGTTGCTTTATTGCACTCATGCTATTCGAGTTGACGAGGGGTGACAGATGAGGATGAAGGATAATTTCCAATAAACATGCCTTATGCCGCTATGCGGGATGTGAACCCATGCCTCTATTTGCCGAACACTTACAACTTGTAGGACCTACGCTCCAACCGCGTGAGTCTCCACGGACATTCCGTGGTATCAGAGAGCGGTGCACTAACGCGCAAATAAGCTAAACATGGTGCATTCGTATGTTACATAATGTCAGCTTGTTGACGCAAAGCTGTATCATGCAGTAAGTTATTGTCTTGTTTATACCATTTGCTAAGATTGAGTAATTATGTATTCTGTTGCATCATTGACTTATATAACTAGCCTGTACTACGTGTTTGATAAGGGTGGACATTACTCAATGCCTTCAAGATTACAGTCACAATGTTAATAAAAGTCGATAATTTGCTGGATTACAAAAATATGTTATTTACAAGTCGCATTCCTATGCTAATATGTAATGACCATGTATGCTGTCCAGTGTACACGCCCACACTCACGTAACGATCGCGTAGCTGGTTGTTCAAAGCAATAATAACAATTAAATAAAACGCAAACATTAAAAAGTAATAATTATTGGAAGAAATAGTAGTACAGAACGAGGAAAAAATAGTAGTACAGAACCGATATAATAATAATAATTTTTGTAGGAATACCCGTTCTAGGGTGCACACCAGCTTTACCTGATGTGCCTCTCTTCAGGTGCCTAGGTTATTAGGATGTTTGGATAGTTGGGAAGGATTGTCCGAGGGCTGTTGTATGACTCAATCCCAGCATTCGCTTTTACGACTGAGGAAAACCTCGGAAAAAACCTTCAGTCAGGACTGCCGGTGGCCGGGATCGAACCGGCGACCTCCCGAATTAGAGTCTCGCGTCTTACCGCTGAGCCACCTCTATCAGAAGAACCGATATGTAACACAGAACAATTACAGGAAACGCTATAGGAGAAAATTGATATTTAATCCGACAGGGATGTGACAAAGCATTTTGGTAGAGAAGCATCACTTTTTGCACGTGTATTATAGATGTCCAATAAGTCATTTTCTAAATTTTCAACTCAGATCTCAACGCGTTCACCTTTGGCGACCATTTTTAAATATGGCGCTTACCTGACGAAGATGCATGATGATGATGATGATCCTTGTTTGATTTTCGTCTCTACTATTGCAGTCAAGCTAATCGACACGATGAGGCCTGATAGACGAAGATGAAGGATAAATTACAAAAAAAAAACATGTCATGCGTGGTGGGGGGAGTGGCGGTACATACATCTTTGGGTGGCATGCGTCAATACACAATTGTGTACCACGCTAATTCCAGTAAATTATTGAATAACTCATGGAATAGACAAGCAATTATAATTGTTTACGCGTTCGTATTGTGTGTAAGAAAAGTTTGGTCTTCTGAAAAAAATAAACACTGCGATTCTACGAAAACCAAATTTCTCCGTTTTTTTTTTCATAACTCTTTTGTATTATACCGTTCATTTGCTTTTTCTTTCACCCTTATAAAACCATTCTTTATTAGGTTTTTTGTTTCTTGGAAATACCTATTGTTGAATTACAGCATGATATACGCAGTCTGTTCATATAATCGAATCTCTCCAGACACGTGTAGGGGTTATGAGCTACACGATGTCTTGTTGCTATACGAGGAATGAGACGCCAAGGCAAGGATATTGATATTGGATGGTTTCATATACTCGGAACATAAGGGTGTGTTCCAACTTGCAGTTTTCGCTAGTCGACTAAGTTTAGTTATACTAACCGAAAGAAACTTACATCACAAGTAGGCGACCAATGCCTCTTAGTCGGTTAGTGGGTAGTGGATAGTGGCCGAACGAAAGAGTACACTACGACACCGGCTAACCCACTAAACCAAGATGGTAGATACCAGCTGATATAGTCGCGTCGCGTTAACTCGCAAGATGTTGTCGTCACGGATTATATAATAGTGAAGTGACGTGTGACAAATACCAACCTAAATCTAGTTGCATCCCGTTCTCCTGCCTCAGGTATTGTAGTGATAATATCGCCCGCATGTTTTCAGACGTGGTGGAGTTGCATTCCATTTACCGTTTACGGTTGGTGCAGTCAATGCACAATAACAATGCGACAATAACAATGCAGCTATCGGGCAATCTGTAGTTGAATACCGTTGAAATAGACCGTGTAAAGTGTATGTCAGGGAAAGATTGCGCCGAGGCAGGTAAACTTCTCCGCCGCGCTCTTCCCCCACCATGCGGCTCGGCTACTCGACAAGGGTGAACGACTATTGACATTCCGCAGAGATGGCCCGTCAAGATAATGTTAATTGGTTTGACTAAAAACTTAAAAACTCACATTTTTGTTGTTTTGTAACTTTTATCGAATTATTAGGAATATTGAAGAAAAACTAACATACCCTCGTTTTTTAATCACAAAAAACACCCGAAATTAAGCTAGTAAACACACGTAAATTAAACACATGTTGTTTTTAGCTTTGGTGATAGATTATGTAATAATCTTTGTCGAAATAGTGAGTGAGTGAGTGAGTGAGTGAGTGAGTGAGTGAGTGAGTGAGTGAGTGAGTGAGTGAGTGAGTGAGTGAGTGAGTGAGTGAGTGAGTGAGTGAGTGAGTGAGTGAGTGAGTGGCAGAGTTGTGTTCAATGTTTGATAACAATGAAGGAGACGATAATGATACGCGATGCAAATTGAATAACATATTTTAAAAAGATATTGAACAACTATGATTAATTTTATTAATATTTGTCAATTAAAATAACAACAATGTCAGAGCATATCGGCACACGAGAACCTTCGGAGATCGAGAAAAATGAAACGAGTTTTGGGAGCAAAACACAGCAGACACAAATTTCCCACTGGACTGATTCCTGGAAATTACATTGTGCAGTTGCAGGGAAATTCTATGAGACCTGTAGTGAGTCGTGGGAAACCCAAGTCTTAGATTTAATTTTGACAGCTTATTCTGTAAGAAATTCAGTCAGTTCAGACGTAAAGTCCTTCGAGCATGGATCAGTCTCCAGATAAATATTTAGAAAAGCGAGTGAAGGGGTGTACGTTAAGTAGTAAAGAACGAAAAATTGTACTGAATGTTTACGCAAACCAACGCAAGAGAAATCCTCATATGAGCGTGAAGGAAGCGGCCGCGTCAGCGGGAAAGTTGTGTGGAGTGTCATCAAGAACTGTGCAGCAGTGTAAAAGTGAATTTAATAAGAACAACGGGCAACTGTCAACACCAGGGAAAAAGCGACCCCGAGCACCTGATCATGGAGATACACGACTCGAAATTTATGAAGATTTTGTTTTAAGTGCCATAAGAAGTAAAATTCATAGTCATGATTTGACCTTTGATATGCGTTGCTGATCATATTACAGTGTGAAGAGTTAATGTAAGTAAAAAACTATTATCTCAGTTCAGTATATATTACATTGAATAACACTTCATCGTCACCGTCATTGTTATCAAACATTGAACACAACTCTGCCACTCACTCACTATTTCGACATAGATTATTACATAATCTATCGCCAAAGCTAAAAACAACAGTGTTTAATTTACGTGAGTTTACTAGCTTAATTTCGGGTGTTTTTTGTGATTAAAAAACGAGGGTATGTTAGTTTTTCTTCAATATTCCTAATAATTCGATAAAAGTTACAAAACAACAAAAATGTGAGTTTTTAAGTTTTTACTCAAACCAATTAACATTATCTTGACGGGCCATCTCTGCGGACTGTCAATAGTCCTCCACCCTTGTCGAGTAGCCGAGCCGCATGGTGGGGGAAGAGCGCGGCGGAGAAGTTTACCTGCCTCGGCGCAATCTTTCCCTGACATACACTTTAGAGCGACCGCCTCTTCTCAGAATTTTAGGGGACACCTCGCTTCTTACGGCGTCACCAGTATACTTTTGGTTAGGAAAATACCCAACCAGGTATATGAGTGGAAGAATTATTATCTAATTTATTTCCACTAACTAATTGATAACAATAAACTTGGTGTTAGCATACTAGGTGGCGTGCCCAAAGCTGTTGCCGTTTAGTGTATGGCTAGTTAGTGGGTAGTGGATAGTGGATAGCGGGTGTCCGGGTGAAAAGCAAGTTGGAACACACCCTAAGTACCGAAATTAAAAGTCAAAAATGACCTAAAAGTGGATGTAACCACAGAACCACGAGCCTCGTAAGCAAATAAGAAACTCATTTTGGAACGTATTCAGCTTTAGAGGATATAGTGAACAGTACAACGATAAAAGGAATAAGAGAAAGTGAAACCCATAGGGGCATTAGCTTCTAGACGGTCAAGGATGATGTAAACAAGAACACAAGTGAAGAAATTAGCAAATTGATGAACTGATGATAAAGGAGATACAACCTGAGAAGAGGAAATTAACGGTTAAGAATATGAAAAACATTCGAGAAAGCGGACTTGTGATGAAGCTGGATTCCGAAGCCGATATCCAGACCCTCTAATCATGCCAGAGAATGGGGACCTTAGCCCTCTGAGTTGAACTGCCAAGAAGAAACAATGCCAAGATCAATTTATGATGTCGACATAAGTTTGAATAACTATTCCATCTTGGAAGAAATGTTCGTGAAGAACATGTCTGAAGAATGTATGTGAAGAGCATGTCTGATGAATGTACGTGAAGAACATGTTTGAGCAATGTATGTGAAGAGCATGTCTGAGGAATGAGGAATGTACGTGAAGAACATGGCTGAGGAATGTACGAGAAGAACATGTCTGAAAATGTACGTGAAGAGCATGTCTGAGGAATGTACGTGAAGAACATTTCTGAGGAATGTACGTGAAGAACATTTCTGAGGAATGTACGTGAAGAACATTTCTGAGGAATGTACGTGAAGAACATTTTTGAGGAATGTACGTGAAGAGCATGTCTTAGGAATGTACGTGAAGAACATGTCGGAGGAATGTATGTGAAGAATATTTCTGAGGAATATGTGAAGAGCATGTCACTTACGGGCAGCTTCAAATGGGGCCCTTTCAATTCAAAGTATTGTCGAGATAACTCTTTGACCTTGGTGTTATGCAAGGAAAGCTCACGATACAAGAAGTTGCAGCGGAGAATCCCCAGGGGGGTTAGCGAGGGCTTAGAACCGGGTCCATGGGTCCATGACGAGGGTCAAATTGACCCTGGGCATGTTTCCTACGGAACGCTTTTGACCTTACGGGGAAAGAGTTAGTCGCTCGCAAAAAGAATGTGACATCTGAATGTTTGCATAATTGATCGACATAAAAGTTGGAACATCATATTAAAAAAACAACAAGGTAATGCTTGTATTTTGCCATTTTAAAAATTCGTAAAACGTAACAACCCTGATTATACTTTATCTATTTGGCGTGTGTTAATTATTGTTTAAAAGTAATCGCTCGCATCGGCGACTTTCTTTGTACATCCTTAGAAACCATACAGCATTTTAAAATCGTGTGTTCACAGAGAACGAAACCGCAAATTATAACAATTCCGTCGTATTTTTGTTATTACGAGAGCAAAATAATAAATAATAAAATAATAAAAAGGTGGCTCGTTGGTCCAGTGGTTAGCATCCCTGCTTCCAATGTTGAAGGTCCTGGGTTCAAATCCCGGTTCATGCAGAAGTTTTTAACTTCAGTTCCATTACTTCCTGTCTTAGGCTTAGGAATAAGTAAACGATGACTTTGGAGCCGTCCTAGCAACGAAGCACTCAATAATTTGTTCCGAATCGGCCTTGTTGATTCTGACATTTCTCCGCAGGTGTTCGCACTGTCTAATCACTGATTCATGTGTTTCGTATTTGAAGTATCGATCTTTGATGGGTTATCGCTCACTCGTCGATGGTGTTCGGAGCCTACAGGGTTGGTTTAGTCACTTTAAATTAAAGTCCCCACTGAAAATCAGTTTCGTTACTGAGTGAGTAGACTTTAAATGTGAATTTATTTATTTATTTATACCAGACCATTATCGTATTTATTCGTATGTTTGTGAGTGACTCTCTTTTTATTACCTGTTCACATAAATGATATATTTTCTACGTAAAATGATGACGCACATCTTGTTGTTGTCTGTTATTCCGTAGCCCCTAGTGGGACTCACAGGAACATCCATCCGATTACGTCACATTCACATGTGAGTCGTATTATTGATGTTGCGCGTTTTGCGAACCGTTTGCGATCGATTCAAATTCCTTGACATTTTAATTCACGTGGCCAAGAAGTTAGCGTGGGAAGGATTCGCGTGATTCCCCCGACGTCACTTTAGTCCACATTGCCTCCTGGGATACAGTGGCGTACTAGGGGGGCTGGGGGGGGCGGTTAACCCCCCCCTGAAATTAAATGAAGGCTGATATTTACTACTTATTACTTGACTTCTTTAGAACTAGGAAATATAATAATGGTTGGTTAATGATGGTTAATGTTATGATAGTTTTAGGGACAACAGTGTGTAGGCAACCTATCGCGAACATTTCAACCAATAAATACATCACTCAACTCAAACGGTGTAGGAATTATTGTAAACAATAAACAGTAACGTGATAGAAACAAATATGTAGGTCTACTGTTTCGAGTTTTATTCTTTGACTCTAAAAAGTACGAAATATCTATAATAGTCGAAAAACATTTTCGCCTCCGGCGGTCCTTGCTGTTGCCACACCTCACTTTCCCCTGTTAGACCCCCCTTTCCCACCGAAATAATTCCTAGTTACGCCCCTGCTGACTGCACAACGATGCTTCAATCAGTGATTTGTGTGTGTGTTTGACGTTACATAATAACAACGAATTAGAACATTATTAAACCCTGGACAAAGCTTTTGTAAAGACGTCAGTGAACGAGGTATTAATAATGAAAATCAAAATGTATTCTTGAAATCATAGTTATTGTTCTGTTTGTACACAGAAAATGAATTTCGATCGTAAAAACTGATCGAATTAATTTCAATTAAGGTTACAATTCCAAGCCTGATTCAATGTTTCATAAATGTTATACATAGTTGTTTATTGAAATTGTTTTTTTTTTTTTTTTAACAAAATCCAATAACGATTATTCTTTATTTTTTTTTTGCTTTTGACATGTCGTAACTTTCAAAATATTATAAGTTTAGTCCCCTTCAAAAAAGAGAGCGTTCGGAATAACGCATATTGTTACCTAAAGACACCTGAAGACGACGGCTCAAATTAATAAATGTTTAAAAGCGTCATCCTATAAGCTGCATTTCCTAGAATGCACCTCAAGACCTGACGAATTGTTACGCGTTATAAGTAGTTATGAAAATAACAAATTAACTGAAACCCCGTTAAACACGTTAATCTGATTATTACATTGTACTAGAAGCAAACCCTTTTGTAACTTAAATTGGAAAAAGTGGGAAAAGAGAAAAGATTGCCAACATGTCGTCATTATCTATATTTATTCTTAACTTTTCTTGAGTTCGAACTGATAGTAGTTCTGAATTTATTGCGTGATATTACAAATAATTTACTTGTATAAAAGAGACCGCATCTGTAATTTTCCATTCCGATTCCATTATGTACAAAATATTGTTAAACATATTTCAGATGTGGCTGGATCATATTTATTTTTGGCCGATTATTATTAACTGGCCGATTAGGAATAGATACCATTAGGCAACTGATCTTTCAAGGTGTTCTTTCAAGTAGTTTTTTTTTACCAATGGCATTCACTTTCTCGAGTTCACTGATAAATCTATTGTTCTCACTTCTCAATTCACACAAATCATCTGTTACCGGAGAAAAGTTCATTCCCCCTATTACAAATCGTCGATTTACTTTATCTACAGATATCAATCCGAAATGATCTAATAATTTATGAGGTAATCGTTGACTTTGAAAATAACCTCTGTACTTACTGTATTATTAAGAATTTCAGATAAGACGGTACGTTTTATCTTGTTTAGTGTTACAGAAAATAGTTGGTTTCTTTTCAATCTCATTTATTGTAAGCGTATGTTATGATTAATTATTAATTAATGAGGAAACCATGTTCATCCAGTTATCAGCAACCTACACTCACCCGCTAACAAGTGTCTCCATTAAAGAATTAACCGCCCCTTTTCACCCCCGTTAACTGGGTTTTTGGAAAATGATACTAAATACCAAGGTATTCTAAAATAAAAACTTCAAGCCTCTCTTTTATTTCCCCAGGGAGAATACAGTCAGTCAGTCAGTCAGTCAGTCATGGCATGGTTTTTAAAAAATAGTAATAATAATAATAATAATAATAATAATTATTATTATTATTATTATTATTATTATTATTATTATTATTATTATAGAATAAATTATAGAATATAGAATAATATAGATAAACGCAATATTATTCAATCAATACTAGGAAACAAACAAACCGGGATAAAATGATATTATATTGCTGATGATGATAATATTGTGATTGATTACACAAGGTTGCATCATAGCATGTGTATAATAGTATGTTCGTTCACGTCACAATCAATACAATTATTCAACTGAACATGATGGTGGCCGATTGACGAGGATAAAGTGGCAATTGCAAACACCAATGCATTATGCATTATCTTTTGGTTCCATAGGGCTTGGAGGGTAATCCCTGCTGCAGGGTGCACAGTAGTTTTACTGAATTACCCCTTCAGTTGACGAACTCAGTTCGGTAGTTTGAAGGAATGTTCGTTGGACGTTTGTTATAGTAGAACTCAATCCACCATTCGTCTTATGACTAAGAAAAACTTCGGGAAAACCTTCAGTCAGGATTGTCGGTGGCCTAAATAGAACTCGTGACCTCGCATTTGATCGCTGAGCCGCGGAAACGTTTGCGAATATAATAAGGCACATGCAGCATAAACGCTTTATATAGATAAAGAATAATATAGGCTATACGCGTATACGTGTATCACACGCAGACACTTTTTGACCGCAATAAATGTAAAAAATACACGCACAATTTAAAAGCCTACCAAGGTAACTTACTTAAAGAAGAAACGGTGAATTTTCGAAGTACCCTTCCTACTCCGAAATTCGTCGTTTTTTTAAAGTAAGTGACAGTCAAAGTAATTAGTTATTTGTGGTGTAGTTTTAAATTGTGTATTTTTTTTCACATATATTTATACGTATAAAGCATTGCATAAGTACGTGTTGAAATAATGATTATCAACGCTCATACATAGTTGGCGAAATAATGACATGTCATAAACCTAATGGTACGTCCGCACTTGAGCATTTTCCTCCGAACGAACCGAACGTTGGTCAAGTTCGGCTCGGCTCGGCTCGACTCGGCTCGGCTCGACTCGACTCGGACACGTCTTGACGAGCCGAATTCGGCCTTGCGCGCAGCGTTCGTTCGGTTCGTTCGGAAGAAAATGCTCAAGATGTGGACGTAACATATATTATTCACTTAGTTACGAAATCCCTCACAGATCAATGTCAACCTATGGCGCATTAGTAAACCTTCATAGTGGTAAACTATAGTTTACACACTACTTGGCAAGTCCAAGTTGGCTTACACAATATTTGGAGAGCGAGCGCAACCACTTCCTGTGTCAGCAGTGTAGTGTGAGGGAACGAGCGCCGACCAACACGCTGAAAACATAGAACATTTCTTCGGACTGTGTTCGTGTACGGTCCTTTCGGAGGAAATGCTCAAGTGCGAACCCACCTATAGCAGGCACGTTGCACTTCAACGGTGAATAGTTTTAGCACATCCACAAATTCATTCCTCTCCCTCAAATCGTCTTCCACGGTCAGCAAAGAAGAGGCGGCTGCTGTGATCCGTCCCAGTAAGGGCCCTGGATGGTTCAGCCCTAGACTGTGACGGCTCCCCCTCGCTTCTACTGAGCACCAATTTAGTTTTCTTCTCGTTTTCACACTAACTCCATTGTAGCAGGTTCTACCCCCATTCATCTCCACACTAATTAATATGCCCTCGGGCTTATGCGTTTTTACCTCTGTATTTCTTAATCTGCTCTAGAGGGCCCAGCCCGGGAGAGCGTTCCAGCAAAGTTCAATGTTGAACTATTGCATCTAGTAAGTAAGTAATTCATTCCTATTAACTATTAATGACGAGCAGCATTGCATTTTAATTTAGCGGTATATACTATGGAATTCATTTGCTTTCGTCTCTCCAAAGTCTGATCTAATAAACTACAATTTGAGGGAACAATAAATAATTATGTACACATTGAATAACTGCAATATTTATAAATACTCACCAATTCTAATTAATGAATTTCAATTTAATTTCGAAACGTTTTATTATGTTATGACCATGAAACAATGACTGAACATCATATAATAGATTGTACAATTGTTTACACACACAATAAGGGAATAGAAATAATGGAATGCACTAATTAATAGACACAGATAAATATTACGACCAAACGGGAACACACGCTCGTACGAGTGGAACGTAAATTAATCGTTATTGTTAATTTCGTCGAAAGAGGCAACACATACCCATAGCATTCTACTACCCTTGATTATGTATGTTAGCGTTTGAGATGGCACACTATGTAAAATATGCGACAAGTAAAACGAGGACAAAAGAGAACACGAATTTAATCTAACAACCTTTCTGCATCCATTTTTTAATCCAATTTTTTTTCTTAAATTGTTATTGTCATTATTTATGTTGCCTATTTATTCTAAGTTAGTGTGAGCCAAAACATAATTGGATGAGTACAGGAGCGTTGTTAGAGTAAAGACTCTCTGTTCGACCCTTGATTGGTACCTCTTCGTCAAAAACCGCAGAAAAGTTGAATTTTTTAATTATATCTCGTGCTTGCAACACAAAACCTAAAATCTGAGTCAACAGCGCACTATCTTTTGGTAAGCCCTAAATACTGAATGAAATATTATAACCATTAGCGTAGTTATTTTGATTATTAGATCGATAATAAGTAATACAATTAATGAGAAATAGAAGCCATACTTTAGATTTTCGATTTCGAAGCTCATTCTTGAGATATAATTAAAAATGAAGCTTTTATGCGGTTTTTGTCGTAGAGGTATCATCCCTTGTTAATGCCTAACCAACGGAACTTCCGATTTCGATCTGTTAAAATTTGTTTTAAAATGTGTTTAAATTGTCCCAAATGTAAATTAAAATATGTCATCCTGTAGGGAATTCAATGCTTTTTCTTATTAATGTTTCTTTGTTCCAAACAATTTATAAAATTGTTCGTTGTGAACTAAAATTACATGGACATTGCTGCACGTGTCTACAAGAAATACGCACGTGCTGTTAGATAATGAAATATTGGATAATAATAATAATAAAAAAAGCGGTGCACAGTACCGGAAGGTCATTAAACACGTCATATATGCCCGCCAATCTGCCGTATCTCGACCGTATCACCTACGTCACGCAGACACGTTATAGGTTGGTCAATGGGAAAATGACACTTTCATATGAAAGAATTCTATGGAAAATTGTACATTATTACCTATGTGGCTATGTATGATACGGTGAATGAAATGAAAGGAACTGTTCAGTCCGTTGAATAGCAATTAAAATAGAATTTAGTCCTGACGTATGCACCGGCGTAACCCGGGTCATTACTCATTACACAGGTAAAAATTCTCCATGTAAATGACATATTTTACCAACGAATAAAAGGGACCACTGGTTCCTCAGACCTCACCATCTTTCTTCCTCTGGGTAAACGGGATGATGAGTCATGTGAACTTTAGTCGCAACACCTGCGAAATCTGTGGTTGATAACATGTACGAGGTTGATAACAGAGTAATTATGCTCAATACTTTGAATAGCTGCGGCTATGTGTGGAATGTAACCAAATGTATTTATTATCTTCCTACTGCTTCTTACTAACTAACTTTCCGTTGGTATTTTTGGAGAACATGACCGTGATCTTATCATATGTCACGTTTGACAACCTTAAAATGCGTATATGGCAACTTACAGCCCTCGGAAATCCCAATCGCAAGCTAGCAAATTGTCAGTTGCGACTTGCGAGTGTATCTAATATAATATCCCGCTCTCAAAGTCAAAACTTTATTTTTTTGACTTCATAATACTGAACGTAATTTGTGTTCAAACTTCAAAGAAACTGCATGGGAAGCGTCAAGCAATCTTTAAAGTAATGCCAAACATACGGATAAATCTTAATGTTATTTCATCAATCTTATCTGGCCCTGTATTTCAATGATAACACTAAGTAAATTAAATTGATAGCTGGCATTGAAAGAAAGAATGATTAATTAATTTGTTCATTACGAAATTGCAGCTCACACCAGCTTATTACCCTATCTCCAAAGTGTCGAGTTCAACCTTGTCGGTCTTAGTTACACAACTCCTGTGGAAAGTGCAATGGCCGCGGTGCAGTACTGTTCAATACAATAATCGGAACCACAGATAACTAATTAACGGATCGGAACATTACATAGATAATTGTTTCAACAGACTTAACGGGTAGTAACTAATAGTAATAACTAACATTCTTACTAAAATAATGCAAATCTTTGCTTTGAAGTCTAGGTAAAAATTAAATTGAAATGAACGCGTATTAATACAAACAGTAGTGAGTTATTAGTGACTGACATAAAGCAGTTGGACCTCAGCGGTTGGACCTCAAAAGCAGCGGTTTGGGCCTTGAAACTACGCACCCTGAATGTCAGGGCATGCTATGAATTTTCGTGCAGGGCACTTTTTATCTAGAAAGTTTATTACTTGGAAGTTCAACGAGCCTCCGCTAGGCGATCAAGTAGACCTTGCCTGGGCCTAGTAGCCTGATAGTGCGTACATTGTATCTGTAAATATGTCCCCGGTTGAGTTATCACGTTCAATATCTACCGTAAGAAATAAAAAATCCACATAACCACAATAAAAAAAAATTATTTTGAATCTTGGTAACAAAAATATTTTTTGAATTTTCAAATCATACAGGTCACCAGCTTCACAATGAAATAATACTTCCGCTTCTTTAAAGAATGAATGTCATTCATCTAATTACATATTGGACGAGTCACGTAATGAGTGTAGCATCAAAGATGTGTGACTCATTCCAATTGGGTTAAGTGTAATATTCAGAATTTCTCGATATATGGCTTCTGCAATTGCCCTCTACCTTCTCATTCTGAATGTCTCTCCCCCCCCCCCCCCCCCCACCCAACAGTAACCTCGACAGTATGCGCACTATCGCACTATACAATCAGTAGGTTAGATTAGGTTAGGTTTCTGATCCAGATGCACTGAGGCCACTGAGGGGAAGTAGGCATCGGAGAATATACTTGCTTAGCATGTACTCCGACCGCGGGTACCTATAGGTGGTTCCTACTTAAGAAACACCCTGTCTATCACTAACCTGAAAGAAGACGTTGTTATTGTGTAGATAATCGATGTCAATCATCCCCATTATTCAAGAAACCACTCACCTTCTCGGTCGGTACCGACATCTACAAAGCCCACGGACAAAAAAGCTTGACCACTACGGATACAGCTAACCATGTACGGCTTTTTTAACTGTGTGTCACCGAATCGACTGTCGCCGGAGATTTTAGACATGACTGACATGTACAACTTTCAGCGAAGAACGCGGCTAAGTAGTTCTTTCAGGTTAGTGATTTGCAGGGTGTTAGTAAGGTTAGACTTAGAACCAAGTATAGAGCGGGGGGGGGGGACACATCTGAGAGCGGATCATCCAGGCCACAAGAGGTCCTTAGTTTTTTTCGTCTTATCTCAAAGACCGGCCTAACTTTGAACCTCTTGTGAATCAAGGAAAGTATCTGATAACAGACTTATTATTGGAATGTTCATTGTGTCTTTGTTCCTACCAGGATTCAGTAACTTCTTCATGTGACCTGGGTCTGGTTTTACAGGAGGTCCAAAGTTAGGCGGTCTTGGAGTTAAGACCAGAAAAAAGACTTAGGATCTCTTGTGAATCCAGCCCCTGGGACGCACCGTCAAGATGCCCCCTGTCAATAGAGGATATCTTGACTTACACTCTCCGCTCAGCCGCAGGGTGCGGGTTGGCAACAGCGACGATGCAAGTACGTCAGGAACCTCACTGCAGCCAGTAGTCTACGTGGAATATTTTCTATTGCAATAGATCCCACATAAGGTCATACAAAAAAATAATGATCACTTATTCGAATAACAAAATTGAAACTAAAAATGTTATTCTTGCGTGTGAAATGCAATCCAACCAGAATGCAACAAACAACCTAGCCTTGACAAGTTGACAATTAATGTGTTTTGGCAAAAACAAAATAAATGGTACGTTTGTACGTCAATTCTTGGTGTGCAATATGCTCATTTGTTCGTCTACAACAATAACTCAGTGTACGGTATGATGGCCGCTATGTATTGGAACTGTAATATACCTATGAACGGGAATAAGGCCGCTATGTATTGGAACTGCAATATACCTAATGTACGGGAATACGGCCGCTATGTATTGGAAATTCCATGAATCATGCTTGAAAAGGAAAAAAAAAGTGTAAAAGGTAAGTTGACCATTGGCCGAAGAATAGGCACGCGCGAGGGCACGCGTCTTGTTTGCGTTTCTACCATAGGCAACTTTTCCCGCAGGATCCCATCTAACGTAAACTGATCTTCTTATCTAACAGATTCAACAATGCGTTGTTGCAAGACACCAAGGCTCGACAGAAACTGTCGATACCTTTAAATACAACTCTCGTGTTTTTTTTTGACATGAGTGTTAGTAATTCGTATCTATAGGCTAACTCAGACGAATATATCACATCGAAGTTGTGACTAGATGTATGTGATAGTGATTGTATCTACCAGGTTATTGTTTTATGATCAATTTTAACTAAACCATTGATGGATGGCTCTTTGCCGTTGGTCCATTGGGATTCCTCTGCTTCCAATGAAGAAGATCCTGGTCCGATGTTCTTACGTCAATGGTGAGATTTTGAAGTTAAACCACTGAGAAAATTCATTGAGTAGACCAGCTACTGTCCGTCACTTGCGATAAGAGTCTGCGGGAAATGTGAAGATATGATTTGGGCATCCCTGCTATCGGATAAAAGGAATGAAGGATTCAGGTAACTCCCAAATTATAACAGTTTGTGTCAACAATACTTAATGTAGGCAGGTCTGCCGATTTATGACTGTCCAATAATTCGTCCAAAGGTAGTATTAGTCTTTTGAAAACCCTTTGTGTCGCACTGAAATATATGGTAGGTAGACGATATTGTGATTGAATAACGATTTTCTTTGTTCCAAAGCACTCTTCTATTATAACTAGCTATTAAACAAGGTAATAAATATTGGCGTTCGATTTGTCCTTGACTTGGAATTTTATGTCTTGTCGCTTTGTGAGTAGTGAGGAAGTGAGATACTTTGCACGACCACGGCGACGATAGGTAAGGAAATGAGCGTAGGACATGTGTATGTATTACACTGGAGTCTTCTTATAATATAATATAACAGATTGAGAGGATAGTGTTTGAATATAGTGATTGAACAATAAATAAGTGGCAATTAACACTGATCTTTTATTTCTGAATACATCAAGTAAAAAGTAAAATACAGACAGTTTGACAAGTAGTTTAATATTTAGATGTTTGCGTGAGAAGGCAAAGAAGTCTGGTTTGAGCGACGGACGGTGAGGCAGAGCTCACTTAAATAATATGTCCATTTCTGCGCACCATACACATCGAATACACCAAGAAATGCGAACTGCCCTCAACACTAGAATATTTACACAGATGTTTTCAAATGGAAATTATAGAACATGCTCGTATATTGTAGTCAAGCATAAAATATACACTTAATCTCTTCATAATTTAAATAAAACGCGAATCACTAACAGTCTTATCATTTCATTGATACACTCAACAATAATCTTAATAATAATTAGATAATATTAATAATATTAAAATAAATACACAAACATTTACAAGGTCGCCTGTCCGGCTCAGTGTTGTGAAACCGCGTTCTTCTTCCTCGTGAGAATGCTCTTCAGGTTAGCGACCTCGGAGGCAAGACGAGCAAGCTCGCACTTGAGTTGAGCGTCATCAGCCGGCATCTCCTCGGAGGTCGGGTGCGGGGAGCCTCGAGGAGAGCCCTGGGGGGAGGTCGAGTGTTGCGGAGGCATTTGGCTAGGATGAGCGGTCCACTCGATACCCTCGGAGATCCCAGAGTCCCTCTCGTCGCTGCTACCCTCGGCGTCCCATGGAGGACTAGCCCGCGGACATGCGGGTTCCTCCTTGATGTTCTGCAGGGACAGTAGGGCGGAGGCGGCGTCCTTGTCTCCCAGGAGGGTCTTGTGACGTAGCTTGTGGGGGAGGCTGTTGTTGGCGTTGACCGCCGCTGCCGGGGGGCCTTGCACAGAACTCTCATCACCGCTGCCACTTGACAGCTCGTACGGAGATGGCGCTCGGCTTCGACTACGGCTCAGGTTCAACACGCTGTTGTTGGCTTGGGCGTTCTCGAAGGGTGGCACGTGCAACGCAGACAGGGGGTAGGGGTAGGAGTAAGGCTCCTGCTCGGGGTAGTGCCCGTTGTCGAGCTGTTGGGAGAAGTGGTGAGGGGGAGGAGAGTTGAGACCATTGCTGACGGGTTGGTGGATCACAGAGGTGGGAATAGGACTTGGAGTTGGAGGATACATCAGTGCAGGAGGGGAGGGACCATTCGATAACTTGGGCCGCTTTGTGATGCTCAACACTTGCTCGGTGGTCGGTAAAGTGGCCATTACTTGTTCAACACTCACCACGCTTTCACCGTTGATGCCAAACTTATCTTTTATAGCGGCGAGCTGAGCTTTGAGAACGTGGTTCTCCTTGCTCAACTCAACAACGCGAGTCTCCAAGATCATGTCGTTGAAGCGGCGCTTCTCCCGAGAACGTTTAGCTGCCTCGTTGTTGCGACGACGGCGATCCCAGTAGCTCTCGTCCTTCTTGTTGTCCGGGATGAACTCTCGCTGTTTGCGCTGCGAGAACAATTCCTTGCGTTTCATGTGGGCTGCAATGTCGAAGCCAGGCGGGTAGTTATCTGGGTCCGGTGATCCAGGTCGAGACATGTCCATCAGCATACCGTCTGGACCGCAGAAACCTTGACCTCCACCGCCGTGGTGACCTCCATGGTTGCTGCTGCTGCTGTTACTGCTGCTGTGACTCCCGGGCATGGTGGAGTTTAAGGATGGAGTTTCACCATTGATGGGTGATCCACTCTGGCGTGCTACAAACTCTGCCACCATCATTCGATGCCTCAGAACATCTGAAACACACAAAGAAACCACATCGTTAGTACCGAGCTTTAAGACCGTATCACACTACAATTTCAATGTACACTGGAGTCGCCAATTAGACTTGGGATTTTCGTAGTTTGACGCTCCCCTCCTACTCCCCTCCAACGTTATGTAACCCCCCCCCCCCCCTTGCCCCCGTGATAACTTGACAAAATGATACCATATTTTATCATTTTTCATCAGTCGTATTTGTTATGCTGAGCGGTTACTGGGGGTGGAGCTTCAAACTGTGTCCACCTAAATTTATCTGCACTAATTAAAATTTGTGCTCAACAACTCTACAATCACACTATACCAGCTGACAAGTCCCAACTGGCGCAACTCGCACAAAATACAATAACAATAATTGCTAAGACAAGCCTTAATCACACACAAACAAATAATTAAGTTTTTGTCTTCATGTTTGCTTTAAAACACAGTTGTTACTTGTTACGTTGTGACAGTGCTCTCTGTACGTATTTAACCGTTCTCGTTCCTGATTGGTTCAAGTGACTCGGATTGACAATTCGTAATTTCATTTTAGAGCTCGATCTAAAAAAAGATTGCAATCGTAGAATAGCCCAACTGAGCTACTGCCGCCAATCGTAAACTCGAATCTACGACTGCAATCCCAGTGTGATACGGGCTTTAGAAAGTTTACGTGTGAAGAGAACTGCTTGGAATATTCAACTGGCTAAAATGGAAAAGGAGGGCAGCGCCGGATTGTTGCAAATGAGGTCTCGTAATTGTTTCGCGAAACACAACATATCTATGCAAAGAAAACAATAACTCAATAAAGATATAATGAGCTCTAAATTCCTCGGATAGATATTCAAAACACATATTACCGAATTTCAATCCACAAGTCATCCACATAGGTAACGTAATGCTTGGGCCACAATTGTTGAAAACAAAGAAGTGGAATAACCGTAATGCCATCAACTTTCGTTAAAAAGATCTAATCTGAAGCCCTACTAGTGAGGCATTACTATACCGAAGAGCTTCGAACGCAATTTAAGTGACGAGTCACCGCCCCCACCCCCGCCCCCGCCCCCTGCGGCGAGCACGTGGCCCGCTCACGCGGCTGTGCTACACATTCTATTGTTGCATTCCTGGAATCGAGATTCACAACTAATATTGATAGTGGTGGTTATAACCAGACAACCAATAGGATGACATCTAAGCAACGACAACCCCACCCCTTAACTGACTCGCCATACATGGGCATCTCTCTACTCGGTACTACCACACGAACAAAACAAACTCATTGCGAACCGGAACACAAATTATTACTGTCACGCACGATAGCATCCAAGGAAGTAACATGCGACTAAAACATTTTAAATCGTTTAACAACTTCTAACAACGAGGTGTGGTTTTTAGTCAACTCATGCCGAATAATAATGGTATTGCATCACTCCCCCTCCTCCCCCCCCCCCCCACTCCGGCGCTCGCAGGCATTAACCCAGGGTTCGAACGTGGTCCCCACTGTGCGACTCGCCTCTCCACGAAACCTCTGATGCAACAGTTGTGCAAGTTCAAAATCACTCACGACCGTGAAAAATTTAATTATATATCACAGCACCATTCTCCTCCGTCACTCGACCTTCCCCTCACCTAATTAGGAAGTAATGGACGCAACGAACGCAAAGCACTATAACGTCGACGAGACAGAAACAGTACAACTTCTCAGAATGGATAAAGAGCATGACGTAATAATATCGAGCATAAGCAAAGATAAATAAAAAATACCCCTGTGGCGTAGAATCGCAAATGAGGATACCTTAAAACCGCGATCGGCATAATTAATTTTAAAAATGTCAGTTAAACATGGAAATAATGTCGCAATTAATGTTGACTTGGATGAAACTAAACCTCTACGGCGTTTGAAATCTATTGCATCAGCACGAATGCTTCATGTCAGTACAGTGAGTACACAGCATCCAAAAAGACTTTGTAAGTTATTTCCTTTGGATGGGTCGTTTGAGTAACGTTCTAAACTCGACAACGAAGATTCATGTGGAATACCCGAGAGAGATGTCATCAGGTATAGTCATCGGAGATCCAAAGTTATGTTTCATTTTCTCCATGACACAACCAGGACTTTGCGTGCGACATGAAATCGCGTGGGAGCAGGTTGGCTGGCTAGCTCGTGGACTTGACTTCGCGCCTGTCATGTGTTATGTTATGTGCTTTACGTAATCTGCTAACTCGACTCGCAGGGACAAAAGAAAAACTCGATAGATTAAGTACTAGTGCAAGGATCGAACCTTATCGGTAATTGGCTAACACATAATTATAACGACCCCATTAATGTAAAATGAACTCTGTTGCTAAATTTGAAAACATAAATAATTATGCCGTCATTCTTAAAAGTAGACAAAAATTAACTTTAAAATGGAAATGGAAAACCACTTATAGACGGTATTTCAATGTTCTATTTTATTGCATTCATTTAAATTCCGTTTAAGATGTGTAAAGCCGATAAAAACGATTAACAGTCTTGAGAGAACAATGGGCCATCAATATAAAAATATGAATCATGAGCTCCCGGTGGAAAGAAATGCGATCAATGCTGTAGCAATAAATGTACAGTAAAACGCTGTTAAAAGTCTTTAGAAATGATAATATATAGGCCTAGGTAGGCTCTACACCTACTATTTCCTAAGTGTGACTTTCTTCAAAACAAATTTTTTAATAATAATAATAATAATAATATTTAATAAACTCACCAACTCCAACACCACAGTTTAAATCCCAAAGCACGTTTTCTGAATCAATGTTTACTGAGTATATGACAACAGTCTAAACAGTAAAGAAAGTGACAACGAACGACACAGACCACGATGCGTGAATGTCAGCGCACTACTAGAAACACGTGCGAAACCACTGACGTTATAAAGTGAACTGATTCCTGAACGGCACGGAGTGAACTTCGCTAGCGGCCGAGCCGAGCCGTCAATGTCGCGGTCGAGCGTCGGTGAGGGGAACGGAACGGGGAAGGAGGAGGAAAGAGGGGGGAGAGAGACTCCCGAAGCGAGGACAACACCCTCACTGACTCACCAATCAGCGACGCGATAGGTCACCTTCACATTACGTAACCAAATCCCACACTCTGTGTTACGTAAGCATGATCCCGTTTCCCCTCAGCTAAATAAAATCCTATTTAGAAGCCGAATCTTACCGAAGCGAACCCGAGCGGAGATGTGTGTGAAGAGCGCAATCAAAGGTGAGTGAACCACATACGAAGAAAGACAGCAAATCTAAATGGCCTCGTCTAAGCAAACAAGTGTCGATCTCCCTCCTCCCACCTCTATGATTAGCATAATCAGAAATTCGTCATAACTGAGTACATATGAACTCGACCAATTAAGATAAATCATATTGAGCAACATGTGTCATAATATGGCGTATTGCCTGATGCACGATATCGCGTATTTAGAAGATTTTACAACGTAGAATCATCGACTTATTTAAACTCGTCAAGACGACAAACAAAGGAGTGGACAAAGCAAGCGCCCCAGTTCCTTGCTACGCCATAAGCCACGCGCCGGCTTGAAAGAGGACAGGACAGGAATTAGGAATATCTGTCACGTCAGTAGCTACTAAACTGGAGCACTTACAAAGACAACACTTTCGAGTTCTAAACAGTTATACGTTAGGCAACGCATAACACTACGTTACTTCAGGACGTTACGACGCATTTCAAAGTTAGATATCTATTTGCGCCGAACACCTACGCATTGCTGTGCCCAATGCAAAATTTAAATTTTGTAAAACGTACAAGTTTTTTCTTTCATTTCTGACGCAGTTTATTGGCATAACCTACTTGTAATTTCTCTGTGTGAGAAATAAGAAGAATAATTATGGACTCTCGGTCGTTTTGTACGGAAAGTTGTAGAGACGCACATACATTTACGAGAACAACTTTCACAATATTCTCATTCCTTTCCAGGAGAAAACCTTCCAGAAGAATCTTGAAAGTCACTGGCCAGTTCGTTAACAACCAAAAATGAGTAAGGAGAAAAGTGGCGTCATAACGAGCGGGTTACTTGGAATTGTCGCCGCCTCGTGATATAATGGCTGTGTGTGATTCAATACCCGAGCCCGCCACAAAGCTATGACTGCTGCCAGTAGGTTCCGACTTGTGCAGTGACTCACTGAAATAGTGATTGTCGTCCCCTCTTCCCCCCGTCTTACGTTCTTACGGTTATTTTTATAAAGCTCATTCCTGTCTTCGTCTAAGCCAGTGAACTTATTTTCGCGAAAGGAATTTAGTTCAGGGTCTGTTTTTTATACAAGCGCTCACATTTAGAACAATTATAAATCACAACAAAGACTCAACAAATCTGGATCAACACTTTATTAGAATATGCATTTATTGCGTGTGGTTTGTAGACAAAGAGAGTAACACACAAATATATACACAAACCGCATTATGTCACTATACAATAAGTAATAATGCATCGCGTAGAAAACCAACAGATTATCGTATGACTCATTAGTGCAGGGATAAACCAGGTTTTTGTCGTGAAGAGTTCAACACATCGTACATAATGTCGCCTATTGTTTAGCGTGGTTTGACAGCTCGCTCTGTCATCGATTCAAAAGTAAGTCAAGTTTCTAGTCCAATCCGCTCATGCGACGGAGCTACTCAGACACAACAGATCAGAGCTATTTTATGCTTGCGCCATTGTAACAGTAAAACCATCACTCCACCAGAATACCCTTCATAATATTGCTGCAATGGTGTATTCGAGCCAGGGCGGGCCTGGGCGCCGCCCAGGCACTTTTATTTGGAGTCTAAAACATAAGCATGACCAAATATACATAGCTTCGAAATGATGGACAGAAGAAATAGCTTTTTGTTGCAGTTATATCAAATTTGACAGTCGCCAGATATGGCACGTACAAAGTCCGAAATTCCTATCACCCCCGCCTCTCTACTTCTATTCGTAAACTGACCATTGACCTTCTGCGATGCACCTGTGTTGCATTTCTCAGACGAGGGTTTATGTGGATAGGATTGGAGGTTCAGAGTTTTGGGAACATCCCCTCCTATTTAGCGTAAAAGTGTGGACATTGTCACATGCATTTCGGTCAGAAATCAGTCTTCTCTCTGGAGTTCAAGTGGTAACACATAAATGCGTCCGTATTTAAAATCTACCTTTTACCGCGTAAAGTGTACGTCGAGTCGTTTGTCAATGACAAAGTGAGTGGAGCGTGTACACGTCATAAAAAGTGTTTAAGTGGCATTTCGTACGTGTTCATATTTAGTTGTATTGTATTGTATTGGTAATAGTTAATTATTTATTTTCGCATGTCATGAAAAGACAACTGCCGAACAAAGTGAAAAACTCCTAAAAAAAATTACCAGCTATTTTTTAAAACACAGCGGACTTGCAAATAATGTGGCGGTAAATAAAAACAACAGTGAACAGTGTTGTGTAGAGAAAAGTTCTGAAATTAGTACCCTTGTTCTAGAAACACTCACAGATCAGCAACAGACGCCAAGTCACAACATGTAGACCATGAGACCCCATGCTGCATCGTCATCGTCAACCAAAGAGGAAGTGTGGGCGCTTTTTTAACAGACGAAAGGTAAGACGTCATAAAATTCATTAACAGTTAACTTTAGTTATTCTTGTATACTCAATATCTATAATTGAGTAAAAGTATGTAACCTCAAATATAATCCAAAACGTCCGATTTCATTGTCTTCTGACAGACTACAATAAGGAGCTAATTAACATCGAAAATCCAAAAGAAAATTCTAAATACATGTATGACCTCTGAATTTCTGCTCAAAAACGCCCCCTCAAGTTCTTTAACCCCGTTCAATTTCTGTAACATCGTTTTCCACCTACTTAAATTACAACCCCCCCCCCGTACATACGTAAATTCGACCGAGTGAGCGACGATAACCAATCAAAGATCGATATATCAAATATGAAACGTATGAATCAGTGATTGGACAGTGCGAACACCTGCATGTAGACAAATGCCAGAATCAACAAGGCCGATTCAGAACATTTGGATTTATTGAGTGCTTCGTTGCTAGGACGGCTCCAAATTGGGATGGTTATATGAAAAAGGGGGCTTGATTGAATTATCTGGTATGGACGAGGGTTGGGACACGACTATATAGGAGACTGTCTAGTGTCTACCTCTGTATAGTGTCTACCTCTCTATAGTGATTAGTGTTGTTAGAGACAGAGCAATAAACTCCTGCTATGACAATTACACCTATTCAGCTGATCATATAGCCGCAACTCCAGCGCGTCGCATCGCATTCAATAAGACACCCCACGACGCCTTGTGACGTGTGAACGTGTCTTAATATAGCGCGTAATATTGCCTTCCGTCTTTATGCGCGGTATTGCTGATTTCTCAATATTTGTATATTATGCTAGTGCATCATTTACATTACGCAGTTAACACCTTAAGGTTCATCAGTACGCTATATAGGAAATAGAGGTCTGCACGGGCCTAAATATAGAAGCCCGGCCCGGCCCGGGCCCGGTATTTCAGGCCCGTCCCCGTACCGGCCTGTACTGAGTAAGCTAATCAAAGCCCGGGCCCGCCTGAAGTGTAAATTGACCCGTAAAAGCCCGTTCAACTGTAAAAGCAACAACTTGATTTTCATATAGTATTTGGCAAGGAATACGAACGGCAGGATGGGAACAAAAAGAAGATGATATGAAACGAAATTAGTAACTACTGCCAGTGAAAGTATATATAACGAAAAGAATTACAACAAAAATGTTGTGACCGGAAGTTTATACTATTTCGGGTTTGTTTTAAGTTTCGGAAATGTTGGTAAAATGACATTAGTTTTCTTTCATTGCAATTACCGATTACAAACAAAATTAAAATAGCCCGAAAAATTCCTCCTCTTTCAGTGATATGTCGGCCCGGGCCCGTCTTGATAAGCATATCAAGGTCCGTACCCCTGCAGACCTCCAATAGGAAATGTCTCCTCCGTATCCGAGTGAACTGCAATTGGTTGGACAGATCAGATCATGAGTATGGCACACGTGCTCTGGCAGTCAGGGAAGGATGTAGCTATATAGTAGGCCGTAGGAAATGTTACTCACCGCTATCTCTTTAGCGCCTTGCGCAACTGATGGTTCATAGGAAGCTCATCCTTCAACAACGCCACACAAAGACGCGTGTGCTTTTTTCATTGTCTATCGGGAATGTTTTTCTTTTTACTGTACAGCTGTTGCAATTAATAATATAATTAAATTCACTTCAGTTATTATACTTTTATAGTGACATATATTTATACTATTGGAAACACCGTTTTTTATATATTTTTTTTATTCGTACGGTATAAATGATTTAACTTGTGAATGTTTAAAAATAAATATAAAAAAATGCAACTATTGAACTATTGGACAACGCATACCGTCAGTATTACGGTACGTCAATATTACATTCACATTACGGAAAATGAATATTAGCAAAGAAGATGTATGTGTGAAGGTTCATGTGTTAATATTGTTTTACCACAACTTTGTTTTATGTGATTAATTTTGAAAAAAAAACGATATCTTATGCAAGTTGTTTCGTGTGTGGAGGTTTTGATAGTCATGTAATGTTACGAAATAAAACGAAACTGTCCTCTAAAAATTGCAATTCTGGATGAGACGTCGTGTCAGCATGCTAATTATTCAAATTTTGAATCGCGAAATAACGCGATTTGGAGCTTCAACAACGATATCCACGAAATATCTGTGTATTCGCGAAATAAGACGAAAAATATCGAAATATTGGCAAAAAATAAGTGTCAGTGTAAAAAAAAAAAAAAAAAACGCACAGAAGAATTGAAAATATAAAGCAAATAAATGGGAATTACTGTTTATACACACGAATGACTCGTCTTTATTTGAGTGATATTCCTAAATTGATTATATAACGGTTTTTTGCTTGTTATGCGCTTTATAAAAATAACACCGCCAAAATACGCGAGGTTTACATTTTGGGGGGAAAAACCAATTTCTGTAGGGCTCTAATAATATGAAATATGAGCTTGCACACACACAATGGCAAATGCTCGCTCCAAGCAAGTCATGTAGCCGGTGCTACACCGGTGCTACACCAACTGAGCTCATATCTAGACCAAGGTGATCAGGAAGTGAAATGGACCACATCAACAAATACACGGAACAGATTTGTTCTGCTCACAATAATTGCAATACAATATCAAGTGAAATCTTAACAAAGTTAAGGCCGGCCAACAGTTTAATAAATAAATGCATACCCGACATGTAGAAAGAAAGAACGAGCTTCAGTGCTCTTCTATTCTTACTCTTCGTCCAGACATACAGTATGTGAGTAAGCCAGACAGAAGTACGGCAGGCAGCATTTAGAGGAAGTGTGACTAATGCTCAAAGCGGGTAGAAATTCCGAGAAGCAGTTTGCGATTATACCGAAAATACTCGTCGTAACATAAGAATCAAATACGATGACGTAATCCTACCATGTAAATAAATAGTAAACAGAAGTAACGAAGTAGTTGTATCATTGTTATTGCGTTGGTGTGTTTGTGTTATTGTTGTGTTGTGTAATACATGAGGTTACACTTCCTACACTTATCATCCACCGTGATGTCTTTCATTATGTATTTTTTGTAATTGTTAGTCTTGATTACTTTATCATGAATGGTGATCATAAATCCATCTGTTTCGCTGAAAATGACCCCGGACGCTAACTGCTTGTTTAATGCTACCCTATCGACGTGTTGTTTATGTAGTTCGTTGTAATGTCTGCTGTGTAAAACCTTTTCTGACATTATTGTTATCATTTTTCTTATTTTTATTTTTATTATTAATTTGATTATTATTATTTTTAATTTTAGTTGCAACTTTTTATTCAACGTGGAGCCTGTCCAGTGACATTTACAGTATCAATGAGCAATACGCAGGGTGCGACTTGCCGGGGGGGGGGGGGGGGGATTGGGGGATTTCCCCCCTCAGGTAATTTCATCCCTGGCTCTGTTTTACTGAAAAGTATCCCCTCCAGGAATTGCTAAATCCCCACCGCTGGATACCTAACTCATCTCATATCATATCAAGTGACTTTATCTAGCAACATTAATAAATAATGCGTCAATTTACACATTTATTCCTAGCCAGGAAGTTTGCACATTAATAAACCAAACCAATGGACTCTAAGATCGCATCTAAGGCCATCTCGAGGGCGATAATATTTCAAAAATAAGTTTGCCTCCGTTGGCTGGGGCTTAGCCCCAGACCCCTTACTACCAACGCAGATACGCATCCCCTCTCTACCAAGCCGTCAATTCGCACCCTGGCAATACGTATAACTACCGCACATACTATGAGCCACAAATCATACTAACAACTGTTCCTCATGTTGCAGTATAGACGAAATTTCGATAATTCATCGTAACAACCTTGCTAGTTGTTATGCGTGTGTAAGAGTGACCATGGGAAGTATATTATAAGTCAGTTCACGTTGCCGCCTTTTAGACTTGATTTAACCTTACGTCTTGGAAGCCGGAAGTTAGGTGACCCATGGTCGTTTATTGAAGAAGACTAGTCAATGTATTCACTGCATGCTTCGATGGAGATGCAGATTGTCGCGAATCATAATGTACTCGAAATCAGGGGATCAAACCGATTCGAACCGAAACCCGTTAGAAGAAGTGGACGAGCCGTAAACCAAAACGAAAACGATATTTTTTATTCCGAATTTTTCGTTTTTTTGTTATTTTTTTTCTTAACCCCCGCATCAGAAAGTCTCAACAGTCAACATTGCAATAATTGCTTTCAAACGGTTTTAAATTGTCCCTAAAGAAAATAAAAATGTCATCCTATAGAGAATTCAATGTTCTTTCTTATGAATGGTTTTTTATTGCAATAGGTATTTCCGTTTGGCAGATGTTCTTAATTAGGTGTGAAAGGTGTCCAGCAACATCACATTACAAAAGGTAATTAAGAATATCTGAAAAACAGAAATATTGATTGGAACAAAGAAACTTTCATAAGAAAGAGCACTAAATTCCCTACTGGATGACATATTTTGATTTATATCTGGGGCAATTAAAACACTTTTAAATAAATTTTAACAGAACGAAATCGGGAGTTCCACAGGCTGTGAACATACAACCTTTACAAATTTCAAGTTTTAGTTTTTTCTAGACCGAATAAAGTAGATTCAATTAACATATTTCCTATTGTTTGTTCTTATTTCGAGTAAATTAATTAATTACTATTTGATAATATGTGCAAACATGGATTCAGTGACAGACAGACAGCTTCTGAATAGCGGTAGAGATAACCCGTACAAAGGTCAGGCGTCATCAACAGAGAGCAGTTGCCCATTTTTCACATAACTACGCGAGGGCAATCACGTAATACCCAGCAATGAAGTAATACCAGTAATTGTGTACGTGGCGATGAGGACTGATGGGAGCTATTTTGTCCGGTGACATAGCGCATAGCTGACCAACAACAACTGACCATCTACGCCAAGGGTCACACTCACATACACAAGCACGTCCATACTGAAATCTTGCAAGTTGCAACATATTCTTGTTATGTAATATGCTCATTTCTTTGTCTCTACATACAATAATGAATTATTGGTGTACGGGATGATGCCCGCTATATATTGGAACTGCAATATCTAATATCCGGGAGTATGGTCGCTTGCACATCTAATATTGAGTCAATATATCGAAATCAAACATTTCGCCAGTAAAAATATCGAAATATCGATGTTTGGTTATTTCTTTGCGACACCGAGTTATCCAACGACAGTTATTGTCTGCGTATAACTGTATTCGTACCACACCCCTGGAGTATTTCTAACATGAGGTATCCAATTGCGAAATACTATTCTGGTTTCGTGGCAAACCCAGATCCCCGTTTAAAATGTTAATTGTAAAGACTATTTTAGCAGCCGTTTCTGGCAAAGTAAAATCAACGACTTGATTGAGGCTCGAAATGACATATGTGCTTTGGACTCTGAGTTGAATTAAGCAGACCAAAACGAAACATCGTCGTATTTTCATCGACAAACGCTCAAGGTGTGAGTTATGGCTAATAAAACTAGCCTTGTTTCTTCTAGTGAAACGGGATTGCTTGGTGTGGGGCAATTTCTTTGTTTGATATTTCTCCCACGTGTCTCTTTAGTTTTAAACAAAACACGCGTAATATACCATAGCAGCCATTATTGTCTATTAGCGTATACATTTTGTACTATAACCATTGAATGAGTTCCGAAAATAAATTGTACATGCGTGTATTCAGTTATCGCAAAATGGATGTATGAAAAACATACTGGTGTTTTATAAAATGTAATTTGAGGAAAACTTTCAGTAGTGATAAACCGAAAAAAGTTTATTACACTTGTTGGGTATTTCCGCAAAGAAGGAAGAATAACAAGGGGAATTTATGTATCCAAATGAGATTGGAAACGCACACAAATGTTACAAAATATCTTAATGCAACATGTCCACTTCAGTAAGAGCATGTGTGTTGTTTCCAAGCACATATTATTATGGAATATGGACCCATGTAATAAACAGATACTATTCTAGATCATGATGGAAATATGGAACTTGCTGAAAATAAAATTTAAAAAACAATCTTTAACCTATGATCAATGGTTATGCAATGCTTGCTGTTGTTCCAATCCAATCCAACTAAACATTAGGTTCGGGGTTACACAGATGTTTCCCAATGGCCCCCTAGGACTTAACACTGACCCAATGTGCATGTGAGTTAGTGATGACCGATGAGGCAATTGTATTCACTTATGGTTTACACTTTACACTCTGTATAATACTATACGACATACGTGCATCGCTTTTTTACAGCATGGATATACTTTGGTAACTTGTATGGATTTTCGGAAAGTTTGTATCAACAACTTCTATTATTGACCTGTTTTTTTAGTCTGTTTCACATTTTTTTAATTAAAGAAATATTATGGAATGTACAGTTTTTCGTCTCGAGGTTATGAAAAAATAAAACAATTCGTTATTATGATTATCTCTGCTTCAGTTATTTATATTTCTACACCTATACGAACCGGGTTATGTTTAAATATGTTTAAGTTTTATCAAGGGCGGTTTTGTTGCCACCTTGCCATTCATGAATTATTAACTAACGATACATTGCCATTATGTATTGAGCAAGAACTGTCGCGGGGTATTTTCATTATTTGTGAGGCTAACGTTTAATGTTATGTATAACATAATACTTAATCAAGATGACATTTTTACTAAGAATAAATTATAAACGCACCTATGCATATATTATAGTTTAGTCGAGAAGCCAAGATTAAACTAATATATTTTTTATTAAACTATTTAATACGGAAGTAATCCACAAAATTGCCACTTTCTTTTGCATCACTCAGACCAGTATTGTGAAATGTCTCCGAGTAACAAAAGAAAGATAACCTCTATCACATTTTTATCAGAAAATTAAGTTAGGCCCTTCCTATCAATGTTCTTGGTCTTCCATTATCAGTGTTTTTGTCCAAGAATAGTTCCATCATTTGATGATACCTATCTGTTGCATGTGATACGGAGTGTGCACGTAACAACACTGATAACACGATAGACAAAGGGGCGACAGTTAAATTCCATAGGAACACACCGATTTCAAAATATTCTATGCAATGTCTATAACCGATTATCTCTTAGATAAGCCGACACAAATTCTTTGTCATAGTCGTCCACTACATTTGTCTTACACAACGATTATCAATGTTTTAACTAGTTTATGAAACGTTTGCTTACACTTCCCGTTCATTGAAAAATGCAACGCACGAAAATTTCATTACGGCGTATTAAAGTCACCCAAATGACTTAGGAACCTGCCTCCAATCACGTGGTGTGCCTTAATCTATGTTTGAATAACACACTTCCTATTTCCTGAATGATTGGTCGTACGGCTGACTGCTGCACATACTCCCACTGAAACTAGAACAACATTCAACAATGCTTTCATTTTAGCTGTTCGAACGGTAAACGGCCACCTAGCTGGTATTTCGTAACTATCTTCAAAATCGTTTGCACCCTTGACGTTAAATTCGAAAACCATCCTACAACATTTCAGTTGTAAACAGTTCACATAATTATTACACATTTATTTATTTCATTTAATTTCAATATTTAATTTCATATTATTTAATTTCAAGTTCAAAGTCTATAAAAAAAAAACTTAGCAAACTACTATGAGTGTGATGGCTTATTGGGCTATCAGTACCTCTCTTTCTCATTGCCCTACTTGTCTAGGCATACGTGTTGAAGTCTTACAACTTCATACAGTGCTTCGGTTTTCTAAACTCCGTGATATCCAATTGTGGTATAAAACGTGCGATTCAAGCATATCAAGCTGTAAAATAGTTAACCTATATTTCGCCTAATGACATGTACCACTGTTTATATTTTATATTCATTAAGTAAACCTTCACTCACAAGGCCACAGCAAGACCTATATAGAATCACTTTTGTGTTTGCGTAAGCGTAGATTTTGCGTGTGTGTTTGTGTCAAACAGAAATACAACAAGACATACAACCAGGGGCGTTGGAAGTACATTTTGCTAGGGGGGGCAAGCACTTATGGGTTACAGAATATAAATAATATAAATAGGCTAAATGTAGAAATGGCTTTTTCGAGAAATTTCGGAAGTCGAACCAAATACCATCAAGTCTCACCGATGATATTGTTCAGGCCGTATTACGGTGGTACATTTTTATATTTAGGCACCATTTGTATTCTTAATGTTGTTAAGTTTATGTATAAATTGTAATTTGTTTCGATTTTCGTTTTGATATAAGTTATTGTATGTTATTCTGTGTCTTACGGCAATAGCTTTGTCTGCAGAGACCGAATAAAGGTTGTTATTATATTTATACGTTCTTATAAAAATGTTCACCTTTTCTTGCAAAAAACACCTGCATGTGTATACCATTGATGAACAGCATTGCGGTGATGATAAGTTCGTACCGAATCAAACATCACAGCTTTTTTTCGGTCAATCCCACTTCAATCTTATGCAAAGTTTTCATGTATTAGTTTTCTACAGCCTTCACTAACACCAACGATAACTTCATCGTATTACAGTAAAATAATACACACACATATGTCTATACATACATATACACAACACAAGCAACAACGAACGAACAAGCGGTAAATATTGGAAATTTAATAATGTTTTAATTTTATGTTCGTTGCTCAAACGCACATCATTCAGCACGCCCCAAATACCTCAGCTCGTTCGAGTGTTTTTTTTTTTTTACAAATTTATTGCCACTTTCCTAATTATGTTCAAGCTCATGAGACGATCGTTATGAATGTGCAGTACCCCGTCTGGGCCCGGGAAAGAATAGGCCCAGGGTGACTCTGCCAGTCGTAAGAGGCGACAAAAGGAGACCCGTCTGGGCCCGGGTTCACCCCCAGCCAGATTGGGCGCGGTCAAACCCAGCCCGGCGGAGCTTGGGGTAGAATAGGCCCAGAGTGACTCTGCTAGTCGTAAGAGGCGACGAAAGGAGACCCTGTCCCTTCTCCCCCACTGTCCCACTGAAGATTTCTCCTTCCACATGGCCCTGCCCTCCCTTGCTGGACTTCCCCTTTCGACGACTCCCGTTCCGACGACTCAGTGTTTCGTGAAATCATTTCACTAATGCCTACCGTAATGTCAAACCTTTTTGTTACAATTAGAACAAGTGTCCGGTCATAGGAAATACCTGCTTATCTCGCCGAATAATCCTAGACGTAGGGACGCACAGGCCTGCGCTTTGTTGTGCAGACTCGGCTGTGAGTCTTTCAAAAGCAAAACCTTTCATTCAATCTCCAGGAATCAATAAGAAAACAGCTATAAACAGTTGAAACAGACTGGCTTTAAATCCCCAATAAACTATTTGAAAGTTGGGAAATATACAACTTTAAAACTTGATATCTTGTTATTTTAAGGGCGTAATATGTTGTTTAAAAAAATCAGTGCATCGCATCAGTGCATCAAAATTAAATCAGTGCATCGCATTTCACAGTATGGGGATGGGGGGGCAAAAATATACTATTGCCCCCCCTGAAGTTTCTAGGGGGGGCAAGCGCCCCCTCTGCCCCCCCGGTTCCAACGCCACTGCATACAACATACAATAACATACATATACAATTTGGTTTGAAAGGCCAGCAGGGATAATCATATTTGTAAGACAGAGTTAAAACGGGATCGAAATGTTATTAGGAACATATAAAGAGGCAAATGGAAAAACCAGAAGTCCACAGAGTAATCTAGTTGTGTTACGTGGAAAGTTATGTCTAAGAACTGAACTTACTTTTCCACGACATATATATATTCAAACACATTGCTTATAGAAAGACTCCAGACGGAACTGATTTTTACACAAAATTGAGGCTATATAAGTTTCTTTTTCACATTCGCATAGCTAACTCAAAATGGCAAAAGTGTGGACTTAACTGGTTTTTCATTTGCCTCAAAGACATGTTTGAATAATAACATTAATTTTCTAGAAGACAGAAATATTCACTATGCATAACGTTGTTTCATAATAGAGACGATTCTTGTTTCTTTACGTCTATATTATTGCAATGATGTTGCTCTAGACGATGAGGCTGATGTATGAAGATGAGGGAATGAAGGACACCTCCCTAGGTGTCATACACACACAGATCAGGACCTGGCAATCTGCGCCCCAATCACATGAGCCACCACGGACGGCATTTTATGATCGAGATGTGTTTATGACGCTTCTAGGTTTCATCTTACAGCTCTTGTGGTCACTTAATGGTCATTTGATACCAAAAACGTTACTTACAAAGAAAATGTCGAGCGAATCCTAATTGTGTGTTCTTCGTTGTAATTTTATTCCACTGATTCCAATATTTTCTCGATTATCTCTTTTATTTTAAAATTATTTTTCCAATTAAACTGTTCCCGAGCTTATTTATATTTATAGCAATAGCAACAGGTACTGTTCCTAGCTGAGCTGCTTGATATTCCTTATCAACAGCTTTGTGTGAATAGTAACAGGAACTATTCCCAGCTACTAGACATTCCTTATCAACAGCTTTGTGTGGATAGCAACAAGAACTATTCCCAGTTGCTAGACATTCCTTATCAAATACATTCCGTCTAACTAGACATGGTGGCTCTGTATATGATTTTATTAATCTCACTATCACTTCACGTTGGAAGCCTATCTCAAATCCTCTTTTCTCTATTACGTCAATTGGCAACCAATCCGCATACCATCCTCTTGACGCCATTTCATTTACAAGTACAATGCAAAGAAATGAGGCCTTATCAAAGATTGATAATAGAGTCTTGACAATTGCACAAAATAGCCTGATTTCTATGGGGTATAGGGCAAAAAGTCAAGTAATTATAGCGTGTGATTAGCTAGGCCTAATTAGTCTTATGTAACATACACCGCTTGCGGGATGTGGTTGTTATGGTGTTCCACTAAAGAATAGTCCCTATAAACACAGTTTCAATGCCACTGTGTGTCTTGGCTCACACTATATCGATCTTTACTGCATGGACGTTTACTTGCAATGTTATTGGTATTAATATTAATTTATTATAATTATTGACCGTTGTTAGTGGTACACTGGTAAAAACAATTTTCTATTTTTTTTTTTATATAAAATTGATTTTTATTTAGAATTTTAATTTTTTTAATTTTTGTAATTGATTTCTCAATTGTAAGTGTTGATTAAAGTAGTGGCATTGTTAGTATGGGTGGTGAAAACACCAGACAATTCGCCATTAATTCCCAAATTTGTAAACCACGTTCAATTTTCAATCAAAGCACAAGTTTAATAAACCAATCAATCGATTTATGATCAATTTATTCCCAAAATACATACACCATAAAATGCAAAAAAAAACGATATTGACGATCATCCGAAAAAATATATAAATGCTACTTCATATTGTTATAATTAAATTATTATCATTATATTATTATTATTATTATTATTATTATTATTATTATTATTATTATTATTATTATTATTGTTATTATTATTATTGTTATTATTATTATTATTATTATTATTATTATTTTTTTTATTATTATTATTATTATTATTATTATTATTATTATCATCATCATCATCATCATCATCATCATTATTATTACTATTAAATATTAAAGAGAAGATTGTTGATGGTGGATTTCCCGTGCGACGTACGCAATAACGTAACAGCCAACAGCAGCGTAGGTAATGCACGCAGTAATTTACAAAAACAGATCGTCTGTAACCGTAACGTGGTTGGATAAAAGCCAAAGAAAGTTAAATGTAGGCCTATAAGTTCTAAACACGTGTACACGGAATAACATTGGCACAATTTATTCACATCTGAAAATTTCAGGATTATTTTTGTGTCACTTGTTTAGCCTTGCTCTATTTCCAGTGAAGTGTTTTTCGTCGCATTCCCGCCCGAGATTTTCTAACTCTGGTTATATTTTCTAAGTAATCATGAGCACGGGATAGAATAACTGTTACCCTGTACGCTAATAATGTTGTCTCATAAAATCTTCCGAAGGACATAGTCAGTACTAAATAAATGTAAATGTCAAACGAATTGCGCGAAGATTTCGCCGTCGCCGTGGCACTTTATTTTGGTGCGCACTAGCCGGAATGGTTTCCTGCGAAATAATACTCTTGCATGATCTCCGACTGACCGAATACACTTGGCCCACTTTAGATTCAGGTCAAACGTCATGCGTCACGCAGCGTCACGGCGTCGGCGTCGCGGCGCCTTAGCTTGAATCCTTTATCGTCGTTTACTTTCTATTGTTCGCGACGCTCAAATTTATTCCAACGCTGCAGTTATATGTGTTCACTGCTCAAACCATGGAAACTCTCGGGAACTACAATGATTCTAGAGCATTGTTAATGTTGAATGTGCATGTGTTAAAAATATTGCATTGATAGGAAATCTATAAATATATACAAATGTGGCCAAGCAAATTTTGTCTAACCCCTGTTTTTTATTTATCCACACTTTCAACGCTACATATTATACTGTATATAATCGATGAGTCAAGTTTGTCTACCCCAAAGTTTCGCTCTTTGTTTACGGCTAGTATAGGCCTACGTCAAAACAAATACCAAACATGAAAATGTTTGTTGTTTTCAGATAATATTAAAACGTATAGGATAATTGGTTCGTTTACCACTTACGCGCAAAAAAATTGTTATGAGTATGACATTAAATTCCGTCAAATACAGATCTATTTTCATGCATGGTTGATATTTGATAAAATACTTGGTTTGTTACTTTTAAACAATTAATTGTCTTATAAGTATACCTCATAATTATATAAGGTTCAACAGGCATATAAATGGTTCCTGTTTCGTGACGAATGATGCTGTCACCTGTCGTAACCAGTAACCTCGCCTCGTATCATATCAGGAACTATTGATCTCAAGCTACAGCGAAACTACACTACCGGGTGGGATTACGCGCACGTGACTCGATGAATAAACTGTCTTGTCAAGCTTAGAAAGAAATTTGAATGATATGAAAGTCATTGACCCAGATTTGTGCACGGCGTCAGTGATGAGCGATCAAAGAAACATTAATGGTATTCTAGGTTTGGCATTAAGTAATTGTCCATTGTAGCTTTCTCCAACGTACCAACATTACCTGCCTACTTAATATACACGTATCCAACTAGATACTGCCAAATCTTAAACAGCTTTCCACTGCACTACCTTTCAGGGTCACAGACCTGAACAATCGCTGAATCAAGGTTAAATTCATAAACATTTCACTTCTTACACAGCAATCGCAACCATAACCACAAAATCTAGAAATGCGTAATCATGACATCAAAGAATACCCCTCAGCACATCCGCTGTCCGTTTAAAACGTCGATTCAGTCACTTTTTATTGCTTAACGAGTGGCTGACAATTCATAATAAACATTGTTTACATAAGTACAAAATAAATTATTCTGCACATTTATTTTTAAGTCTGGGGCAAATTCTAAAGGATTTTGTAGATGCAGCAAGGTTTTATTTGGTGCTCAAGAACGCTATTTGTCGGGTAAAGTTAATTTATTGAATAAGTCATGATGATATTGGGATATTACGTCTTATATTTTTTGCAACTTGGCTAATCGAGACGATGAGTGGGTGAAATTAAATATGAAGATGAAGATGAAAAACGCCGTATGTCCGAATCAGATCCATTACACATCGCGGGGGTCATCATAAAGGCAGTGCAGCTAAGGGCCAAGTGGGAGGAGAAATCTACAGTGGGACATAAAGGGGGGGAGGAGGGACATGGTCTCCTTTCGTCTTCTCTTACGACTAGCAGAGTCACCCTGGGCCTATTCTACCCCGGCCAAGACGTAAAATCTATATTCGGTGCATCAATTAATATCATACACCGTCTTAGTGAGTGTGACTGTTTTTCTCTGTACAAATGAACGTAGGAGCTCAAGAAACGAAACACTTTCTCCTCGAGGTGGCCTTTCTATCCCAATTTCTTTGGTCCTTACGCGGTAGTTACAAAAGTCGTGATTGATCCACTTGTTTCTCTTGTTACCTTTCATTACCAGAGACGGTGGATTTCTGGGATTATTTGGTGTTAACCAACGTTCTCTACCGCTAAGTCATGTGACAAGCTTATACCTTATTTCGTGGCCTCTTACAACTGGCAGAGTCACACTGGACAAATTCTACCACGTGATGTCAATAGAGTACTGTATGCAATTTCCGATACGGTTTTATAAGTCCAATTTTTACTATGTATTACTCTGGATTACAAGGGTTGCCTGTATAATAGCATACACCTGACAAAAAGTGTGTAAGTGGTGAGTGGTTGGCCTCCAACTCGGAATCAGAAAGTCGTGAGTTCGATTCCCGCCATCGTTATACGTGACTGAATGTTCCTTACAAACAATGTTTTCCCCAATCTTGAGACGAATGAATGTTCTTATATCAGATATCAATGTTTGGATCACGCAAATCTACTCTAATACAGATCTGTGTAGACAGATTCATAAACCCATAATATTGTGAAAACTACTTCTCGTAAGCATACATTGTATGTGGCAAGAAATGTATCTAAAAGTGATTTTATAAATAAGTACAGGCTTATTTCTGCACGTAATGTCCCATCACTTTAATTTATTTACCGAAACGAAATCTTTGATGCAAAACACAGCACAATCGGCCGATTGGCAGTGATCACTGAGTCTCTGGATTCCTCAAACCCTAAGTGCACCAACTACCAAGCAAGCGCACAGTCGGTCACGCTTTCGTACATTTCGAGGTGGATATTTTTTATTAATTCTGCAACTTTTTTATAGCCTTTGCAGTGTCTTAGAAAGTGTCATTTGGCATGTTCAATGCTGCTGACCCTATTTCCCCCTTGATTAGCCAGGCAGTGGCGTACGTTCGTGTACTTTTATCCGTGTCATTTGGCAGGTTCAATGTTACTGTCTCTTGATTAGCCAGGCAGTGGCGTACGTTCGTGTACTTTTGTCCATGTCATTTGGCAGGTTCAATGTTACTGACTCTTGATTAGCCAGGCAGTGGCGTACGTTCGTGTACTTTTATCCGTGTCATTTGGCAGGTTCAATGTTACTGTCTCTTGATTAGCCAGACAGTGGCGTACGTTCGTGTACTTTTGTCCATGTCATTTGGCATGTTCAATGCTACTGTCTCTTGATTAGCCAGACAGTGGCGTACGTTCGTGTACTTTTATCCATGTCATTTGGCAGGTTCAATGTTACTGACACTTGATTAGCCAGACAGTGGCGTACGTTCGTGTACTTTTATCCATGTCATTTGGCAGGTTCAATGTTACTGACACTTGATTAGCCAGACAGTGGCGTATGCTCATGAATTTTTATCAGCAGGACAATGTTCACCGTTGTTTTCGTTTAGAAACTAGACTAGAACGAACTGAAGAAAATAAATTGAGCTGAACAAAATTCTCCATCCCCACTTCTTTCACCCCATTGATTGACTATAAAAATTGTGTTTTAAATGTCGAATATTTGCGTTCATAATGTATTTTATAAATAGTTATGATTTTTAATTATCCTAAGAAATATTTCTTTAAAAAGTGAGAAATCAATACAGTAACAGTTAAGTCGTGGTAAAGTGTCGATGGGTACCATACAATTAGTAACGCGAACCTTGCCAGCAGCCTCCACACATCGCTTCTCGCTTTGTCCGCTTGGAGTGCGTCGCTTCTCTTACTGCCCTCCTGGACGACTGATTGTTGTGTTAATTCACCCGGAAGTCAACACAGAACCACTGCTTCATTCGACAACATATGCCAATAGGTGCAATAATTCATATCACATGGACTTTCCAGTTTCCCAGTGGCGTAGCGGAAAGTCCCAGGGCCCCCCCGCAAGATTTATGTGTGGGCCCCCCTCCCCCAAAAATACCTCGTGACAAATTGCAGAAATTCATAAAAATGCATTAGTTTGGGTTTTTCAACTTACATTATAAGAAGCGCTTATTCCTCCTGGTGTTTTTCCTGGCGAACTCGTCGATTATTGCATCAGTTGCAAGTTGTCGAGCTTGCTCGCATTCAATGCTTAAAATGGAAAGTCCCTTCAAACGTTCTTGTGACATGCTGCTTTTAAGATAATTTTTTATTAGTTTTAACTTCAAAATGAACGTTCAGCAGTTGCGACAGTGACAGGTATTTTTAAAACTAGTATATAGGCAGTGACGACGTCGGGGATGTTCGAAGTTATGGCATTGTTCTTAACTATCAAAAGTTCCGATAATTCTATAATCGAATTAGGGTCACTAAGCGTTGTTAATTGGTTTTTAATAACACTTCGAAAACTTACATCTGCGACGGAAACTCGTCGGTTAGATCATCTTTGTACAATGATAGGAATGATTCGGCTGATTTGAATAATGTGTCATCAGTAACACTCGTCAACTCTTTCACAGTTAAGAAATTAAACCTCTGAGCAACACTATCCATTCCTTGAAAGCGGTTTTTCAGTTGGCTCGTGATCACATCGATGTTTGAGTAAAAGACCGAAATCTTGAAGTTCCTCTCTGGATCTGACAATCGTTGGTCTTCCAAGAGCTCATCAGAACGATTCCTCGTTTGCCCCTGACGCTTATTTTGAAACTTTGAGAAAAATACCCCAAGAAACCCCGCAATATTCAAACCGTACGAAATTTCAGCTCATAGCAACTATTTTGTTATTTTGAGCGTCAAAAATCGAGCTATCCATGCAGGAATTTCATAATAATTGTAATGAAGCACTATTGAGTATACATGTGTCGTATATGTATCAAAACAGGATAGAAAGTACAGTAGTATACTACAAAAAAAAATCGACTTTTGCCCCAAAAATAGCCACGTAGGGCATACAAGTACCTTTAATCCTTTTCCTCGGGAATTTTCGAATGAACACACTTTTTGTTTGGTGTTCTACCCATTCTCTTCAAGATTCCCATCTATTGCGCGAACAATTACGGATGGATTTACAATGGAGCTTTAAGGTAAGTATTAGTCATCCACTTTCCTTGTATCCTAATGGTAATGAATGGTCATGAATAGACTGAAGAAAATACTACATTTGATTTCCTTGAATCTGAAAACCCTAAGTGTCAGTCGTAAAATGTTTTTTTTTTCTTTTTGAAATAATTTTTAGAAATAATTTCAAATTTTTCCTCTACACGCGAGTATCGATAAACTCATATTTTAACTTATGAACTCGGATTGACCGGTGGGCCCCCCCTGACGGGGGGCCCCCAAGCCTTGCGGGGGCGGCTTGGGTCACCGCTACGCCACTGCAGTTTCCAGTGCATTTTCTATCTTGACCGTTCGAGATTTCTATTTATAATGTTTTACCTAAATGTAAACTATGCCAATTTTAGCAAGAAATTTTTATATTAAACGTTTAAAAAATTAAAATATTCACCTATAATTAGACAGAATGATAGAATTCAACCAAAAACAAAACTGCAATAGTGTAGAGGAAATACGCTAAAAACACGTCCTAATTATTGAATTTCGAGGTTGGGTTACATTACAATTTCTGTTATTATTAGACACTTGTAAATAAAATAAATAAACAAGTGCTCACATAGTAGACTAATATCAATTAATTCAAAGTGTTTAACAAATTAATAACTTATTTGTAATCAATTGACAAAGTATTGTTTAGGTGTAAAGTTATTTACGTTAAAAGTCTAACCCAAATACCATGTTTCTCTATCTGAACATTTTTAATTGCTTTCCTTTAACTGTGACGAATGTTTATTATAAGTGGTGGTTATAATTAATTGTTCCATTTGATAAAAGTTCTGTTATTTACTTTTAACATAGCAAGTAACTTTAAAAGTTGTATCAAATAACAATGTACTTCATTTAAAGCGTTCAATCAATAAGATAACAAATGGGCCACAGAAAGTACACAATCATTTTTTTTTCGAAATTACAGATATGGAGAACAACAGAAAAGTATTAAAAACGCAAGGAGTAGGAAATTATTGAATAAATAGCAATGGATGGATGAATGGATCTAAACTCTTATTGTAAGTCCGAACATCTTGTGCATGTGTTCTTTACGCACAAACGTAGGGTTAGCTGTTTGCTATCTAGTATCTACGCTCACTTGTACAGCTAGAAGTCGTGTTACAAATAATAAATACAACTATAAAACTGTTTGCTGAGCGTGAAATGGGGTTTATAGGCAATAACCACGATAATCACACTAAAAGCATGCTCGCTTGTTTGAGTACTTATGTTTGTACTACGACCTAGTTTAAATCTACTCTAGTACATCGATGAGTGCAAACATATCGGCAAAGATATCGATTTACTTCCGCTGCTGCCGTGCACCAGTAGCAGTAGCGGTAGCATGCTGGTTGGCAGTGAATCATTATGACAAGGTCGACATGTTATGACGCAATACCATGGACATTGAGCCAGCCTAAGCCTAGGCCAATGTTGCCTCACGCGTGCTCGGCCTTCTCTTCAATCTTTCAAACTTCCGCTATGCCATAGCTTACATTATGCTTGTCTTGTTTATCATACGAAGTTTAGTTGCCTTATTGAGAGCTAAGAATACCATACCATTGCCAACAAGTTACGTCGTAATCCACATATCTTGGAAGCGTATTTTGCCAACAGATCTGATGTAAACGGTCTTCTCGGGAAGTTTCTATGGACAAAGACTGCAAACAAAGGTCTCTCATAACATTTAGGGACAATATGGTACTTTTTTTTTGAACCCGAAGAGAAACTTTGGTGGTCATCTGGACATCCGAGAACTTATTATATAATGCCGAAATTAAAAGGTTTTGAAGGAAACGGTTTGAAGTACCCCCAAAAAATGGGCTCAAACTTTCACCCATTCATTTTTGTGTGAGGTGTTAAAAAGGAGGGCAACCTTATATTTTTTAGGGTGGGTTCCTAACGGTACATTTACAATGTCCTAATGGTCCTTACAATACTCATTGCATCCCCTGTAGCGCGGTGGCACATTACGATCGGTCAAGGCCGAGAATCTTCTTTACAAACAAACTTTCTCCAAGATGTAACTAACAGCTGCAGAATGGTGTTTGCAGAATTCAATGTACGGTTAGGTCCAGCTATTCTATGGCAATTTTTTTACAGACAATCTCTATATTATGTACCGGCAATGAAACGATAATTTAAATGGGAAATGTAATGGGAAGACGCTACTGCACACCACACACAGACAGCAGTTTAATTTTGTTGAATGAGGAGATATTGGGAATGATCCTTTATCACACAGTAGCTTGCCAAACTGCAATTTATAAATATTTTCACTATAATTCATAAATAGCAAAACCGATTGTTACGAACTCGTTATGTATAAGTATAGTAACAACAAAAACATTTTTATGTTTTCGCTAGGACTCTAAAATACATAATAGACTTTTACGAAACTACGTTTTACATAAAAGACAACAACATATTATTACAACATAATACAACAATAGTACATATCTGATTTAAACACGGTTACCATACTTTTAGGGAGTCTTACGAATCTATTTTACCCCACGTCATATTACCTAATTGACGAGTACATTGTTACACACAAAATACTTAACTAACGAATTTATTTAAATTCCGAGAAGCCGTTTTTCCTTTGGACACTGCGACAATGGCAGTGAAAATAATAAGCATGCATTAGATGAACAATGATCACCTCTATCTATGTTTTCTGTATCTTATTTATTCGACTTTCAATTTGAGCGAAATGATTTTCCACAGTGATAGGTCTAGGTCCCTCCTTCATCCCCCCCCCCCCCCCCCCTCCCCCAATCATTCTACAATAAATGTTGTAGACAAGTATGAACTCTACTGAAATCTCTTACTAATGTGAATTGAAGCGTTGATGTTATAACAATGAATCAACTGTGTTCAATCTTTCCATCAGTTGAGTATAACAAACAGCTAGTTAGTAAAGAAAATAAGATTGCTCGCTATAGTAAGGTGTCGTAAATCTAAAACAAAATATCAGTACATAAGTCTGTAAAATACATACAATTAATGTGTGGTTCAACTATAGAACAAGTGAGTTAATGGATGAGATAATATTGTTCATTATGAAATGACGACTACCAAAAAATTATACAAATCATAGAAGAATAGAGACAGAAATATGTTCCAGAGCAAAACATTAATATTGTTTTGTAGTGTGAGCGAGAAGAAAATTGTGCACACGGTGGAAAGCGGAGGTGTGTATGATTGCAGACCTCTCTATTGGGGCCATGCAATTCAATGATGGTGCTACTTTCCTTGCCAAGACGCGGAGGCCAGCATCGAGGGAGGACCCAGCTTATGAACGGAACGGTACATCTAACATTGAACTCTCCAGCATCGAAATAGAAAACAACAACCTATGCCCTATATGGATGGAATTTTAGGGGTTTCGCAAATTTACTCCCAGACACAATTTCAAACCAGACACCCATAAAAAAGCAGACGTGAAAAAAATAGAGGTGTGGCTTAAAGTATGCTATGGTGGAAAGAACGGAGCATTCTATTTATTTATTTTTTTATGAATTGGTCACATAACATACAGCATATTATGCCGTTAACAGTGACCAGTATAACAAGTGATGAAAAACAAAGATACACGATGATGCTGATGATGAAGAAGGGAGGAGGGGAAACCCGGTACCGGCACGTAGCCTACTCATGTCGAAAAGTACCAAGGGGACCATCGGCTTTACGTCCCATCCAAAAGGACGGTCTATAGCTTTGACCTGTCATTTGGGTTCCTCCACTAACCTGGACTGCCGAGCAGCTAACGAGGAGAACGAAGCTGCTACACAAGCTTTCGAACCCTCCAGTCTGCTCTAACCAACGGTAGCTAGTGATATATATATATAATTATATTACATTATAAGAAGTACATTTTAATGCGGTTGTTTCAGCCCTTTTTACTACAACTCTTTTATAGTAAAACAAACTTCATTCGTAGGAATAGTGTGGCCATGTCCATATTGATAGATTAGTGTATTCTAGCTTTATATCGCTGCTAAAAAAGAAAGTTTTGTTTGAAGTACTTCATCCGAATAAAGTATTAGTTAGTCTATAAACGCTCTACTTACTTTGGGGATGATCAGTGAAATAGCTCTGAAACGCGATTGAGCGTATCGGGGAAACGAGCGCACTATGTATTGGCAATAATATCTAAATTACACTGAAACGGCTTGATGAAATTTTGATAGTTACATTTTTATGCTGATTCAAAATTTAGATTAACATTTGGTAGCCCAGTAGAGCAGTTTCGATCACAAATACGTGTGTAAGTATATATTTGTTTAATACTAACGATTCATATTGATATACTTTTAAGTTTTAACATTTTTATAGAAATACACATACATTTTCTTGTAAATACGGACCAACTTTTCAATGATCTGTTTGCAACTTTTCAAAACAAACAACATGCAAACTTTACTTGAACTAATCCCTAAACGAGAAAGTGTATAACTACTACCGGTAGATAACGCAATTACATTAGCGAACGCTTGAGGAAGTGTGGAACATAATTTAATTGCAGTTGTAAAATCATTCTCCCGGCGAAGGTTAGATTTTGGCTAATGTTCACTACCGGAAAATGTGTTGGTGCTGCTCACGAAAACTTATTATGCCTGCATTGCATAGTGTGCATCCTATTGAAAGCCCTCGGTTAACTAGCTACTATCTCCCAGTTAATGAGGCTTATAATTAATTAGTGTTGTTTTAGATTATTGATTTTCCTTTGTTAAGATAATGCTGCACATGTCACTTAGTTATACCATATCTAATAGTTTCTATGCTACTTGCACTTGTGTTGTAATGTTGATCAGCGGTAACAAATGGTCCCCCCCCCCCCCCTCCCCCACCTGTCATCCTGACTGACACTACTACGACCCTGACCTGAAGATAAGACTCTTTGAACCATACCTAATGTCGCACAGTACAAAACTTATTGTTGTCACCACAGTCATGTTTAAACATGCTTTATTTGTGCTGGGGGGGGGGGGGGGGGGGGGGAATAAGGGGTTTTAAGTCATTTTTTATAGTTTTGAGATAATTGAAGTTGAAGATTTGAGTGGCAACAATAGATCTGCAAACGGGTCAAACAGGAAGTAAATTATTTTTGCTATTACATGGGCATTACTAATTGATACAAAAATTATTAATTGTCATAGTAATTGTTAACCCTCAACATGATACACGGTTAATACCTTACCATGATAAAAACAAAGAATAATTTAATGTTGTTTGCTTGAAAAAGTGATATGTCTCTTTATGCACATAGGTTAAAACCATTGTTACTAAAATGTACCATGTGAGTAGAAAGGGACAAGTCAGTATATTTTCCTCGATTGAAATGACGACCGTTTATTGCCACTTAAATGAACTTAAAGTTATGTTAAAGTAACTTGACTCACTTAGTCCATGGGCAAAAACAAATGCAATTTTGAGGTTGTTACGTCTCCTTTAGTCCCAATGCAAGAGCAGGTCCAGATTATGTCAGTAAATGCAAAACCCAAAAATGAACAAAAATGACTTGACCCATTATTCCCCCCAGCACAGATGTAATATTAGACCAAACAACACAAGTAAACGTGTTCATCAGGCAGTGTTCTGAAGCCCTGTGCTAATTCTGCGCGTCCCTTCAGGAACATTGATATCATGGCATCATATGTTACCAAACTGTTGCATAAGTGACGACCACATTCGCGTCCCTTCTGACTGACATGGTTAACGATAAGAAGGTTGGTTGGCAGAAGCCTAAAACTATTGTGCCACCTCGTAGGCAATGAATTACCCCATCACAATTAATTATCCCCGATTGTTGTCTACCTCCCCTCCATCCGTTGTAAATGGCGACCTTCACCCACAGAATGAAAATAATCCGGCCCATACTTGCAACCTTACAACTTAGAAAGTTAACTAACAGTCGGATGCATGTCCAAGTGTAAGGGAAGTAAAATAAGGTTAATGTCATTTAAATCTATAATTACTTCCAGTACATCCTAGCGGGCATACAAACACCATTATTTAAGGAAACGTCATATCCGTTGTTCATATAATTATTGAGAGTGGAATGGTGGAATCTATTTGAATAGTAAAGATAAGGATGTGTTGTTATGCAAGTTGCACGCAGCTTTGTCATGGTAAGCGGGTGGTCCTACGACCTTTCATCCCCGCCTCCATTCGAGGTGCTTATTGTGATGTGTAGACCAGTCAGACTTTCAAGAAACATATGCAGACTTCGGAAAACAAAACATACATCTTCCAGTCTGTATATTTTATTACATCGATGAACTACACATGACATCGTTCAAACAATTTAATGACTGCCATTAAATCAGGTGCTAATCAGGTAGGGTTAGTGTCCGTTAATGACGTAATTATCGGAGAGAAAATCCATTGAGTTTATTCACTGGAAAGTTTTCGGAATGTCAAGATGGCCGCTCTGTATAGATGTCCTTCACCTCTTGTAGAATCGTCCGCCAACAATGACGTCATCTTTTGTGTGTCACACCGGTTCCGGATATGTTTTAACAATGCAGTAGACTATTTAGTTCGGCTCGGTATGTCTCCTAAGTACTGATATCACCACGTCACCTTCTGGGTTCATAATGCGGTTAGTGTTGGAGTAACCCTACTTCCGTTTTAGATTGAAGACTCGGACGGATCAAAACGAACTTTTAGGTAGAAATAAAATACACACTTGAGCATTTGTTAACTATGTTTTTTCACGCATTATTATGTTAATGACGCAGCTGAACCACTAGAAAATGGCTACTTCCCGTATGATTCAACAATGATAAAACGGTCTTTCAGTATAGTGAATTTAGTTAATTGGCTAAACTGTTCACTTTGAATACCATTATTGAATGTCGATATAAATATAAAGAATTGTGATTGTACTCATTAACTATACGATTGAAAATATTTATTGTATGTGATCAGTTTATTATACAGCATGGTTGCCAGTGGCGTAACGCAATTTGTCTGGGCCCCCCCGCATGAATCGTTTCGGGCCCCCCATAAGGGCTAGTGGCGTATCGAAAAATTCACAGGGGTGGGTGGCTGGGGGGGGGGACTGAACATCCTAAACATGTAGGGGGTCTGGGGCGAAAGTCCCAGTCGGCGGGGATCAATTCGCCGAAGGCGAATTTTTTTCTTCATATATGACGTTTTACACGCCTGTAAACACGTTTCAGAATCGTACAATGTTCCAAGATATAATATGATAGTTTTCCCCCGTCCGGGCCCGTGGTAGTATTTGGCCTAGGGAATTAAACCTGGTTCAAGATATTCAGGATAATATATAGTTTCTTATAGGCAGTGTTGATCGTAAGACGAGAGAAAAGACCCCTGACCCCTTCCACCCGTAAGCCTTTTTAAATATATTCCTCCAACTTGTCCCATTCCTCCAACTTCCTCCACCGTATGGCCCCGGAAGAGAATAGGTCCAAGTTGACAACATTTGAAATTTGATGACGAAAATACAAGATCTGTACGTCTGGCAAGCCGGGCCCCCCTACACAGCGGGCCCCCCCGCTTCGCGGGGGCGGCGGGGGTCTCCTTTACGCCACTGATGGTTGCAACACTTTGCGTTACTGTTATTGCACCCACACAATACTGAGGTATGCGGATCACTGACAAAGAAAGCATGTGACATAAAAAAAAAATCGATTAAAGAGAGCCGCTAATAAGTCGATGTTATTTGCGGTTTCGATGAGCTCAGCTGATTGAAATAGATGTAATGAATCCTACCCTACCTCATCAATCATATATCAGCCATAATATAAAATCATATAATACTAATGATGATAGTAATAACACGATTATTAATAATAATAATACTAATAATAATAACAATACAAATAAAAAAAAAATAATAATAATAATAATAGTAATAATAATAATGATAATAATAATAATAATAATAATAATAATAATAATAATAATAATAATAATAATAATAATAATAATACAAACAATAACAATAAATATAATAACAATAATATCAACAATAATAATAATAAAAATAATGAGAATAATAATTGTCTCTGGAGGCGTATCTTACAATTTACATTTCTTAAAATAGTAATAATTATAGTAACACTTCTAAACAATGCTACTTTACCAGTGTTTAGTTTCTCGATTTATGAGAGGTATGATCGTATTTCCTCTTTGTAATACAAAACGCATGCATGCATTTTGAGCTCTTTGTATCTAAAGTTCTAAACATGGTCCATATACGTTATCTGCATAGTTGAATTGTGTCAAATGAGTGCACTAGCCTACTTGAGATGTGGTTGGTGGTTTATGTCATCAAGTTTAATCCAAGTGTACACAATGCCCAAGATCTCTATACAATCTACACATCTTCACCTTTAAGACTTTAATTTACAAAATAGGGGTAGCACTATCGATTTTTTAATTGAATCATAATTATAACATCCAAGAATGAATGATGAATTATAAACTATAAACGTTTGTCACTTGTATCTATCAAACGATAATAGAAATGGTCTAGTTTTCAAAAGATCAGTAAAAGTGAGCAATGCCACAATATTCTATTTTTGTTTAATAAAGTGGGCATTTTATACTATTAACTTAAATAATATGAACAATACTGGATCAACGTTGAGCGATTAAAAGAATGTCCGGATAACAGGTAATCCGCCATCTTGTAAAATGGCGTCTTTCACTAGTACTAGACAATTCCAGAACTATTTTAGTTACGCAAATATTCTCTTGTCAAGTTCAAGGAATAAATCATTGTGTATTATTAATAATTGTGCATGTATGTACATATTCATCTAAAATCTGGACACATACAAATTTACTAAGTCCTTAATTTGTATCTGGCAAGATTTATCAGAAAAATACTGTTCAAATATGTGTCGCTATCCCGCCAAAAATAAAATTTTGGACTCAAGAGTTTACATGGGTGGAAAATTTTGCCAAGTGCTCATATCTATAAGTTTTAATTTAAATTGTTATCTTTCTCTCTCTCTCTGTCTCTCTCGCTTACCTGGAGGTGCAGGGTAAAGAATTCCTCCTTCTGGATGCATCGCCGTGGTGAATAATATTGGTAAACTTAAAACAAATAAAAGAAGCACTTTTGGTGAAGCACTGTATCGTCTTTTCTCGCACTGTACTTGACGTAGCTAAACTGCAGAGATGCACATAAGCCGCGACACACATACACAGACGGAGCCAAATGCAATAAGCTTCCGCACCGACTCGCGAAAGATTAGGAAATGAGAACCTTGAAGTAGTGAATCGCAGTTACTTTTGGCAACAACCTATCCAATGTTTACATAGTACTGTGAGCAAAACAATAAAACATTAGAATATACACCAAGTAGGGAACTATAGGGAAGTGGTAAAGATTTGTAAGAGTGTATTAGCTGGCAGTGGTTCCCCCACCCTCGAATCTGACTTTCAGTCTAAAGACAATGACCTACTTGAGTGAGGGGGCCCCCTCCCCTTCTCCCACTCCTCCGTCGCCGGACGCTGATCAAGGGAACTAGGCTAGAACTAACATAACAAGGTTAGGTTCGGGATGCGAAAATAGTCTCGGAAATAATCATAAGTATTAATTTCATTTTCTTTTCCACTCGGTTTTCTCCTGGCGTGTTACGCAGACAACACAACACGCTGTTTTCACACGCAGACGCTCGCGCCGAGCAAGATCCGTAGTAGGAAGTGGTATCAATGCTGACAACGCGATCTTATCTCGGTATCCCGGCTCCCTTCTGGAAAACTATTTCAAACTATTTCGGTAAAATACATACTATTTTACAGTATTTGTGGTGTATAAGTCGTCTCAAGACAAATATGCTAGCGATTATTTATTTTTAAAGTCGTTCCGCTGACATGTTAAAATCATGGCAGCTTCTGAAACAAATATGTAACTCACTTGTAAGTTGTCAATTGTTTGGAAATTAATTTACCGTTTGGAGATATTTCATTGAATATAAAATGACAAAAAAGAACCAAGTTTTAAGCGACAAAGTTTGTATAAAAACAATCCACATTCATACTATTAATCATTAAAATGGTGGCAAAATCTTTTACCATCTGGAATTTAGATCTACTTTGTGGATCACGTGGGACAAGCGCAGGAGGTGGATTGTGAGAAAAAGGATATCTATAACCCGACTGTTACCTATTATAGGACCTCTTACAATTTGAAGGATATCAGAGTATTTTTCGAGGCGCTTCGAAAATAATTCACGGATCTAAATAATATTTCGTGCAATTATTAAAAACATATCGAGAAATAATGTACATTACTTTTAAAGCTGTAACGTACGTTGACATCTTGCAAAAATATTACAATTTTATAAAAAGGGATTTTTTTTTCAAAAGCATAATATGATATGCAAATGCATTATTTTAGTTGATACACTAAAAATGATCGCTCATCAATTTAATCTATGCGGAGCGTTTTCCTAGTATATCATGGTGCTGGCAAAATATACCTGAGAAACGTCCTGAAGGAATATGCAATTTTCAATATACGCTTTAAAAACGTATTGTTTACGATTTGTTAATAGTGGTGGTATCTTTAGGTCAGGAAAAGTTACCGCCTCCCCCCTCTCCCCCTCCGACTTTCTCCTCTCTCGCCAGTTAAAACGTGACGCCTGTTATTCCTTCAACTACGTCATACGTTACATTTTCCGTGTGATAAAACACGATTCACAAACAATTTTAATGTGTTTAGAAGGACTCGTAATCGCCGATCATGTTTTCCTCTGCATTTGCTATCTGCCATATTGTTATGACAACTGGTCATGTTTTCCTCTGCATTTGCTATCTGCCATATTGTTATGACAACTGGTCATGTTTTCCTCTGCATTTGCTATCTGCCATATTGTTATGACAACTGGTCATGTTTTCCTCTGCATTTGCTATCTGCCATATTGTTATGACAACTGGTCATGTTTTCCTCTGCATTTGCTATCTGCCATATTGTTATGACAACTGGTCATGTTTTCCTCTGCATTTGCTATCTGCCATATTGTTATGACACCCGATCATGTTTTCCTCTGCATTTGCTATCTGCCATATTGTTATGACAACTGGTCATGTTTTCCTCTGCATTTGCTATCTGCCATATTGTTATGACAACTGGTCATGTTTTCCTCTGCATTTGCTATCTGCCATATTGTTATGACAACTGGTCATGTTTTCCTCTGCATTTGCTATCTGCCATATTGTTATGACAACTGGTCATGTTTTCCTCTGCATTTGCTATCTGCCATATTGTTATGACAACTGGTCATGTTTTCCTCTGCATTTGCTATCTGCCATATTGTTATGACACCCGATCATGTTTTCCTCTGCATTTGCTATCTGCCATATTGTTATGACAACTGGTCATGTTTTCCTCTGCATTTGCTATCTGCCATATTGTTATGACAACTGGTCATGTTTTCCTCTGCATTTGCTATCTGCCATATTGTTATGACAACTGGTCATGTTTTCCTCTGCATTTGCTATCTGCCATATTGTTATGACAACTGGTCATGTTTTCCTCTGCATTTGCTATCTGCCATATTGTTATGACAACTGGTCATGTTTTCCTCTGCATTTGCTATCTGCCATATTGTTATGACAACTGGTCATGTTTTCCTCTGCATTTGCTATCTGCCATATTGTTATGACAACCGGTCATGTTTTCCTCTGCATTTGCTATCTGCCATATTGTTATGACAGCCGGTCATGTTTTCCTCTGCATTTGCTATCTGCCATATTGTTATGACAACCGGTCATGTTTTCCTCTGCATTTGCTATCTGCCATATTGTTATGACAACCGGTCATGTTTTCCTCTGCATTTGCTATCTGCCATATTGTTATGACACCGGTCATGTTTTCCTCTGCAGTTGCTACCTGCCATATTGTTATGACACCCGGTCATGTTTTTCTCTGCATGCGCCATCTGCCATATTGTTATGACACCGGTCATGTTTTCCTCTGCATGCACTATCTGCCATATTGTTATGACACCCGGTCATGTTTTTCTCTGCATGCGCCATCTGCCATATTGTTATGACACCGGTCATGTTTTCCTCTGCATTTGCTACCTGCCATATTGTTATGACACTGGTCGTTTTCCTCTGCATTTGCTATCTGCCATATTGTTATGACAGCCGGTCTTGTTTTCATCTGCATCTGCCATATTGTTATGACTCTCGGTCATGTTTTCCTCTGCATGCGCTATCTGCCATATTGTTATGACAGCCGGTCATGTTTTCCTCTGCATTTGCTACCTGCCATATTGTTATGACAGCCGGTCTTGTTTTCATCTGCATCTGCCATATTGTTATGACTCTCGGTCATGTTTTCCTCTGCATGCGCTATCTGCCATATTGTTATGACAGCCGGTCATGTTTTCCTCTGCATGCGCTATCTGCCATATTGTTATGACACCCGGTCATGTTTTCCTCTGCATGCGCTACCTGCCATATTGTTATGACACTGGTCATGTTTTCCTCTGCATGCGCTATCTGCCATATTGTTATGACACTGGTCATGTTTTCCTCTGCATGCGCTACCTGCCATATTGTTATGACACTGGTCATGTTTTCCTCTGCATGCGCTATCTGCCATATTGTTATGACACTGGTCATGTTTTCCTCTGCATGCGCTATCTGCCATATTGTTATGACACCCGGTCATGTTTTCCTCTGCATTTGCTATCTGCCATATTGTTATGACACTGGTCGTTTTCCTCTGCATTTGCTATCTGCCATATTGTTATGACACCGGTCATGTTTTCCTCTGCATTTGCCATCTGCCATATTGTTATGACACCCGGTCATGTTTTCATCTGCATCTGCTATCTGCCATATTGTTATGACACCGGTCATGTTTTCCTCTGCATGCGCTATCTGCCATATTGTTATATGATGACACCTGCTCGTGAATTCCTCGATAAATCATCATAGACAAGACCTAATTTATTTACATTTCCGGTTACAATGAACTTAAATCAGAATATGCAAACAATGGACAGACTGAAAAAAGTCTCTCTCGACCCTCGTAAAACGTAAACTTGTAAACATTGGTTTCATAGGGGCAGTGGCTTACTTATTTATGAGTGTATGTATGATCAATGCCTGCATGACGGTATTTTTATTTTTACTTTTACACATATTAATTTGTGTGAAAAGGATGTGTGACTTATCGCATTGAGTTATCACCTGTGGCTGGCTGGCTAGAAAACCAAATAATATCTGTTTTGTTTACCTGTAACAACAGTTTTCTTTGTTTACAAATTACAACGATATTTTATCAATCACCACTCACCCGTATAAATAACTGGGTCACAGCACGCCGTGCTACAGTCATGTCATCAATGAAAGGGGGATCGCCACACGGGATAGCGGCTAGACAATAGGGAAGTGAAGGGTACATCTACGTCAAAAACCGCACAAAATTTCCATTTTTAAATTATGTCTCAAGAATGGACTTCGAAATTGAAAATCTGAATCAATAGCGCACTGTGGTTTGATAAGCCCTACATACTGAATGCTCTAAATTGTGTCTTACATTAAAATCAGTGGGGGTTTTATTTATAATTAATTTTGTTACTAATTATCGATTTAGTAATCAAATAAATACGCTAATGAATATAATATTTCGTCTGTAGGGCTTACCAAAACACACTGCGCTGTTGACTAAGGTTTTCGATTTCGTGTAGCAATATTGGGATATAATTAAAAAATTAAAATGTTCTGCGGTTTTTTGACGTAGAGGTACCCTTCGCTCTTAATTAATTCCAACAATGGCATTTATTTGTTGAAAGCATGATTCTGTATCACATGAACTATTTCTTTTTTGGGGATATTTGTCAGTATTTTCTTCACTATACGCAGTTGAAAAATCAAGATTTCATGGCGACCCGAAAAGTTTTACTTCATCGTGTAGTAGTAGTTGCCATTTAGTTTTTCATTGTGAACACACTAACAAATAACAGCTGATTCAAATGTTTACAATTTTATTGCGACCAGGGCCAATATTTTGTGATTTTATTTTATTGAACGTAATTACTCGGAAATTATTATCACGGACAAAAAATTGGATTTAACAAGAAACAATATTACCTTACATTTTCGAATTGAATTGAATTGAATTAAACTAAATTAAATTGAATTGAATTGAATTGATTTGAATTGATATGAATTGAATTGAATTGAATTGAATTGAATTGAATTGAATTGAATCGAATTGGATTAAATTGAATTGAGTTGAATTTAATTTAATTGAATTAAATTACGTACATTTACGCAACTGTCGTTTAACTACCTTGAGATTATCGCTTCAACACGGCCGTCATCATATCGTTGGGTTTAGAAGAGACGTTTGCCACGTTGCATAGAATTAATTAGGTTGCAGCGTGAAACCAATGTGACCTAAACTCTTTTTAGTCCGGTAATAACATTTATCACATTTTCAAAGTCATTGTATATATTGAAGTTGAAGGTATATGTACTAAATGGAGGTTAATGAAGATAACATTAGAATAACTTCTGTTTCCCTTTTTTGTGGAACTGAATTTCATTATTTAAGAAGATATGTCATAAGTAAAAAGTGGCTATATACCACATCAAACATGTTTTACTACATTGTTGTGAAATATAGCAAGGTTAGATTTAATTAAATGTTCAATGAATAAACACGAGTGTATATCTACATGCACTTTTGTTGTGATTTTCTTACCTCACTATACCCCTCACATTGTTACCCTATTATTATCTGGATGACCGAGTTTAATAGGAATTATTTTAAATATCATTTTGGAATGTAAAATGTTTTTTATGTCGACGTTACAATTACCATCTCCGCTCCGTAACGACATGCAAAACAAATCGTAAAATACGAGATTTTTAAGCTAATAATTACCTCAAAACACAAAGTAATCTAAAAAATCAAACATCACCAAACAAGTACCTGGGGGGCTATTGCTGAAAGTTGTCACGGTGACATAATTCACTTTAAGTGATATCTACGTGGTTATCACTTGCTATTGGCTGATTGCTGTGGCGGACCGCGTGGAAAACACTCAATCAGCCAATAGCAAGTGATAACTACGTAGATATCACTTGCTATTGGCTGATTGCTGTGTCGGACCGCATGGAAAACACTCAATCAGCCAATAGCAAGTGATGTTTACGTAGATACCACTTGCTATTGGCTGATGGATGTGGCAGACCGCGTGGAAAACACTCAATCAGCCAATAGCAAGTGATATCTACGTGGTTATCACTTGCTATTGACTGATTGCTGTGGCGGACCGCGTGGAAAACACTCAATCAGCCAATAGCAAGTGATATCTACGTAGTTTTCACTTGCTATTGGCTGACTGCTGTGGCGGACCGCGTGGAAAGCACTCAATCAGCCAATAGCAAGCTATACCTACGTGGTTATCACTTGCTATTGGCTGATTGCTGTGGCGGACTGCGTGGAAAACACTCAATCAGCCAATAGCAAGTGATATCTACGTGGTTATCACTTGCTATTGGCTGATTGCTGTGGCGGACCGCATGGAAAACACTCAATCAGCCAATAGCAAATGATATCTACGTAGTTATCACTTGCTATTGGCTGTTCGCTGTGGCGGACCGCGTGGAAAACACTCAATCAGAGAATAGCAAGTGATATCTACGTAGTTATCACTTGCTATTGGCGCCCTAGGGTCCAGCCAGCCTGGTTAGCCCTGAGTGTGTGAGATATCGCTAAATGACACACGCGACAACTCTAGTGAAGCTATGAGCGTATGTTAACCTCCCGTAACTTGTTGTTCATGTTGTGCCATTGATCTTTCCTTACGCCCTAAGAGAAAAGCTTTCAAGTCTGTGGTAACAACACCAACCAGTTGGCATGGTGTGTTGTGTTCTTGGTGCTGGCTATTTTGGCACATTTGCCAGCCACCTCATGACCTAGCATGTCGGCGTCACCACTCACCAGGCACACAACAACACAAGACGATGGAAATTTCTTGTGACGACAGTATTGACAAAGGATGTTCTTCATATGTGTAGTGTGGTGCGTTGACGCTTTGAAAGCAAAGTTGACAAAGCAGTGGAAAGGGTTTTATTAAGAATTTTCTTTGATGGTTTTGTCTAGGTTATCGTATCTGGATGATAGGGATTCATGGATATATAAACAAAGTGATCCACAAATAAATGTCCGAAATCAAAGAAGGTAAAATTGGGCAACCTAATGCAGGACTGCCTAGGCAAACCGCTGCAAAAGCTTCGTGAAACTATTGGCAACACATGTTCGACGAATAATGTATACTGTATAGTCTTTGTAGGCACATTTCCCGATCAAGGAATACAATGTATTTTCCAAGTCTTTTATTCATTTGTAGTTTAATCCAGTTTTTTTGCTGAACAAATCTTGTTTTTAATGTGTTTCCACAAAACCTGAACGCCCTTCGATACATCTGCTATACGATGAGATATGCTTATATTTCCAATACATATTATGCCGATCCCCGCTATATTTGCATCACAAAAACTGAAACCTGTTTTAGACTGACGAAATAAAAGATCAAATTGTATAATTTTTAACAATTTTTTTTTAAATCAAGGTTACTTACGACGTAGGCAAGGTCCTTCAACCGCTTTCATCGCTAGGAACTGCTAAATGCATCGTATGGAAACAATATCCATTTTTACCCACCATAACCGAGGGCAATCCTAAATAGAACCGATGTTCATATTGTTGCATCCTACGGTTACATGCACGGTTTCTTACGTTAGAAGAAACGCATAATATTCGAGAGATATTATTTTATTTAGTTATTAAATGTCTATCCTATTCAATTATAAACCTGTTTACAAAGAAAGACATAAACTGAACACAATTAATAATGAAACAATCGGAAAAACACTGATCAAAATAAAATATCAAGAGATAACACAACAACAAAACCACCTACTATAAAAAAGAGAACAAGAATAATACAACACAGTTGTTTTTGTCATTTCTACACTAGCTCACAAACAGAATTCAAATCCCGCATAAAGACATTTTTAAATTGTCCTACAACCTCATCTCACTTTGTTTAGAGTTTTGAAGGAATTCACACATTTTCTTAAACGACATCATTTCTTAGAAATGATTTAGATTCAACAGGTCAGAGGGTTATTTCGGATATTCTAAAACTTGTACCGGTATCAGTACCGGTAACATCAAAACAACAGTGCAAAACTCGTTTCTAACAACATAACATGTAGGTACGTAAGGGATAAAGGACAAGCTTGGATGATGCGTTGCGTCACATGATATTATTTACTCGGAATCTATTTAGGAGTATGACGCATTCTGTATATGGAACTGATGCTCACGTTTCCTTGTTGTGTTGCGGCCCCAAACAGAGAAGGGGAAATGTGACATTATCACTAACACCATCCATAACTTGTCAGACTTCCGTGTTTTGGCATCTATTCAATACTATCAACAATTGTATAACTGATTGTCACGAGTATATAGAATGTAACCAAGATAATAAATCAGGCTAAGTAAGGACAAAGGAAAAAATGTAGAAATGATGACGTGTATAGATACTGCGCTACAAGGAATGAAGTCTTCTAACGCGTCATTTATGTTCTAATTGTAGGATTACATCGGTGGCGGATCTAGACTTCAGCAGTCATAGAATGGGTGATTTCAGAAAATGTACTGAAAACCCCTTTTTACTTCGACTTGTGCCTTTGTGTTTCGCCCCCCCCCCCCCCCCCCTCCAGGAACACAAAACAACGGATCCCGGAAAATTCGGACCCAAAAGTAAAATATATTGTAACGTTTGATCACAGACAACTGATTTGTGGTTTGATCATAATTCGCTTAACATAAGAAGGGGTCTAAAGTGACGGATTCGGGTTATGAAAACTTATTTTTATGGAAGAATATGGAAGAATATTCAATTGTTGTGTTATTTTATGAATTTCAATTAAGCATAATTTAATTTAAACGCAAACACCTTACTACAAACCTGTTACACCGCTTTGGATTTTCAATTGTTGGATGGTTGATAAAAGGAGAATTTTGAATTTGTGGACTTGAGGAATACATGTAAAATAACTTCAGTAAGCTTTTAACAAAACATTGCACCAGAAACTTTTTAGTAAAGTAAGATTTTATTGGTATTTTGGTGTAATTTGGTAATTTAATAGTTTTAGAAAAGACACCACCCACCATAACTTAGAAGTAAAACAATGCCATTGCGATAGCGTAGGTTACAATAATGTACGAACGAATGACACAGTCAGTACCGAAATGAACTTAAACACTAAAACAATGTAACTTGAATTAATGCTGTCGATTCGAAATAGTAATATTTCTAGCTTTGATTTCAAATTATAACACATTAGAAATTATGATACAATTTACACATTGACGTGTAAAAAATACGTTTAGCTGGTTGCAGTATACCAAAAACTAAAACCACTTTGTATGAAGGCTACTAAAACAAAAAACTCGGCGAATTTAATTTCTGAATTTCAGATCGAGTTATATTTATTCGGCGGTAACACGACAGAAAATAAAAACTAAACAAATTACCAAACGTTTTGTTGACGTGTGACAATACTTTCACAAGGATTTCAATCTTTAAATTTTGTTATTTTTTAACGTTTTCAAATAGTGGTTAATGTTTCTTGTGTTACCAAAGATTTTATATCAATTTATAAATGCATGAAGGCATAAGCTATCAGTTGTACGCTTTAGTAACAGCGAACAACCAAAGAGTCCCCACCCCCCTCACCAACTCATACAGGCAGATTGGACATGCCAAAACCAAAATATTAGGATAGCAACAGTTATTGGGCATAGTAAAGACGTGTAAGGATTTAAATAATAAATTAGTCGTAAAGACAACATCTTATAGATTAGATTTCACAGGTGGTAAAAGGCAATCACATTGTTTGTTTTGTATGGCCATTCATGGCTGCGGTACAAAATCCTATAGATAACGATAATAAAATAATGAGTTATTTTAAGAAGAGACGTGTAATACAGATACTTGAAGTGCGATATAGATCAACATTTACTCATATTGCTATAGTTCATCTGCAATACTTATGCAATTGAGAAACATTTTCAGTCATCAAAACAAGACTATCACCTTTTCACGTGCGTTAGATAGTATAGGTCTGCCGTACTTGTTTCTTATTATAAAATCAGTTTGCATGTATTATAGTTAATTTTGAAATAGCTCAATAAGAATGAAATTTTCAATCAAATTAGGCTTACTTGATACGGGAATAAAGGTCAGCCAAAGATGTGTTCACAATGAATTTCATTTCAATAAACAAATGTCCCCGTATTATAGGGACTTATTTTTAATTCTTTTAAAATTTTAGTGCCCACATAATACCCACAACACATACACATACACATGAACACAAACACAAACAAACACATCACAATATTGTTTATTATCTAGTTTATGATTTAGTGTATTAAAATAAAGTAAACGTGTTTCATTTGCACTAGTGGATGTAATTACATATGTTGAAAATAACGACAATAATAATAATAAATAAGTACAGCTTTCAAGCAACTGCAACAAGGATATATAACCTGTATAGTTTTAGATGTTTTGTGGTCGAGCGCGATAACTTAGTCACTTGTCTGATATTTCCAACGTTACCCGAAGAAAAATGCATCGTTCCTTGTAGAAATACCTCTGTTGTAAGAATTGCGTTCCATCATATCCTATCAAAGTTATCCCGCGCCTGTTTCCCACGTATAATTATTAAATTATATTATTATTATTATTATTATTATTATTTTTTATTATTATTATTATTATTATTATTATTATTATTATTATTTTTATTATTATTATTATTTTTATTATTATTATTATTACTATTATTATTATTATTATTATTATTATTATTATTATTATTATTTTATTGATTGTATCACAATCATACAATCTCGGTCAAAACCGGCGTTAACATGTTATACGGACGTAATGTCAAGTATTTCCATGTGTCTACCTTATTTAACTTCACTAATCACTTGTTACTAGTGTAAACAGTCATCAATCTCGGTCAAAGCCGGTGTTTACATGTTATACGGACAATACAGATGTAATGTCAAGTATTTCCATGAGGTACTTTGTTCAACTTCAGTCGTTACTGTCTTATCAGTACTTGTTCATAGTATACACTGCATAATGATATGATCTTATTTGCGTTGTCTTCGTGTGTGTCTTCTTTGCGTCGTGTTACTGTGTGTACGGTCGTGGCCGATTTCTCGATGCCATCCTAGTAATTCTACTCTATGGACAATGGAAAACCACGAAAACCATGTCAGGATGGATGTTGTCTCGAAGGATTCACTCTCATAAGTTTAAACTAGTTCTAAATGTTTTTCGGTATGTTAATGTTCACGTCATGTTCTGTCAAAATTATTTTCTATAACAGCTGTCAAAGTTCGTTTTGTTGTTTCGAGAAGTCAATGCACTCAGTCGATACACTTCCCAGTTTGATCGAAAGTCCACTATTATTTCCCTTCAACGTCCTTGATACGAGTCCTCTCGCGATTCCCCTGGTGAGGTCTCGTCGAACTCCAGAACCGCGCGCGCTGTTAGCGGCAAATTTGTTGACTGCCATATCGTAAATTTCCAATTACTTCTCAGATTTCAAAGACGAAAAGTCCTCTCAATTCTGAAAAGATTGAAAAGTGCTTACGTACTACAGCTAATACATCTAACTGTATTCATATAATCTTGGTAAATTATGTGTAATGAATAATATGAACTAAATCTACGCCCATATTGACCTAATTTGTCTGCCAAAATTATCTACCTTCATTTGTTCCTATGTTAAACAAAACGGAGTCCCGACTATCTCGGAACAACCACTTAAAACTTCTTCTTCTTTCGAACACCCATAGTTGGAACTTATGCCATTCTCTGCCTAGTTGCCCAATAAAGGTTTGCCACATATTTCCTCCTTGCTATCTTTTGCCCCTCCATTAGATCCCTTTCTGCTGTCAAAGAGACACATGTCGCAAGATGTTCCGCGTCCTGGTCTTGTTCTTTGCAGAGTGGGCATGTTCTCGTATCCACCACTCCTATTTTGTGCAGATGGGCTTGCAGGTAGTCGTGGCCGGTGTCCATCCGGAAATTTGCCACGTACACCCTTCTTTCTTCCTTATCAATTTTCCTTGCGTTCATTTTCTCCTTCCTTATTAACTATTATTTATTTGAATTTAAATGCAAACTAGTACTTCCCTTCAATTTCCCTCGTAGTAGACATCTTATGGAACACCCCTATGTCAAAGACTAGGACCGATTCTTCCTTCTATCATAGAAATTACATTTTTAAATAAGGAGCAAATTTTGACGTGACTCTCCTAAGGAGTGTGGCAGAAGTGACCAAGATTGATAAGATAAGGAGCTCAAAGATAAGGAAGGAACTTGGAGTGGAGAGTCTATAAACTTTAAGCTGGGAAAAGAAAGATTGCGGTGGTTTGGCCACATGAAAAGAATGCAGGACGACAGGATCCCGAAAATTGAGTTTGAGAAAGAAGCTGGGAAAAAGAAAAGAAAGAAGGGAAGACCAAGACTGAGGTGGGAAGAAGTGATAGCAATGGACGTGGAAAGAAGAAATGCAACTTGGGAAGAGGTCAATCAGGAACGATGGTGGGAAGATAGAAAAGTATGGACAGAATTTGTAGAAAGAGCAGAGGAAGAAGAAAGTGAAAAGGAGGAGCCGGAGGAAGTTAACATGAGGGAAGCGTCAGGCATGGCCAGCCGGCTTCGATGTACCTAGGGGACAGAATATGATGGGATTAAGTTCCTATCCCCTACCCGACTTCATTGTTGGACACAGGGAGCAGATATAAACAAAAATTATTATTATTATTATTAAAGGTCTAATGGAGACGCTCGCTTCGCTCGCTCAATTATCATGACAACAACGACAATGCGATATATAGCTTAAGAATATAAAACCTACTTATTGAAACGAAGGCCAGTGTAGGGCACAGTGCCCTCTTTAGCCAGATGATCGTTGAATGATAATGAGGAAAAGAGGAGGGGAAGCCTGGTACCGGCACGTAGCCTACTCCGGTTGAAAAGTACCAATGGGACCATCGGCTTAACGTCCCATCCGAAAGGACAGTGTAACTTTAAACAGTCATATAGGTTCCTCCACTAACCTGGACTGCCGAGCAGTTGACGAGAAGAACGAAGCTGTTTATTATTATTATTATTATCATTATTATTATTATTAATATTACTATTATTATTAATATTATTTTTATTTTTATTGTTATTTATTCATTATTAACAACAGGTCACAATACCCCCCAAATAATATAGGAGGAATGAAAATATTGAGAAGTGCATTGAAATAGTTATTTACGTCGCCTAGCTTGAGATATCAAGAGAGTTAAATCGACTGCCTGGCTCTATTTCGGGCGGCGGCAAACGTATAAATAGCGTTTCAATCTTCACACAACATATATCGATACACGTGTGGCATTGTTTTCAAACTAAATACACGCGGCGCAGCCCAAGTATTATTATTATTATTTAAGCTGCGCACTGTGCGTTATATTGTGGAATTATCATTTACAATATTTTATTTATATTACGCATAAATATCACCGACTACGGAACAATTTCACGACAATGGTTGATTTGATTTCCTAGAAGGTGGGTGTCTACCACACACCAAACCATCACATCTATGTAGTCTCGTCAAATTAACTTGCAAGGTGTTGTCGTCACGGATTATGTAATAGGGAAGTGACGCGTGTGACAACTACCAACCTAAATCTAGTTCCATCCCGTTCTCTTGCCTCGGGTATTGTAGTGATAATATCGCTCGCCTGTTGTCAGACGTGGTGGGGTCGCATTCCATTCACGGCTGATGCAGTCAATGCAGTGGACAATCACAATACAGGTATGGGGAAATCCCGCGGTAAATACCGTTGAAATAGACCGTGTGGAGCGACCGCTTCTTCTCAGAATTTTAGGTGACACCTCGCTTCTTCGGCGTGGCCAGTATAGATAGCTTCAGCAAATATCGATAATGAATAAAGGCTTTTAGACCGGACATCACACTACAGTAACCAAGGTTATAAACATAAGTAATAATAACATAAAAAGTGTATAAAACATCCTAATTGTGAAATAAGACAAGAAATAAATTTTTGCAGCCAATTGTTAACACTGTGTCGTGGACCACACACTACATAGTCTTATTATTTGTTTGATTGCAACAATAAGCTGCATTATTTTTTTTTAATCGCCACTTTGTACTCTGATACTCGCTCTGATAGTATCATAGTTTCAAAAATCTACATAAATTAACGCCGAAAAACGAAAAGTGAAACGAAAAAAATTGTAATAAAATATAAAATAACAATAATAATAACCATAATAAAAATAACAATAATAATAATAATAATAATAATAATAATAATAATAATAATAATAATAATAATAATAATAATTATAATAATAATATTATTATTAATAATAATAATAATAATAATAATAATAATAATAATAATAATAATAATAATAATAATAATAATATTAATAATAATAATAATAATAATAATAATATTATTAATAATAATAATAATAATAATAATAAGTATAATAATAATAATAATAATAATAAAGTGCTTCATGCAATAGCATGTATGCATCCAATAAAAAGTGAACTTGCCTTACTAGATTTCTTAATCACCGTGGGGTATTTCCATATCTAGTTTGTTTATTATTCCCTCATTTGATTATAATAAGACTTTTATGACATTTTAAGACCTAGCAACAAATCGTCAAAACATGTTACATAACGATGCAAACAAAACAAAACAACAACTACGCCTGTAAATGCAAATTGATTCCCTATTCTGTGAATCACAAGATCAAGTAATGTAAGATAAGATTATATAAGAGTATAGAGTAAGATAGAGTGAGCGTCGTCGCTTCATAGCCGTTTCTATATTTGCCTCTAGATTGCGTAAGCCATGCTGCAGCTTCTAGGCCTTACTTATCTCAACTTGTTTTCCTGTAGGCGTGTGCCTGGCCGGCTCATGTACTAACGGCGGTCGAGGAAGAGTTGAATAACCACTAGCGGTGAACAAAGAACACAACTGCAAGGTCATACAGTGGTTACGAAATCGACCTTGACGGTTTAGCGTCTTGATGCGCCATAAGGTCGTTGGTCACTACACACCTAGAACAACCGCCGGCTCCAGTCGCCTCTTCTGCAAAAAGCGCGCGCTTATATTCCAGCAAACGTTTTCATGCTGCTAAGTTATTGCAAGGCAGGAGAAGTATTGCGTAACATACACGATTATTACACTCTTTCTCCACAATTCTTCCAATTTCAATTTTGAAATCATTTTATTCTTTTCTTGTTACCAAAAGAACTTATATTCCAGCAAACGTTTTCATGCTGCTAAGTTATTGCAAGGCAGGAGAAGTATTGCGTAACATACAAGATTATTACACTCTTCCTCCACAATTCCTCCAATTTCAATTTTGAAATCATTTTATTCTTTTCTTGTAACCAAAAGAACTTATATTACAGTAAACGTTTTCATGCTGCTAAGTTATTGCAAGGCAGGAGAAGTATTGCGTAACATACAAGATTATTACACTCTTCCTCCACAATTCCTCCAATTTCAATTTTGAAATCATTTTATTCTTTTCTTGTAACCAAAAGAACTTATATTACAGTAAACGTTTTCATGCTGCTAAGTTATTGCAAGGCAGGAGAAGTATTGCGTAACATACAAGATTATTACACTCTTCCTCCACAATTCTTCCAATTTCAATTTTGAAATCATTTTATTCTTTTCTTGTAACCATAAAAACTTATATTACAGCTAACGTTTTCATGCTGCTAAGTTATTGCAAGGCAGAAGAAGTATTGCGTAACATACAAGAATTGAACTCTTTTTCCATTTTCAAATCATTTTATGCTTTTCTATAGAAAACAAAAATAAATATGATTGAAAAATAAAAATACCATCTTTAGCAATATTATACTGTTTCATGGGCAGTGTAAGTAAGCCCAAAAAGTCCGTAAACCCACTCGGGGTGAAGTACATAGTTAGTGGACTACACAACGAATCGTAATTTGAAATATTTTTCAAAAAAATAGGTGTGTGCATACATACAGAATACAGATACAGGCGGTACGATACAGATACACGCTGAAATCACATATTCAAAACTTATACAAATATCCAGTTAACTTCGACCACTTCCTTGCAAGTTTTTCAAGAATCTACTTGAACAAATATCCAGTAAACTTCAACCGCTTTCTTGCAAGTTTCTCAAATAAATATTCAAGCAGCCTTTATCAATTTAGAACATATTATGTCTAATAAACCTCAAACGTTCTAAATGTGATGTACACAAACTTTTCTTAATTTGGTAATATTGAACAATATTATTTTATTCAATTTTATGATTGAAGTTTACAATAACTGACCCCGCCCCTCACAGAAATATACTAAATCAAGTATTTTATCTTTTACCATATTATAAAATATAACTTCACTTCCGGGTGCCCCACCCCTTACTATAATATCTTACCTTCTAGGCTTTTGTAACTTCAGGATTTCCCATCTTCCCCCTTCTAACTAGACTAATTGAAAAAAGAAGGAAATGGGTGTACGTGCCTGCAGAAACGTTCTGTAGATAGGATCGGAGAAAATCCTTGCAAATAACTGATTCTGTTCAATTCTGACAAGTTCTTGTAATGGTCCGTGGCGTTACGTCTTAATAGGCCCGGCTAGTTTAATTATTACATTAAAATATTGTTGGTCAGTCATCTGGTAACAATTGCATTTTATCGCAGTTTAAATGAACACATTTTGTTCCGGGTGTATTTAGTAAATCGTTTTGCTAGTCGAAACATCTACTTAAAAATATGTGCTGTAATTGGTGTAACTCTTGCCAGTTCTGTAGGGAAATTGAGGAAAAGTAAACAATCCGAATCAAGGTCAAGACTTTCTTTTGCTAATTGTTCTCGCGTAGAGCACACCATGCACACAATGTTGTAACGTATGTGTTGTGAGAAATAGAAGGGAGTTAAGTTTCATACCAACCAGACAAAGAAGTCAAGTCAAGGACGTACGATCTTTAAGTCATCACCCTTAGACCTTGAATAGACACGGCTTGGTTGGACAAAAATACGACACGATGACTTCTTATTTGGTTTGGCAATGAAATTAACTCAAGGCTAATAGTTAAATAGTTAAAAACATCACATACTGGTCGTAGAAACCTTTCTTCCTCTTTCAACTTGTTGATATAAATGTCACAGCTTATTGTAATGCCCATTAGAGACACGGATGTTATTTTTGTGAAGTGACGCAAATATTTGTGTGACCTCCCGTCCGACGACGCGAGTTCAATATCCTACTGGAGTAAACAACCTTGCCTCACTCAATCTAATCTTCATCTCGACTCCCTCTACTAGTGTCTTAATCACGAATTAATTACGCTATTGATTAGCTGATGGTGTTGACTGTAATTGGGAACACAGTTAAAATAGGATCATGGACACCAATAAAAACAAGATGTAGTTTCGTTATGTAACTTCGGAGAAATGAAAACGATGTTAGCCAAGATGTGTTTGTAAAACTTCCTTATCATTGACCCCAAGTAACCATGATGAATATTTTTTTATAATGATAGAAGATTTTCTACTATTGTGCAATGCCTCGTAAGTGTTCACATTCCGATCTTATAAAAAGTAACTATAGATGGTGTTGACTTGATAGTGTAAGGACATTGGACAAAGCATCAGTTAGCCGTATTGCGCAACAACCACTGAACGGTTATTACCTGCAAATTGGACGTAAGGGTTATTTTATCATGTCCGTGCATGAGAGAATCGCCTTACCGAGCGGTGTCAAACTGAAATGACGTCAACTATAGGTGCAACGTTCGCCTGAACGGAGTTAACGGCCGCAGTTGCCTCCACCGTCGCCTACGCCAACGCGCCAATAGCGGCCATCTTCCCATCAACAAGTGATCACAACACGGCCATTTCACGACTGTTTAGACAATATCGCAGTCTTGGAAGTCTGGATCGTCATAATCTAGCTTCACGCGTCGCTTCACGATTTCGTAAACAAGAAACTAGTTACGATAATTTATGTAGAACATTGAAATGATGCCAACTATTGTGCATCTTTGTTCCACGGTGGGCTACCATATTAGCACTACGTGACAGTTATGCAACCGTGCACTGGTAGCGCTAATGAGTCAATTGTGTGCATTGATCTGGCAATGCAGATCACTAAATCACTTGATCACATAATTGCAAACAAATAAAGCTAAGTTGAACTTATTTATAAGAGTGACACACTGCATAGGCTTTTGTTTGCAGCTTGAGAGTTGGCAATGGCCCATCAACAGTTTCCGCTAACCGTTCTATGCAGGTTACGGGTGGTGTCGCGACTCATAAGGGTATCGTATAGGCTTCAACTTTCAAAACAATGTATTCCAAAGTTTATGGTCGTCAGGGGTTGATTGTTTAAAAGTCTCTGAATGCAGCAAGATCAACCAAGAATTATAACAGTATTTTAGCAACACTGTTCAACTCTTGTCTTCCCATTCTAAGTTAATTAAATTGAGTAATAAAAGTAAAATTAAAATTCAATTAAGTATTTATCATTTTTAATGTGGTTAAAAATTGATTGTTTTAATTTCAGTTACCTCAAATGTAAACATAATACTGGAAGGACTTACACATTATTTGCAAATAAGTATTAATATGTGATTACATTTTCTCTAGTTCTAAAGACAGAACAAAAAGTGTCTGCGGGCACCCTTTGCTTTCTATGTGAATCAGTCAATTTATTCAATCTAAACCTAAATTGCTCCACAATGTGATAATCGTGTCGGTCCTACTCCTAGCAGGATGTACGGCAACATCTTGGCGCCAAGAAGCATTGCACAATAAAGACGTGTCTAGCTTGTCTCAAAGCTTGACTTTTCATCAGAAAAAAAAGTGTGTTTAAAAAGTAAAGGTAAAAGGTATCAATTTATTTCTTCTATGGAACCTACAAAAAATTTAGATCTAAAAATGAAATGAATTCGATTTGTGTCCTTTGTAAATCAGTTTCATAATTGAATTAGAAATAGATACAAATTTGAGTTCCCACACAAATATGTTGTGTTGGGGTGCAAAGTATTAACAATGCCCCCGCCCCCCCCCCCCCCCCCCACACACACACAACACACTCAAACACAAAATACATAAATAAGTATTATTTTCTCATTAAGCTAGCATGCATTTATTTGACAAATTATACAATGGAGTATAGACGTTGGGACATCATGTTAAATGTACAAAATAAATGGTCAAGTTCTACTTCACCAATATCGAAACACCAACCATGATTTACGTGATAATTTATCATCACCATTATGAACACGAGTTAGACACGGATACTCTACATAACACGAAATACCCATTTTAGTTGACGCAATGTTTAAGGAGGCCAAATTAAATATAGCCGCATCACAACTGGTCCTCTCTTTCAACACATTTTATGGCACGTTATTTAATTGGTTAATTTGTGACAAGAGAGCTATTATTTGGTAAATTTCCTTGCAGCATCAGCCAGTGAACTTGAGTGGCGGCCTTGACCGCACGAAGTAATACGCAATTGCTGGCGCCCAGCTCAACTCACTCACCTGAGACATGACGCAATAGCGGCGGTCAGTCGAAGTCCCCCCCCCCCCCCTCACATCTTCCTCGGCTTGCACAATATTGCCAACCATAAACATTCGGACTACTGACGGAAAACAGTAACTTCTACATTCCAAGAAGTTTGTCTTACCAGGATGGGATTTTCAGCTGTGGCACAACCACAGATATAATTGGCGTTATTAGGAACCGAAAGGCTCTGGAAATCCCTAACCCACCTTCTTTTGCGAATAAAGACTATCAATCTAATTACTTCACAAAGAGGATGAATATTGGGTGAGGTTGTTTATCGCCTTACATGAATTGTGAATCAACAAACATAAGAAGAAATACAAATAATAAATAATAATATTATAAATAAAAAATAACAAATTTGACTACCAAAATAAAAATGATAATAATAATATTAATAACAATAATAATAATAATAATTATAATAATAATAATAATAATAATAATAATAATAATAATAATAATAATAATAATAATAGTAATAATGATAATGATAATAATAAAAATGATAAAAAACAGCTCGTCATTTCACCAAATATCATCGAAAGTATTCATTGGTCCTTGCAAGAAGGCTGTGATATGATGTAGTCCAGACTCCAGTTACATTGCCCTCCAAGGATATATGACCACCGCAATTAATTATATTGTTTTCCAACTTAGTTCACGCCCTATATTTTGTTGTTTGAGTTAACATTCTTGAACGTTAGCTCACAAGGTCTGGTCTGGAGGTCAACATTTATTTCCAGTAAACATTTTCATCCGGATAATAATTAGCCTAATTGCTAAAATATGATTTTGTTAGGAAAACGCCGCTTTGCCTTGATATTGTGTTGTCTATAATAGTGTTGAGCAATCGACAGCTGCTGAGAGGATATGGACATATTATGATGAGGGTACAAAGCCAAGCAGGCCGTGAGGGCAGCGTGAGGAACACTGTTGAGCTACGCTCATCTAATTATTTTTTATTGTTGTATTAGTACAAACAAACAAAAACAAATGACTTCTGTCAAAACCTTTTTAACATGTACGAACATACAATCAATGATAAGAACTTCTATGTGTTTACCATAATATTTAACTGTACAAGTCTAACTTAAATAATCATTGTTTAATTTTTTACATACTAACCTGATCGTTCTTATTAAAATGATTAGTGTCGCACGCTGACACTAACTGTAGTGCAGTATGATTCCGCGGGCAGACGTCAGTTAGTGTTATCGCTATTTTGGAGCGCCTGCACGCTGAGACCGGTCGCCGACCCTCGGAGTCGGAAGGTCGTTGTCAGTGTCTCGATGTTTCGGCATAATTACATGTGCCATCATCAGGATTCTTGAATTGCTCAACTCATGTGTGGCTGATGTTAGAGCTAAGCTGACCGCATAGTAATGCGATGATTGCATTCATATTACTGTTCCCCTTCCCCTTCCACTTCCCCTTCCACCCACGTACACGCACATGCACACGCACACGCACACGCACACGATAGGATAGAGCTATGACTGCTTCAAATTTTCTTTTCTTTTCACCTTTATAATAAATCAAGGCTAATTCTGCTCATTCAGGATCAAACTTAGTCGCTAAATTACAACGTATGTCGCTAAGTTACAACGCTTGGTTTATGGATGTTGTAGCTTTTGTTCATCACAAAACTTAGACACAACTTACGTAGAATATTACCGCACAAATTTAACAAAGTTTGAAAACTCCAAACTTAGGATAAAATAACCAATCACAGCAAGAATTGACCCGAAGAAGAAGAAGAAGAAGACGAAGAATAAGAAAAAGAAAAAGGGGCGTGGATGATGGACCCACCGACAATCTATAATGAAATGGTTAGAATATAATAGAAATAGAATAGAACTTTATTTTCTCCTTTGCAGTAAACACAGAAAATTTATAGTTTATACAGTACATGTTTTTTAGGTAGAGAACCCACCTAGGATCGGAATCCTGTGGTTGGGTGTGTTCTAACGTTGTATTTACAGGTTATGTTTGCAAGATAGCATCATTGTGTGTAGAGTAATGGTGATTACGTTATCAAATAATGGAATTAATAATTAACAAGTAGTGCAATAAAAAAACAAGTATGAGTTGTAATATTAGAACATCTGTAATTAAGAAATGAGGGTAGTAAATATTTATTGATTTGATTATTGACAGCTTATGCAGCAGAACAAGTCGCTAGCCGTGATGTGGTGCAACCACACCGGATGAAAATACTGCTCTACGAAGTTTTTACGTTTTCTGGTCACGTCTAATGGCAATACAATGGCAACAGTGTACCTGTCCTCCAGTACACCTTTTTATTAGATAAGATAGTAACTATATAATACAACTGTATATCCATAAGATTAGACCATGTTTGTATTACTAGCCTTATAGAATGGTCTTCCAAGAAAAATAAATGTGCAGCTACATGAAATGAAATCATATTTACTAAATGGTGCTTTTTATTCAGTGAATGAATACTTGGCTGTAAAATATAGATCGTAGAACATGATGAAATGCGTTACCGATGACTGCAGGTGTAACGTTTCTTGTATGTCCTCACTGGATTTCATATGGATATTCATATATTACTATTCATATTCATATGGATCACCTACAAATGTACTCAGTAGATGTGGGAGGCTATATCTATATATGCTTTCCATGTATATATACTTTGATGATGCTACAGCTATATTATCCTATTTAGTTTAGATACTTAACAAATCCTATACTTCTATTGCACTATACTTGTATTGAAGTCTCCTGGATGCTAATAAAACAAACACACGTATATTATTCAGTGCATTTGTTAAGAAGTATGCAAGTATGCTCTACTTGCCACCCAGCTACTGGCAAGTGTCGGCGGCAGAATTTATTACTAAATTTGTAAATGTATTTGGGGTATTTTTTAAATACAGAGATACAGCAAAGTTGAGTATTTTGATATACAAGATATAAATATTTTGCAACACAGTATATGAAATACAAAACACAAATGTATTTCAAATACATGTATTTTAGATAATGCCATCTCTGCCGTCTGCATATACAACCATGTACGAATACCACGCTGTAATACGTGTTGCCTTTGAAGGCAGCCACGACGCAATATACACAGAGAAGTTGAACCCAAGCTAAAAGATTGCTATGCGAGAGTTACGCAATTGAACTTGTTTTTCTAGATTGGAATGACGTGGGACGAAATGACCCTTCAGGTGTAATACACTGCCGCTAGCAACAGAACCTTGGCATATGAAATATCTCTAACTGTCTAATTAGATGATACAAGAGTAGTTTGTTTATTTATAGCTGAGACAAAAACTATGTTGGCAAAAATGTAAGTATTGTGTAACAGGATACGACTTGCGAATTCCTGGAGTTGAAGGCCAAATTTAATTAAACTAAAATAGTCACTTATATACTTCGGCAGCAAGGAAGTGTCTCTAAAATATATCATAGAGTATTAATCTCGTCCGTTCAAGTTGTGTGGGTGGGCGGAACAAACACACATTTAAAAGCCATCTCCGTTATCGCATAAATTCTGGATTAATGGATTTTGTTGGAAGCTTTTGTACTTCATTTCAACACTACTATAATGTGTTGGAGCGTTTTCACACAACTTAAGAGGAAGGACTACAGCCAATATTAAAACTCCGCGAATTAACGTATTTTGGTCACACAATATCGAAAAAGTGGCAAATACTCTTATTTTGGATTCGTGAGAGCTCAACACCATATGAAAAAGATTTGTTAGTTTTCAATAATTATACTTGTTATTATTATTTAATTTAATTCACCAGTTAAATAACAATAATTGTAATTGTAATTACTTCAAACTACCAAAGCTTTATAATATGGTATTGAGCTTTCACGAATCCAAAATAAGAGTATTTTTCACTTTTTCGATATTGTGTGGCGTTATTGATATGACCAAAATATGTTAATTTCGCCGGGTTTTAATATTGGCCGTAGAAGTTTAGAAAAGATGGTGGTTGATCAGAATAAAACCGTTTCGATATTACTTAGAGCAAACAACTGTTAGTATTGTAATGACGCAATGGTTCCGAACACCGAGGATGTTATTGCACCATGGCTCAGGGCTGATGCAACAACCTAGTTCGAGATTCACGGCCGGCAAAGACAGGTTTCCTCAGTCATAAGGTGAATGTTGTGGATTAGTAATTACTTCCTTCTCAATTGTCGAACTGCCCTAATGTATCGGTCTACAACGGGGTGAGAGGAGGGATATGGAAGGAGCAGGGGCTGCTCACTATACAACCAGTCAATAACAGGAAACAATTTACACTTTTTAAAGGTAAATATTATATCTTTATTAAAAGAAATAGTCGAGTTTCATTTTATGCTGCGTCCACACTTGAGCATTTTCCTCCGAACGAACCGAATACACAGTTCGAGCAAATGCTCGATTTGTTTTGCGTGTTGGTCAAGTTCGGCTCGGCTCGGCTCGGCTCGGCTCGGCTCGGCTCGGCTCGGACACGTCTTGACGAGCCGAATTCGGCCTTGAACGCATCGTTCGTTCGGTTCGTTCGGAGGCAAATGCTCAAGATGTGGACGGACGTACCATTGAGAATTTTCCTCCTCCTCCGAACCGATCCGATCGCGCACGATTGAACAGAACACAGTCCGAGACAATGTTCGATATGTTCTGCATGTTTGTCGGTACTCGATGTGTTGCCACCAATGTTCTCAGTTTAGAAATGAATCGGACAGTGGCAGAAGATGCTTTATTTGTAATTTACTCATTAGAAAAAAAGAAGCGGAAGTCGAAACAAGTATGGATATGGCGGCAAAGTTCGAAACGTTCTGATACGCCATTGTTGCGTGTACTGGACAATGGACATTTAAAGATCTTCATGCGAATGACAACCGCAAAGCGTAGGGTAATAGCTAAACGGTCTTCGGTTGGGATAGCTTTTCGAAATGTGGTGTTGAATGGTTTCGCCCTGGGACTGACCGGCCCCGTCTGGTCCACGTCTTCGGTCAAGTCACCACTGTGGCTCCCCCCCCCCTAATTTTTTCTTTCTTCTATGTCTATTCTGACGCCATTCATGGAAAGTTCCTTCATAGATGAGTTCGGCGGAGTTACTACTGCCCAGGACTCAAATATCCCCCTCCCCCAAACCTTGCTCTCCACAATGCTACAACTTCACTCCTTCAGTAAGAGCCACTGGCTGCGTATGAAAAAAGAAACACGTGCAAACGACAACAAGCTTAATGCAAACTTCCGCAGATCGGAAGCTTCCTAAAAATTAGAAAGAAAGTTTTAATTAAAGCACGGAAATGTAGACTGGTGATTATCTATTTTCTAATGTAATAAGATTTGAAGTTCAAGATCGCAGTGCTCACATTCTTCCATGAGATATTTGTAAATGTTTGTTAGTAGAGGTATTTTATTATTAGATGTGATATGGATCGGATTGAGAAGCTGAGAACCGGTCGCGGCTTCGGGCTGCATTCGTCAAGGTCGCCATGTTGAAATCCGACGAGTTTTACAGTTGTTTTTCGCCGCCATCTTGGCTAGTTTGCAAATAACTATGCGAGAACAACATTTAAAACCTACGTGCATTTCCACACAAACACATACCGAAACTTGCGTATGTTGGAAAATCGCATTGAGTCGCTTGCATTCGAATTATGAATATACCCCACTTTACCGTAGTTTTTCACACACATATTTTGTATGTATGTTTATATATTTATATTTGATAACATAGTATCAATGTATATTTAAATAACAATTTAAATATTGTCCTTGCCGATTTATGATTTTACCATTATTATTTATTAGCTGTTATATTTATTGTTACAATATATTATATATTATTAATTATTATATATAATATATATATATATATTATTATTATATTATATATCAAATAATAATAATAATAATAATAATAATAATAATAATAATAATAATAATAATAATAATAATAATAATGATAATAATAATAATAATAATAATAATAATAATAATAATAATAATGATAATGATAATAATAATAACAACAATAATAATATTATTTGACTATAGATATTATAATGTAATAATTAATAAAAATACAAAATGCATACATAATATACATAATGATCTGTGTAAAATCAATCCTTCCCCGCGGTACAACGTGGCTAATAAATCAGGGACAAGAGCTTTTTGGCTGAGATTATTTTTTCCTACCCACTTTCTCCATTAGATTGTATCATTGCTGACATTAATATGATTATTAATCTAATTACCATGGTAACGAAATGTGTACTAGTTATCTCAATTGTCACAAATTATATCATTGGCTTACTTATGAGTGTTTAAGTGAAGATACTTTCCTTATTGTTACGGCTATATCAGGCGAGAGGCCGTAATGCTCAACAGTTTCGCTGCAAGATCTTTTGTAACGGACGATAACTGTCTTACATCTTACATCCTAACTAACATTATGACCCAATTCGCACTCGATTCGAAAATGCAATTTTCTACACACTACATTTCTATTTCTTTTTACCTACATTGTGAATGACTGCGTTAGAATTATTTTTGCTTTCATTCTAGTGTATATGACGTGTTTTTTTTTCATGTGATCTAATTTTCTCTTTCAATGTTAGCTTAAGCTGATTTAGATTTCCCGTTTTGTGACCTCGTTTAAGCATGAATGTTATGTAGGTCTTGCAGTGTTCACTGTTGTAAGGTTTTTGAGTCACGGAGCGTTAAAACTGTGGCCGCGGTAATAACGCTAAGAAAGAAATGAAGCGCGCTTTACTTTGTGCGACAGACTGATTACGCAAGCTCTAGTTGGCAGCGACGTTTTTACGTCTCTGGGCCCAGCTCTGCGTAGGGCCTACCTAGACCGTCGACCGGCCTCGGCCCACAACGATTTGGCAAACAAACCATTGTTTTTATTTTACAAACGTGTCAGGCTCAAGTTTTGGATTTGGCCTGGGTTAACATCCTCGATGAAGGTTGAAAGAGTTTTTTGACATTGGAAAGTTGTGTAATTTTGTATTCGCTCTAAGAATGTAACGCATAATAAATGTCGAAGCGATGTAGAAAGCGCAGAGAGCCCATGTGCGAGGTTAATAGCTTATTGCTCAACGAGATGATGAGCTACAGCCAAGGGCAACGCTCAGGCCAATCAATTACGAGGTCAGACTCCGTCCTACGAAACAGGAGACTTCATTTATTTGTTCTAAAATTATTATAATAAGCTTGTTGTATTTTATTCGCACACCCTTCAGATTCCCTTCTGGAATCATTTTCACTGCAACGTTTATCGAATTCAAGTAATTACGAATCTTTGTTACACTCTTTAGTAGTTAGTTATTAAACTTTATGGATTTCAGTTTCATTGCTTTTGAAGTAATAAAATATCATTCAATATGCTTTTAACATTTTAGTACCTTCTCACTTATTACTATTGGTATCATGACTGGTATTATTTTTACCGTGTTAATTACCACCGATGAGATGTCTCAGAAGTATTTATTACACGAGGCTCCAGTTCAAGAGATCGCAGGTTTGATACTCGCTACCGGTAATTCTGACTGAGTTTTTCCTGGATGTTTCGTCGATTACAAGGTCAAGGTGAATGCTGTGACTGAGTTATACCTACAGGAACAGCCCTCGGACAGCCATTCCCCCACAATACCTCGTTGTCCAGTACCTTATTAATGGAGACACTAATTTTCTTAGTGTTTATGTCTGAATTTTATATTAAAACATAAACAAGCACCAAAACGTATCAATATCAATAATAATAACAATCAATGTTAAGGTTCAGGAGATAGTGGTCTTGTAATAGTTGTTTTTCTTTTGTGTAAAGTGCTGTACAATGCTGGGATGGATTCCCACATTTACTGTAAAGCTAGGGATAACCTATGGTTGACTAATTACAACAACAACAACAACAACAACAACAACAACAACAACAACAACAACAACAACAAAAATAATAATTTTTTTTTTTTTTTTTTTTTTTTTTTTTTTATTAAATCGTTTCACACATACGTACAATATGAGAAAATGTTTTAATTCCCACTAAACCACAAAGTGGTTTGTCAGTGGGACAATCATATAATTAAAGTGCAGTATGCGGACTGGTCGTGACACACAAAAGATATAATTTCTGATATATAGTTTATGTAATTTAAATATAATTTATGGTTAATAGAAATACAAAGAGAGTAGTGAAATACAAGAATAGCATAAATACAATAAGTCAATCATAATAAATATACAAATATAAATTTACCATGACTAATTCTCTAAATAATTCAAATAATATAATCTACATTGCCGTTTAATAGTTGACAATTTGTCTGCGTATAATAGACCTCCTGGCAGTGAATTAAATACTCGTGGTACCACAGACTGCAGACGACGATCGCCGTACTTATTGTGTGACAAAGGCACAATGTAATGTCCCTTTGTCGCTGATCGGGTGATTTTCGAATGTATGTAGGGTCGTTTGTAGGTTGAGTCAAAGAAATGCTTAATTATTAAACGGTAATTATATTGTAAATCAACAGGTAAAATAGAATAGAAGCTGTAGATGAACGGAAAGTCTGGTTGAATGTAATATGTACTGCGGGGGTAAATCGATAAGAGTATACTTTTCTGTAAATTTAGTAAGTTATTTAAAATATACCTTGACGCGTTTCCCCAAGACAGAATAGCATACGATATGGTTGCCTCCACCAGAGCAATATAAACGACACGGATCAAACCAAAAGGTAATATTGATTTTAAATTATATAACTGGTATGCACAAGAACGAAGTTTTTTACATAGCATATTAATATGAGACTTCCAAGAAAAATCCTTGTCTACTAAAACTCCTAGGTACTTATGTTCAAGCACCGATTCAATTTGTTTTTGACAATTGCAAATATTACCAGATTTCGATTTTAGTGCCATATTATGAATACAATCTATTGAATGAAACTTTATCTTTATTTCTGTGTTCCTATCTTTATTAAGTGGCATACAAATATGCACGAATTTAGTTTTTGACGAATTGACAACTAAAGATTTATCATGTGTCCAGCATTGTAAGTTACTAAATAATAATAATAATAATAATAATAATAATAATAATAATAATAATAATAATAATAATAATAATAATAATAATAATAATAATAATAATAATAATAATAATAATAATAATAATAATAAGTTCAATAAATTGTGGTTGTTGTTTTTGTTGTTGCTGTTGTTGTTTTTATAAGTAGAGAGTTAAATAATAGTAATTTTATATAAGTATAATATTATAGAGTATATAAATAGTAATTTTATAAATATAATAATGTAATAAATAAAAATAATATATATTTTTAACGGTAATATAACAAATGCCATTATAGATATATTAATAGAAACTGGTAAGTAGGAAGATGTTTAAAGCTTATTCAATGTAATTAAATAATAAGATAATGAATGAAAGCAAAGATTACTGAGTACTCCACTCTGTAATCTTTGATGCAAGATTGAAATCCATCCAATTTTATGACCACTAACGAAGATTCGTAATAAGGCGAAAGCAACCGCGACAGTGATGATTTAAATCTCATTGGTCACTGTTAATGAAATAATGCAATGCATATCCCATTATAGGTTATAGCGAGCTGAGCTCTCTCTTTTAAAACTCATCACATTTGTTCACGTCATCGTCGTTAAAATTAAGGTAATAATTTATAAAACCTATTTTCTATTCGATTAGTGAAATGCGATTGTTTTTGTAGTTGTATGCATGTTGTGGCTGTGGGCTCGAAACTGGGCCGAAGAAAGCTGAGCTGCAGTGGAGAAGGTGGTTGGCCCTAATGTGTAAAGTGAAAATCAACGCAATACGCCATATAACATTCAGGTCACGTCATGTATTATAAGACGAGCTTACACTTGAGCAAGTTAAGTAACTTATTAAAGGTCCCGATCTCTGAATATGTTAACCTTAAACCAGTGAATCCCATAATCGATTACTTATCAAATCAGCTATTACTCTTCCATTAAACTTTGTGTTTTATCGTGATTACCGAAGTTATAATAATAAAAGCAAGGTCAATTCATATAAATACATTGTTTTATGTTTGGATATTATCAGTGGCATATACTCGATTTTTTGGTTTGCTGTAATTTATTAATGTTTAGATATAATCATGAATCATGAATTGACTGACATGATAAAGAATGTTTTAACTTCAAGTTGACACTTGATATTGTATGTAAAAAAAAAGATATATGTATATAAATTTAAAGTTTAAGAAATACTTAATTCTCTTAAAAAAAAGTGTGTAGTATTTGTTTACAAAAAATAATTGTGTGAACCTATAAACAACTTAATTTTTAAAGCTGCAAATACCACATAATTCAGTCATTTAAAAAACGATTACTGAATGTTTTATTTCAGGAATATTTGTATTGGCAACAAAATAAGGGTGTGAAAATCTTCTAAAACATTACGTGCCGAATAAATGTCAGTTGTATTCACAAGTCGCAATCATGAAGCTTCTTGCATCAACAGTTACACTCTTACAGCAATAAGTGCGCTAAACACCTAAACGAGTAATACTAACGGACGTATGTCCACCCAGCCTTCGCCTGCCCGCGGTAAAACGGAAACATTTATTTAAATGAAAAAAAATTCATGAAAAAGAGCATTAAATTCTCTATAGGATGACACAATTTGATTTTCTTTTGAGAAAATTTAAAACCGTTGTAAGGCCCGGTTTTTCAATCGGTTAACGGATCGTTAACGGGGCCGTTAGCTGATGGTCCGTAATCTGTATCCCAACAAACTCTATGAAGATAACGGTCCGTAATGTGTAACCCAATAAACCCTTTGTAGTTAATGGCCGATTGAAAAACCGGGCCTAAATCAATTTTAACAGACCAAAATCGGGTGTTCTGCAAATGTATAGATGTGAACTATGCGAAAGGCAGTGTCCCTTGGTACTGACATTGACACTGCGTTTAGGATATTACACTATAACTACTTACTTTTAGATAATATAGTGTTCTTCTTCAAGTAAAGCATAATAATATGAAGCTTCGCACTGCAACCGCAACTGATGGTTCCTGCGCTGCAGTCGCTGTCACCCTGTTTCCAAGCTATTTGTTTTATAAAATATACCAAAGATTTTTTATATAATGGTTGGTCAAACCACCGAAAACCCAAGGTTAGAGTTGAAACGGTGGCACAAAGAACAACAAAGCATCATAGCAGTCATCAGGTATACCACTAGCGCGTTGCATCTGAACCGGTGCTTACTAACTTAAATTAATCTCGCTAATTTTGTATCCTAATTGGCAACAGTATTTATGTACAAGAATGATGCACTTCTTGTACGTATATTATAATTATACTTGTACTTCCATGTATGTATATATAAAGGAATTCTTAAAACACATCCAAATCTGTATACAACGCACTGGTACATTACAAAAATTATAACTGGTAAAATTCATTTTGTATTTTTTTTTCAATTCATGTTGCAGCAAAAATATTTGATAATAGTAAGTTATATAAACATATACATACACAATGTAATCAGTCCGTCCGTAGGATGATTTAGTGGTGACGAACCTAGCAATGGAAACTAACGTATAATTTTAGTACATGTTATAGTATACAAACTGTTAGTTATGTTACGCTTATTTCACTGAGTGAAACACATTTCAACAATATTTTGACAGATTGCTGGTGCTGAACATCGAACGAGCAACGTTCCATAGTAGTGTGCGGTGTTTTAGCAATAGCCTATTCTGTAGTGCTGACCATTATAATCTGCTGACCACTATGCACAGGTGTCACCCTGACCTCACAGCTGAGTCTTGACCTTAAAAAACACACGTTTGGAAACCAATATTTTAACAATATCCTTATTTTTTCAAGAAAACGTATTCTGTGCTAACGAAACTGTAAAAGAAATTAAATAAACAATGAGAATTGTATTTTCATCTTGGCACGTATTTATGATGACCTTGAACCCGATTATATACCCGTTTCAAATTTGCACGTTGATAATAATTGTATTAATTATAGCGAACATCTCGGGAACTCTTCTTTCTTATTTCTTTACTAATGTGGATACCATTAATTATTCTAGCTAAAATGGTTATTTTGAAAATAAATTTCTATTTACATTATGAACAACAAATTCTTATACCTAGACATTTTACATTTTGCACTTTTTTTCAAAAAGCACATAACTCAAAAATCTGTATTTATTGTAATGAATTGTATAAAACAATACAATTTGTACACAATGTAATGTATCTATGTATATACAATGTGCCGTGAGGAAATTTTGCATTACGAGGCGTTTTAGGGCAAATAAAGTCACACAACCATTGTTGGAGAGTTGTATTATTTTCTTTTTCAGAAGAAGAAGTAAAAATAATTATATTATTAAAAGCAAATGTTTGATGACGGAGCTCAAATAAAGTGAAATAACCGTCCGACATGCACTTGATGTGAAAGTTCCCTTCATCTACCAGATGTCCCTGTTTCCAATCATTGGCTCTCCTTCAGATAAAATGTGCATTATTACAGCATGGCACCGCGCGCACAATGAAAGTGCAAACACTCTTCTTGCTAAATATCTCACAAAAAATATCGTTTTATAAAAATAAAGATTTGAACGAAATTCAACTGTTTCGCTGTAAATAAATAGTTATCTGTAAGTTTTCATTTTAACGTGGCATATTCTTTTAACGCGGTAACTGAGACTATGAACACGTGATTATGTATGTGATATCGGCACGTAGCCATTCTTATGCGTTACGTTTTATGATACAGGCATAATTTTCCTCCTCCTGCTGTTTTTATTCCATTTTCTTAATTTATTGGTGTTTATTTGTTTCTTTGTGGTGCCAGGTGGATTTGTAAGCGTCTCGTACTCGGGAAGGTACTTCTGTTATGAATATTTTATTACTGTTGTTTGTTTTTTTACACAGAAAGGGCTTTGTGGATGTATGTATATGAATGGTGAACAAAATGTTTGCAAATGGATAATAACAATAAATAAAATTATATACGTAATTAATAATAATAATAATAATTACCAACATCAAATTATTAAAGTTTTTTAATTGTTTATGCAGCAGAAAGGTCTTTGTGATAAAGATGTTACAGAAAATTTCAAATTGTAAATAAATGGATAACTAAAGATAGTAAGTATTATTATTTTTATAATTCATTATCGTTGTCGTTGTCGTTGTCGTTGTCGTTGTCGTTGTCGTTGTCGTTGTCGTTGTCGTTGTCGTTGTCGTTGTCGTTGTCGTTGTCGTTGTCGTTGTCGTTGTCGTTGTCGTTGTCGTTGTCGTTGTCGTTGTCGTTGTCGTTGTCGTTGTCGTTGTCGTTGTCGTTGTCGTTCTCGTTACATCCGAACTTGACTTTGAGCAAACACGTTGGAAGGTTGACAGGTGAACGTCGAGGAAACTTGCATATTTTACTATGTAAGAGTTCGACCTTATTCAACAACAAAAAGAAAGCGGCTCGTATTAAAACATAACTTTCAAGTTCAGCTTCCTCTATTTTAACTACCTTATTTCATAAGCAGGCTAATTTCATACTTTTCCTGACTTATAAATTAATCGTTTTCACTGTTATCATTTGTACATTAATTAATGTGTATTCTGTATACATATACTATGTTTTGTTAGTTTTGCATATGTATTATTCTATTTTGTACTCTACAACTTGACAGTTATACTTTTCAATGAAGTTTTATTTGTATTTAATTTATATATTTTGTAACTAATTTTTGAAGATATTTTTAGAATGTCCACTATACTCCGTCACTTTTGTCATTTTTGTTAGCTTTGTTATTATATTACTATACCGAGTTTTCAGTTATTTTTAGAATTGATTAGCCGGCTCTATCAGTCACCAGTCATGGGTTCGTAGTATTTGTATCTGTGTTCTTTTTCTCCAATCTTCTTTCATTTATCTATTTATTGGAAACAACCCATACTGCGATAGTATATCGAACCTTGTCCATGATCCTCTTGGGCAAACCATAAAATGTTCTGTACATACAGAGGTATATTGCGGTTGTTTTGGTATTGTTAGTATTATTATAAGAATTGAAGAAGTTGAGGAAGTATGATTTAGACTCATCTTTGGACACACAATGACACACAATGAAAACAGTGACAACTGTTTGTCGCCCTTGATCGTGAACATTGTGTTTACACTCACACTTAGACATACAATGAACACATGTGCCTACTGCAGGTTCGCCCTTGACCGTGAACATTGTGTTTACATTAATTAATGGTTGGACATATTACAATGAAAACATTGTGTTTACATTTACACTTGGACACACAATGAAAACAGTGACAACTGTTCATCGCCCTTGATCGCGAACATTGTGTTTACACTAACGGTTGGACACACAATGAAAACAGTGACTACTGCAGGTTCGCCCTTGACCGTGAACATTGTGTTTACACTAATGGTTGGACATATTACAATGAAAACAGTGACAACTGTTCGTCGCCCTTGATCGTGAACATTGTGTTTACACTCATGCGCTTGCGGTTTAGAAACACTTGCCTTACAAGGTTAGATAAACTTCAATTCACTTTGTACAGACTTCATAGAAGTAGGCAACAGTTTGCCGACCGTACATAAGTGTTGTAACGAGCAATCTCTCCCCGAATGTTGTTCAATTCCAGTGAAATTTAATGACAAACTCTCGTAATTGCGATTGTTAGAAGGTCAAGTTGAGTCCGAATTAGTGGTCAAGTTCATGTAATTGAAGGAAAGAGTCATCGCCGAAGAGTTTACGTCACTACGTAGGTGAAAGCTGTGTGGGAAATACTGACAATGACTCTGGTTGGTAGGTCAGCTACTCTCACGACCATGCACGGTGAAAGTGACCGCAATTTCTGTCCTACATTAAACATTTCCTCTCTTCCTTCTGCCGTTGCTAATAACGCATAACGCTGTCTTTCTTGCAGAACTGGTCTTTCTTTACCATCCTCTTTGACCTAGAAATGTGTAGCTTAAACCCACGGCTTCGGCGGAGGGGATTGTTACGATGCAGTGCGTGTATGATCTAAGCTAGTTTTCACTTTGCATAAGAAGACATGTAATTATTTACATCCTTTACATATTCAGGGAAGTTTCATTTTGCAGAAATTGTTTTATAGAAATCTATTTTTTGATGTAACACTACAGCGAACTAGAAACACAGATTAATGAATGGTAATTAGACTCAAAGTAGCAAAGCCATAACAGATTAACTTTCTGTGAAAATAAGACAGCCTTGACACTGAGAGCTAAGAGTGAATATTAGAATTTAGTATGAAATCTCTCACTGAAAACTCGAGACGCCTATCCAAATAAACGCGCCGGTCTTTAGTGGTCATGTCTATAATACTGAGGCCTGATAAGTATGACGTACCGGACGTACTGTTCATGTATATAACTCTACATATCAGGAGTACTAGACATGTGTATATTTATACCTAGTAAGTACGACGTACCGGACGTACTAGCCATGTCTATAATCCACCATATCAGACGTACTACGCCTGTCTTTATTGAGGCCTGATACGTATGACGTACCGACGTACTGATCATGTCTATAACTCTACACATCAGACGTACTACGCATGTCTTTATTGAGGCCTGATATGTATGAAGCACCGACGTAATGGATTAATCTGCAATATTGAGTCCCGATATTAAAATACTGTATTTACTCAGTGTTTGATTCATTTAGAATGAAACCATAAAATCTGGACAATAAACCGATTGTTTTTTATTTGTTCACGGAAAAGATCAGTGAAATAAACTTTTCAAGAATTATAAAAATGCAAAACTCTCATTTTGTATGCAAAACACTCCCTATGTTATTTATTCTATAAAATGTAAATCTGAGTAGCTCTTGAAATATATGTGGTAGCGTTGTAATAACATATTGTGACATTAATATACATATAAGGATTTTAATATCCCATTAATAACACAAACAAGTTGAACATTTTTATTTGTAAACTTTTATTAGCCGGCAATTCAGTAATCATTAACATTGTAAACTAGACTTATTAACATAACATAATGCAGTTTGTGGGTGTTTAAGAAAATAAGCCCCACAGTTTTTCTGCAATTAGCCAACATAGCAAGTAATTACTAAATAATATTCGCCGAGTACAATATTTGTGTAGTTCAATTTACTTTACATAATTATACTACTAATTATGTTACTTCTACTAATTATATTACTATACATAATTGTAAACATAATTCAAGCTGGGATTGATTGGGAGGGGGAGGGGGGTGGGGGGGGGGGGGTGCTTCTCCCTATATACGTCCATGCCTACAGTGACGTTTCTTCGCCGAGTACAATATTTGTGTAGTTCACTTATGAGAAGTGTATTATGTTTCACACCTAACACCGGTATGTTCCACTTGTATTGGATTTACAGTTTAGAGGTGTGTGTCGTTTATGCTAATGTTCCATTGTGAACGAAAATAGCTGTTAACGATAGGCCTAATAACTATGCAATGGCAGAGTCATGTAAGAAACTATGTCAGCACATATCGAGAGCAAACAAACCGAGTGGTTAAAAAATACAAAACAATTCCCAGGTGGAGAAACAAATACCCCGGTAAAAGTTTTCTACTTTCCGTTTTCAAAGAATTCTATGCTCAGATAGTGCGGCAGGCATGTTCGAACAATGCAGACAGTTGCAGTTGCACGTGCCTCCACGGGCATACTCGTTATGTGTCGACAACATTTGACTGTATTTCCAAAATAAACGAATCAAGAATATACACATATCTCCTATAGGCATTGTGGTTATAATAGACCTCCTTCACGGGGGCTGTCTGCAGTGGCGTAACTAAGAGGGGGGGGGGGGGGGGGTTTAGGGGGTTTAACCCCCCCCCCCCCCGAAACTACATCGAGAATGATTTTACTTAATACTACATTTACTTAATACAATAGTGTAAGATCCTTAAACCACTTCCGTGTATAACAATAGTAGCAAACAACATTGTCATTATATTAAATAAATAAATAAATAAATAAATAAATAAATAAATAAATAAATAAATAAATAAATAAATAAATAAATAAATAAATAAATAAATAAATAAATAAATAAATAAATAAATAAATAAATAAATAAATAAATAAATAAATAAATAAATAAATAAATAAATAAATAAATAAATAAATAAATAAATAAATAAATAAATAAATAAATAAATAAATAAATAAATAAATAAATAAATAAATAAATAAATAAATAAATAAATAAATAAATAAATAAATAAATAAATAAATAAATAAATAAATAAATAAATAAATAAATAAATAAATAAATAAATAAATAAATAAATAAATAAATAAATAAATAAATAAATAAATAAATAAATAAATAAATAAATAAATAAATAAATAAATAAATAAATAAATAAATAAATAAATAAATAAATAAATAAATAAATAAATAAATAAATAAATAAATAAATAAATAAATAAATAAATAAATAAATAAATAAATAAATAAATAAATAAATAAATAAATAAATAAATAAATAAATAAATAAATAAATAAATAAATAAATAAATAAATAAATAAATAAATAAATAAATAAATAAATAAATAAATAAATAAATAAATAAATAAATAAATAAATAAATAAATAAATAAATATATAAATAAAATAAATCATTAGGCCTACATCAAATATACTCTCCTTTCATCACAAGCTTTAATTCCATGTTGTATTGATTGAACATATGATAGCTTTTAGTGTCTTGTTAATTGGTTATCCTACCACTTCACTTAGATAAGATGTATAATTTCTTTCAATAATTCAATATATTATTTATGTGTTCATCAACAACTAATACACCTTTCGCTCGAACCAGTAAAAGTGAGGGTACCTATAAATAAAAATGTTAAAATTTCAATAACGTATGTGACTTGTGACCACAATGTTTCACTTTATGTTGAGATTATATTGAACAACCATAAAACATTTAAAAAACAATTTCTATGCAATTCTTATTTAGAACTATTAATACCTACTGTAACACTGTAACTTCAGTATAATACAAACAAATGAGTAGTGGTTCGAGTAGTATTCTTTGAGTCCAAAAGGCACGAAATAATTATGGAAGTGAAAAAAAATGTCGCCTTCGGCGAAATGGCCTCCGGCGGCTGGGGCTTCGCCCCAGACCCCTTTCGGTCCCCTCATCTCACTTTTCCCTAATAACCCCCCCCGAAATAATTCCTAGTTACGCCACTGGCTGTCTGTATAGTTATCGCGCTGTGTATGGTTCAGGACAACTAATAAATAACACAAAATATATTTATCATAGTCACCCGTCCAATGTGACAGAAAAATGAATCTATCCTCTAGCTATGTTAGTCTACAGATCGGAGGACGACTGGGGGGCTGGGGGGGGGGGGGGGGGGGGGCACGACCACTGTTCGCGCACGGGGTCTATAATGGTCTGTTACTTGTACCGAATGTTCAAATGTCCCCCAAATCACAAGAAAGAAATACTAAAATAACTTGGAATGCTTTGCTGATTTCACTTGCTGACTCAAACATATTTTGGAAAGCAAAAGTGTTCAAGAGTCTGCTCCAGAGGTCCCTCAAAGTACTCTTTGGCATTTTAACAGCTGTAAATTTAAACACACATTTTTACAACGTTTTTAAAAATAGACACGTCAAGATTATATTGCATTTTCTTGTTTGTAAGAAGTGCTCCTAGCGTTAAGAGTTGGTTATTCGTGTACTGGTTATGACCCGCTGTCAGCAATTCCGTAAGATGTTCGTTCGTTATGATCATAAGTTATCGGCCCAAAAAGAAATGACAATCTGCCAAAAAGCGCATATGGTAGAAAACAGAAGTGACTCATTTTGCACTTATTTCACGTCTGGCGCGGTGGTTCTCAAACTGTGGGGCGCGTAACAGCGAGCACCAGTATATCTGTGTACTATACGCTCAAGCGAGAGCTCATGTTTAGTTAGGTGTAGATCACAGCATGGAGATGGTGAGTAATGTCACTATCAGAGAAAGGTACTACAAGGAAATCAATAAAGTAGACAGTGGGGATAATAATATGGGTTGTACGAAACATAAGATTTCCTCTAAAGAATACAATATAAACATAGAACACAAATTACATAAAGCAATAAAATACAGATCAGAGATCAGTGGCTGGGGGGAAGTTAAAGGGTTTCAAAACCCCCATACCCTAAAAGAAAAAAACGAGTGTGAGATAGAAGGAAGAAAAGGAGGAAGGAGAGGAAACTCCAGTTTCTACCTATATTTATGATGTATGAAGAACATAAATGAGAAAGGAATGTGTCTTAGAATATATTGGATAACAATAACGGCGTGCACTTCAAATCACTTGCATTGTAACAGAAACAATCCCGGAAGAAAATTATCATTTGGCAACAATTTTAATTAGGGAGTGGGACTAGTATATGTGCAACAAAAGTTAAGCTGTTTAAAAATGCAATAATGATAACAATTGTGTGATACAATGCTCAAATTGTAGTAAATTTGAACAAACATTAATTTATAATATATATATAATGAAAATAAAAATATATATAATAATAAAATCAATTCAATTCAATGTTAATTCCATTTTATTCTCACAAATCAAATACAAAAGTACATATGTACATGTAATACAATACAATAATTACATACAGTGTAGACACTAATAGTAAATACAATTGTGCAGGTATATTTTTTAGTTGTCAGTGAGAATTCTTGAGTGCGACAAAGTCAGCCCGACTTTGTACTGATTCGTGTACGAGCTTCCTCAATATCACTGCGACACCCGAATGCCATCACATTCATGCAGCATTGCCGGAAGCTGACGTCAATTATAGATTCACTCAGTAACTGTTGCAATGTAATGCGATTTTATAGAAAGTTAAGTCTAATAATAAGTACACAATTTTGACAAATTGGCCTACAAGTATGCGGGTAGTTTTAGAAACTATGGAAAGTTCGTATTGATAATCGTAAATGGATGGCTATAATGGTACAAGACAATTGTCAATGGAGTAGCCAATGTGTTGAACCTAAGGTCCTAAAGGAGGCGAATCGCCCCCCTCCCCCCTTCTTTGTTTAACAGTAGTGCCCCCTCTTAATTATGATTTTGGGACAGGGGAGAGGGGGAAGAAGTGCTTTTGTTAAAGTTTTTGCCTAGGTGTGTGTTAAGATTAATTAAAGCAAATTACATTAAATTAAATTACAATTAAATTGAGTGTTAGAGACACTTTTTGTGCCGCGTCTGTTTTTGCTTGCTTGGTATCCATAGCCACGGGGTGGACAGGCCTGTGAGTGTACCTATGACTCATGGCTCTGACGTCACTGGCAACCTCTCATGCCTCGAGAGTTATCATTTTTAGTCTAGGAACTACTTGCTGTACGAAGGTACCCGATACTAAGAAATGTGGTTATGATACGAAATTGTGCAAATCAGATGTTTTATTTGCATTTTGCCGGCAAAGGCGAGGTGTTTATTTTGGTATTGTTTATTTGCATGACACATTTTGCAAAAAAGTAGTAAACCGTGCCAAAGTGCGGATTATTCAACAAATTAGTGTGATATTAAAAATACATTATATACTGGGCTCCAAATAACGAAGCACGTGTGATATCAATATGTTTTAATGATGTAGAAAAGGGTTCCAGTTGCAAGTGGTGACCAGTCTATGCAAAAGGACACACACACACGCATTTCTCGTCTTTCATCCATTAGTAGATTTAAGCCTTTTTTGTCATAATCTAGTTTATTCCAGATTTGTTTACGTTGGTTTGACTTTGTATTATAATGTTATTGTTTATAAATGTGTTGTTATTTAAATTTATTATGTTACTATGTATATTATATTTGTCCATGTTTACTTTGTTTGTTTTAAATAACAGCTTTTGTTTTGTCATTTATAAAATGTTGCTAGTTATATTACCTTGTTAAATGGCTTTATTTTGGTAAATTCGATGCCTGTGCAAAAGTAGGAAATTCAAGGGATATATTTATTATTTTATATGTATTTATAGTTTATAATAATGATGGCTTAACCAGCAGATAAAAAGCTACTATGTAGCTTTGCGGGCCGCTCAAACACTGTAATTATGTATACTCGATAAATAATTGCAACATTAAGAAAAAATATTATTATTATTATTATTATTATTATTATTATTATTATTATTATTATTATTATTATTATTATTATTATTATTATTATGAAATCCTAAATTTGAAGCAAGCAATAAATCGATCCACTGCCGGTGTGTCTTCGAAGGTTTGGGGCCTCGTTGAAGGCGCATCCTATCGGACCAGCATTGATGATACCAGATGAAGATAAGATAAGGCGAACATCCTGCAACGAGTCTTGACCTGAATACTTACACATGGCGATGTCTACAACAACAACAACAACAACAACAAAAAACACTACACGAAACAAAGTAACAAAGAAGTATTGCGACTTTGTATGATCTTCGCGCGTAGGTTTCGTCATACGATGCCTCTATTATTGCAATAATACACACTTGCATAGGAGATTCAACGAACTAACCTTCCAGCTGATTATTCATTCATTGTATTTCTCGTCTTCCGTGCTCGGTTGCTTACGCAATTGAGACGCAGTTTGTAAACAAGGGACTAGGGTTCGAATCCCGCGTCATACAGATTCTTTCACAATCGTTCTGCGACGTACGTGTGGTATCGATAGTGTCACTGAATAAATAGTGACTCTGACACAATCGTTCTGCGACCTGATCGATCATATCTACGTGTGGTATCGATAGTGTCACTGAATTAAATAGTGACATCTGACACAATCGTTCTGCGACCTAATCGATTATCTACGTGTGGTATCGATAGCGTCACTGAATAAATAGTGACTCTGACACAATCGTTCTGCGACCTAATCGATTATCTACGTGTGGTATCGATAGCGGCACTGAATAAATAGTGACTGACACAATCGTTCTGCGAACTGATCGATCATCTACGTGTGATATCGATAGCGTCACTGAATAAATAGTGATAGACACAATCGTTCTGCGACCTAATCGATCATATACGTGTGGTATCGATAGCGTCACTGAATAAATACTAAATAGTGACTGACACAATCGTTCTGCGACCTAATCGATCATCTACGTGTGGTATCGATAGCGTCACTGAATAAATAGTGACTCTGGCACAATCGTTCTGCGACCTAATCGATCATCTACGTGTGGTATCGATAGCGTCACTGAATATATAGTGACTCTGACACAATCGTTCTACGACCTGATCGATCATCTACGTGTGGTATCGATAGCGTCACTGAATAAATAGTGACATAAATACACTAATTATTCTAATCACTATCATCGTCATTATCATTATTATGAAAATTACGATTTCTATCCACATGTGTAAGTGCAGCCATTTTTTTTTTTTTTTACTATGTAATATACATCATTTTATGTTGTGAAATAAAGCAGAGTAAAGAAAACCGATCCCGCTGGGAATCGAACCCAGATCTCGCACTTGCCATTACTGTATAGCTTAGTGGAGTGCCCGACCGGCAAGCAGAAGACCTGAGTTCGATTCCCAGCGGCGTATTTTTTTTTTTAATTTTTACTTTCTGTCTTATGTTACATCATATAACTCCATAGCGACTTTTCACTCCATTCTCAATAGCAAACTGTCCCGTAAGGAAAGCAGTAAAATGAGCACTACTTTTGTTATTTAAACTTTCTCATACATTAGGATCATCCAATTCTTTTCTTGAAAGCCTGTGGGCTCGTTGACGAGTGGAGCTACTTTCGCAACTCTTTACTGTGCTTGTCCAAATAAGATGTACTGACATTAATAACTTCACGTCACAAAAATGATGGCATACGAAGGAAATTATGAGTTCAATGAAGAAAGTAGAAAATACTTATCAGTTCAGTGCTATGATATGTAACACCTATAGTTGGCATAGGTGTTACATATCATTAGTTCAGTGGCGTAGCAAGCGATGTATTTTGGGGAGGTAATAATCAGTAATAATCAGGGGACAAATCTCGCTGGGAGGAAGGCTCCGTGGCAAGGAGGGGGGGGGGGGGGGGGGGGGGGCAGGGGCCTATGTTTGCACAGCAGGTAATGATAATATGTTTGTAATGGTGTTTGCGTTTTAGACGGAGTATACGGGTATATGCTGAATGGGATAAATACACCAGAATAGATATTAATGTCAATTTAACACCACTTTGTATGCTGGTAATTATTTTTATTGGAAAGATAAACATAAAAGAGTGTTTTAAAGGTTATTAAATCACAAATGTGAGGGATCCAATGCCACAATAGTATCAATATATTATTGATATTTAGCCAGCAATACTTTTTGAAGCATATACAGTCTTACAGAATAATTAGTTCAAATGTGATTTTTTCGTGATTTCGCCAGTCAACTTTATATATATTTATATTACTAACAGTGCTGTTATTTATATGTATTTATGTATCGTGCATTTGTTTCTATACGCATAATTATAACTGGTATGTAGTGGGACCTTGTGTACACGCTATTGCAAGCATAGATAACAAATTAACCATGCAGTGTAATTAATTATCTGTGATGCAAGAGTATTTACAAGATATCTCTCATGATTCATGAAGCACCGTGTTCTGGGATTGAGTCCTTAAAAGTTCCTTCCCAATAAAATATATCATTTAGTTAGACATTTGAATAGACAAGATAATAAAACACCCTCAAGTCACCGTTGTCAATGACGACCAAATACCGTGTATTCACTTCGTACCGGAAGCAATAGGCCTACACACGTGTCTATCTTTCTCCCCAGGTAGCGCTAGTTGTCGCCATAGCACTGAATGACGTCAATGCGATGCTACAGACATGACGTGGGCTGGGCTGCCCCACATCTCAGAATGAGAATAATCGGATTTTGTAGACGGTGAAATTGGAAGATGTATTTTCATTACACAATTCTGAAAAATAAATACGATATACCCCCCGCACAGATTTTATCAAATAGATATTACTTTGAGCAACGAACTGGAAAGTTGTCTCTGGGGGTTAGTTGGACTCAAATTTATTTCTAGTTAAATACAAATACATTACAAAATATATTTTATAAATTAATATAACAATGCCATCTGAAGACAACGGGTGCACATGTTTAGATAAAGACGTTTAGACGTGTTTAGAGTTTAGAGTTAGACAATCATCAATGATGGTAGAAACCCTCCCTTATAAATACAGAATGTGTATTTGATACGGAGGACATAATATGTTCTTGCTTTTGTTTACTATCTTTATCATCCAAGCTCCCCATTTAAGTTTATAATCGACAGATAGAGTAGCAGAAAAGTCATAGCAAACATACACTCCAATCCAATGAAACAATGTTACTTGCTTACTAAGTTACTTACCTACGTACTTACTTACCTACGTACTTACCTACTTACTTTTTACGTACTTACCTACTTACTTTTTACGTACATACTTACGTACATACTTAATTACTTACTTTCTTACTTAATTACTTACGTATTTACTTACTTACTTACTTACTTACGTACTTACTTATTTACTTACGTACATACTTACTTAATTACTTATTTACTTACTTACTTACTTACTTACTTACTTACTTACTTACTTACTTACTTACTTACTTACTTACTTACTTACTTACTTACTTACTTACTTACTTACTTACTTACTTACTTACTTACTTACTTACTTACTTACTTACTTACTTACGTACTTACTTACGTACTTACTTACTTATTACTAACTTACTTAAAACAATCATTCGCAAACTGAAAAACCGTTGTGATATAATCAGGACACGCTCGGTCGGTACTTTGCGCTAATTGCAGACTTCATACACATATAGACACTCAATAGCCGATTCTTGGAAGCTGTTGGCGGATGATTGGACACAAGTGACGCTAATTGCCAATTGGCAACCTTGTAGTGTAAAGCTCGATCCCCTGTCATCGTCACTTACAGAGTTAGTACTTCGTTGCAATTGCCTTATTATTGCCCGGTCAACGATTGATAAAAATATTACAAAGGAAATGTTATGGGATGGGGAGGTATCCAATAACATAATTGGTTGCAAGGTTGCACAAGGAAAAGTAATGAGCTGAATCATATAATAAAACATTGTGTATCAATGATTCCTGCTTGTATAATATATAATGAGAGTAATAAGAGAGCATTAAGTGGCGCATGTAAGATGGCTCTGAAATAATAGTTGTATCGTTATCTGTTAACAACACGCACATACTGTAAGCTGCTCACAATCTACACAGTGTCTCTAATCTAGCCACAACCACTTCCCACAATATTGCCTTTGCACTAACCTTCAAATGATACCTGGTTTGAGCTTGAAACTGTTTTCTGTTGAACTTGGTAGATTGTCTCGTCGAAAACCACCAATTATTAAGAAGTAAGATTATCTTTAAATAATTTAAATATTTTAAATACTTTAAGTGTAGGTACGATGGAGATAGTAAAGTAGAAAGACGGTTGCTGTTTGAAGTCCATTCTTGTTGTGCATCTGAAAGCAAGATACCAGGATTTGAACTTCAATTTGGGGATTCTATTGTTTGTGTTTCATTATTTTGATTTTGAGTGAGATGGTATATATCAGTGATTAGTTTATGAGTAGTGACCCCCCCCCCCTTGTTTTTAACCCCCCCCCTCTCCTCACCATCATTCCACATACAAAAAAGAACAAGGCAGCTCAACGTTGTTTACGAATGTTTTCAGATGTTACACGAAACGTCAATTCAATTCAACTTCAATTTCAATTTGTGATCATTTTATTCTAAAAATAAATCCACCACAAAATACAAAAATCATATTTATGAACGTACGAATAATATATAATATAAAGTGTACAGAAAAACAAACTGAAAACTTAATTTGGGAAGACGGTGTAAAGAAAAAATCCTTATGTTCGGGCTGACAAGTCACACATGTGTTTTAACATAAACAGACACTCCGTGGGAAAATTAATACTAATAAGCACAAAAAAGTAAAGAAAAAATTAGGTAGGGCCTAATACTTTATATTATACAAATCTATATATCCATACATAACACACCCACATGCTTCGCATTCTTTACCCCGTATCAACATCTAAAACTTACTAACTGGGATTCGATTATTATTATTGATTGATTATAAGTTGCTTAACGTCGACTCAATTGCAGTAGGTCATATGACATCTGCCTCTTTGTACAGCTATTTATTTTAAATGCTTGTAATTGAAATTTGAATACGTCTCTTTTTGTGACATCACAGTTCACATTATACAATCTGGGGATGAACAATTACAAAAACAAACTATTTTGTTTTAGGAAGTGACTGTACCGGAATCTTAGCCTAAAAAGACGGAAGGAGCCAAGGAAGGTTGTAGAGTTACTCAATTGAGTATCCACCAGTAGCTTTAATCAACAATTAGATACACACAGAACTCATTAAATAACTGTACAGTGCATAAATTAACTTCCATATTAGTATGGGCCTTGCATCATAGCGCTTCTATGATATAATGGATGTTTTCTATGGCGTACCATGCTCATAATGTCATAGACTATGGTATTATGACATATCAATTGAGCTCACTTATTCTTGGTTCGAGCAATACATGCGCCGTGAGAGTGTTCTTATCAGTAGCGCAATTTAGCCACTCATGAATGCGTAGAGACTGATGTTTTTCGTAAAAGTGATTAAAGCGACAGGTCTCAGATTTCAGCAAATTTATAATTTCTTGAGAAATTATGTAAACATCGGTGTTAATAATTAAACAATTAAGATGAATTTGTGCGAAAATCGACCATTTGAACGAAAAATCGATTTAAGTCAATTCAAGTTTTAAATGCGAATTTGAAGCAAAATTGGCTAATTTTGTCAATTTATACAAGTTACTTGTGGGCCACGTTGTACAATATATAAAGCCGGAACGTATTACCGGTATTACTGTGTTGCCAATCAAATGGTGGCACCTGTACTACTGTTCTTCTAATTAGAAACTAATTACCTCAGTATCATTTCAGTATTTTATTTTTGTCTTCTGAAAAATGTGGTTCCTATAGCGGTCCCAGCGAAAGTATTCAGATGCTTAAGACACAGCCGAGTCCAAGGTGACAACTTAATTTTCTACTTCGCTAATTCCTACCATTCAATCTAAACAGGTGCATTGGGGATCATTTAAGACCTTCCGTTGGTTACCTGTAACGGTGGGTGTGGCCCTAGGGAGAGGGTCCTGCATTACTAAGCAAACATTAAAAATCATCACACTTTTTTTGTATCTAAGCCTAGCCCTTCTTGGTAAAGCAAACACCTGAAGACTAAGCCTATCAAATAAGCAACATTACTTGCTACCTTTGATTAGATGTCTAGGGCGTTAAGGGAACCCTAGAGCCTACGTAGGCCTAGGCCAAAACCAACAGGTCTACATGTTGCTCAAAGCATCTCCTTAAGCCTAGGCCTAGGCCTACCCATGTATCGGGCCTACGACTAGAAACATCCAGGCACCTATTATTACCTACATGTTGCTCAAAGCATCTCCTCAGGCCTAGGTCTAGGCCTTACCATGTATCGGGCCTACGACTAGAAAACCCAGGCACGTTACCTACATGTTGCTCCAAGGATCCCCTCAGGGCCTAGGCCTAGGCCTACCCATGTATTGGGCCTAGGACTAGGAAAGCCCAGCACCTATTATTACCTACATGTTGCTCAAGGCATCTTCTTAAGCCAAGGCCTAGGCCTACCCCTATATTTGGCCTACGACTAGGAAAGCCAAGGCACCTATTAGCTGGCATTGGGTTTTTAGTTCCTTCAAACTCAATGACGAAGTCGTCTCTGAAGACCTATGCTTATACCAATGATTATGTAGAATTGATCTTTTATTCACTTACTTGTAAAACTACCACGGATTTTCGTTAAGCTGTTAAAGCAATTATACGCAGGGTAGCAGAGCAACATTCAACCATATTCGGAATTGCCTGCTGTTTCCACTAAAAAAAGGCGGACTCTTAGTTGTTCAATTTGCATCCACGTCACTAGCGCTGTATGTGAGTTTAGGGAAAAGATGTACTACTACTATTCCAATGTTTTTGCTGATGACACCTGGTGGCGCGCTCCATCCTCAACGCGGCGAACTGTAGAACTTTTAACATTGCGTTGCCCCAATCTCATTTTTTTCAGCACTTCACGGCTCGTTTCGGGTATTTAAACGCAAAAATGTTTCACATGGCTACGCTTGTAACCTGCTTCATATTGGTCCTCGAAATTTTATAAGGCAAGCGGGATAAATTGATTCGCCATTCAATCTGCTGAGTAGTGAGACAAAAGTTAGCCCTACACGGTGCGGGGGTGACCCGATACATAGGACCTCGGCCGAAAAAGTAGTTTACTCGCTGCTCGCTGCTCCCTGCCGCTGAACGCTTTTTCATTTGCCGTTTCATAACACGAAACTAATTTTTGAAACGCCCGGCGAAAGCTGGGCACAGAATCTCTGGTGAAACTGTGGGGTTAGGATTGCTGATGCTAACTCGGGAACCTCAAGTAGGCTTTCCCTTGGGAGTGTTAGAATCCTTGAATCCTTGGTTAGGACAGGGTTCCTATCAATAATGTTACATGTGTCACACATTGCCAGAACATGTTTAAATCCATAGTCTTAAAAGCAAAGGGTTTGTAAAATAATTGCCAGTAGCAACAATAATTACAGTATATTTATTTTTTATTTCTCGTTTCTATTCTGTTGCATTATTTTATTTTTACAACATGTAAATGGATATATTTTATATTTCATTTGTATTGTAATGTTTTTTTCTTTGGACCCACTCCGCTGGTCTAGCGGCAAATTATGCATCTCTAGGATGAATAATAATATTAATTATTATCACATAAATGTTATAGTAAAAAAAAAAGATAATAACAATAATAATGATAGTACCTAATAATAATAATAATAATAATAATAATAATAATAATAATAATAATAATAATAATAAAAATAATAATAATAATAATAATAAAAATAATAATAATAATTATAATAATAATAATAATAATAATAATAATAATAATAATAATAATAATAATACTAATAAAATATCAAGGCCTGTCTTGCCGAAGAATCAAACTATGATTGATAAAAAGTTTTTAAAGATAACTTTTAGTTGCAACAATACAACAACACAAAGCCTACTATAATCAATCTCTATTTATTGCAAATATTACCGAAAACAACCAAGAACTTGCAAACCTTGGCCACTACTCAATGAATAAATACGTACCTTATTCGTTCTATATTCCCGACATATCCACGCCATTATTCTGCGAGCCTAAACGTAAAGCGAATCATTCTAATACGGATTATTAGAGTGAATGGCCATTAAAAAACTCCTCAGTACTAATGACTGTAATTTTATAAGGTAATATAACAATGAAATTGTCCATTAAGAACATTGGACCAACGAAAAATTCATAAAAAAGAGCACTTAATTCTCTACAGGATGAAATATTTGTAATTACATTTGGGACAATTTAAACACTTTTTAAAGCAATTTTTACAGAACGAGATCGGGAGTTCTGCAGGCTAGCACACAATGACACATTGTATAGTTGTCCCAACGATAGTATGTTTATGCTTATGATACAGCCGAGTCCAAGGTGACAACTTAATTTTCTACTTCGCTAATTCCTACCATTTAATCTAAACAGGTCCATTGGGGACAATTTAAGACCTTCCGTTGGTTACCTGTAACGGTGGGTGTGGCCAAACCACCTGTGCACTCGACTAAGCCGAACCATGCATTTACGAATGTGTGAAATAACGCCAGGTATCTGCAGTAGACAATGACCTGAGATCTGTATACGAATACTTGCGTTGGGACTAGTATACGATTCCAGATTGTATTTATTTATTCATTTTCATTATTGCGAAATAACAGCGAAAATATGAAAATGCGAAATTGGGAAACAGTGCTAGTTAGTCGTGTTTGCATGACAATAATTTTGGTGAAAAACTAAATGTATTTAAGTGTTAGAAAATTGTATGTTTCCGAAATATGAAACGATCTTTAAGTGAAGAATAAAAACACTTTCATAGTAGTCAAAACGAGGGACTATTGACGAAGAACGTGTAAGGGGAATATTGTATCCTTACATAGACTACTTGCACCAAAAATACAATTATTTTAGGATAACAAGAAGATTTTGTATTTTTTTTAATGTAAATTCTTTTGTATTTCCACTAGGGCTTAGAGCTTTTCCAAGTTACACACAAAACCTATAGGAAATGTTTAACCACTTGTTAATTCAAATTTATTATAGATGATAGACGTGAATAATTGTTTGATTATTATGTTCCAACTCTGAAAAGATGCACCCGTACATCAGAAGGTATGCTGTTCAAATTCCAGACAGAGCATGATTTTAGAACAAAATTGGTGATACCGTGTGGTTACTTTATCAAGATGAAAAGGCTAAATACAAGCAATTAAGATATTATAATGTATTTCGTTGGGAACTTCTAACTAATTACATGTGGTCGTTTTAAAGCCAACATAATTTGCATAATTCCACTTAACGCCGTGACTGTGTCCGTATGAAATTATTGAAATGTGAGATAACCAGACAACAGCTTTACGCTGTTGAATTAAGTAAGGTACTTAACTTTTACTTAACCTAGAAAACTGTTTCTCATAATGCTATAACATAATTTTCCTTTCGCATCCAGCCTAGAAGGATAATATACATTATACATTAGATTAGAATAATTGCCGGTTTGTGAGAAACAGTCCAGCAAAACTTTAAACTAACTTTCCCTTATAGAAGTGACCCTCAAAATAGCAGGAGTAAGGCGAAGGTCAATTTAGTAGGCTACGTGTTACACATGCACACGCACACGCACACGCACACGCACACGCACACGCACACGCACACGCACACGCACACGCACACGCACACGCACACGCACACGCACACGCACACGCACACGCACACGCACACGCACACGCACACGCACACGCACACACACACAACAAGTATGAAGCATGGAAACATTGATATTGTAAATGATGAGGTATGCTTGCTTTTTGACGTGTATTTTTTTTACCGTTTAAAATCCATGAAGACATTTTGATAAAAGTATGACCTTTGACATTGAAAGTGACGGAGAAATTAGTATCGCTGGAAATGAAGAGAATATGGCGAAGGTTGAGCCACGTAACAAATGTGGGCCGCCAGTATTGCCACTTTCTCTTGTTACATCTGTGAACTTGGAGGCTTTCGAAGTGATTCAGAGCTGGAGGTTGCTCGAATTACTTGATTATAATTAGGCTACTCTGAGTACTATGGAAATATATGGAAGACAAATAATGGACAGCAATATTTTAGCTCTTAAATTTACTCTGTTTAATTTACTAATGTAATTTTATTTCATATTATCTCGCTCTAAACAATTCTTTTAATACAAGCTATAACTGAAGATTATTGCAAACTGGATCATATTTTAACAAATTTGGTAAATTTCACTTTTTTGTATTTTAATGAATGTATGTCACCATGTGACAATACAATCGTATCTCAATCACTTGGCGATCCGACAATTGCATCGTCCTGAGCATATGAGAATTTATAAGTGTTATGATAATTTATTTTTACATGCGTTTCAAAACAGTTTTTAAATTATTTCTGATAGTTTACAATAATCAACTAGCAAATGTGTATCAACTTGGACAACCAACTTAAATAAATACCTCGTTCAACTTGTTAATTACGTTGTCATTGATCGAAATGTAAATGCCAGCAAGGTCGATGAGATATTTGCAATTTGCAAATTTGTAAACCGCAGTCCTCGTGTTCCAGGTTAGAATCCTGGCTATAGGTTATGGATCTCATGTGGCGTTTTTAATCTGCATAATCATATTATATTGTTTTGATAGTACTGCTGCTGTCAGCGTATGGGGCGTACTGTTCCAATATCATCATCACAATGTAAAATGATGTATCCGTCTGTTTCGAAAGCGTTCTGAGAGATTTCGCAAGGATTACAGTCACTTGTTTTTGCATTGCGCCGTTTAACATAAACACAGTTTTGTTTGTATCCTTAAATAACTAAAGTCACGGCTATGCCATTTCAATTGAAATCGCAATAAAAATAATGTAATAGAAATCACGGTAGACTTGCACAGACACTATGTGATTTCACTGATTTTGTCACGGGGAATATGACGGTTGGTCTTGACATTTCTGTCAAGGCGTGATGCTTACTAAAACAATTTCTTCAAAGGTGTGTGTACTGTGTACGTAAGGCGAATGACCGCAGTGGAAATGTTAATAGCGATTAGCGCGTGCAAATTCATTTTGAAACCTCATAATATTCTTATAACCTTCTCTAGATTATTTGATAAGACATTCTGAAGTTTATTGAACTCGACGCGTTTAAAAGGTTTGCCAATACTCGGGTTTCGTAAGCCTTGTTGACTCTCACGTGGCCGGACTAAAGGCGACGAAAGAACGAATACATAATTAAACGGATATGTAAGTATTAATGATCACCAGTCTAACTAATAAATCTGCTTTTCATTGCAAGATATAGTGACAGTGGTATCGTCCAGTTGTCGATAAAATTGCATGAATTGATAGTTTTAGAACGAAAGCAGGTGAAAGGAGAGAAATTGATGTGCATTTCTTAGATTAAGCAGATGAAATTACTAAATATATATATTTTTATTGTACAGATTTCTAAAGACGATATTGACATTATTAATATTAAAAGCTATCTTTTGTGTAGTAAACTAAACTTACTAAAAATTAATCAATTTAATTATTAAATCGAAACCTACTTATGAATGCCGAGAAAATAAAATAAATAATAATCATTCTCAAACATATGTATACAAGATATGGATCTGTAAAAAAACAAAAATACATTTAGTTTCCTTTCTGATCGATGCTCGCTGTTTCATGGCATTTGCATAGTAGAACTATTTCCTTTCAATACTGCTGATCACGAACAAAGTCATATTATAAACGAGATACATAACGTCGTCTTGATTGTGAAATATGATTAGTTCTGTTGTTTATGTATTATGCAAAATTCTTTGTCACCTCATACGGAACTTCCCTTCTGATTGCATAAGCATAAAGCACTCGTTATTGGCATGCGGCATACTTGATGATGTGAGCGCTGCATTGCACTAGATCCTAGACGCACAGACGCGTGCGTCACACAATTAGATAATCATTTGTACTGGCCAGTGGCCACGCCGAAGAAGCAAGGTGTCCCCTAAAATTCTGAGAAGAGACGGTCGCTCCACACGGTCTATTTCAACGGTATTCACCGCGGGATTTCCCGATACCTGCATTGTTATTGTCCACTGCATCGACTGCACCAACCGTGAATGAAATGCGACCCCACACGTCTGACAACATGCGGCTGATATTATCCCTACAATACCTGAGGCATAAGAATGAGATGCAACTAGATTCATGTTGGTAGTTGTCACATGCGTCATTTCCCTATTACATAATCCATGACGACAACATCTTGCAAGTTAGTTTGACGAGATTATAGTTGTGATCATCTCTTGTGAGGTTTTGATCCATTGACTCTTGTCGACCCAACAAGCATCGATTTCTGGGTCAGTGGGCCATTAAGATAGACTATGAATTGAGTTTCATATTCACTTTGGGCTCGGGGCTCAGCGGTGATTCAGTTGGGTACTCGATCGTCTCATTCTAATGCCATGACTTGACTCATGATTACTGCCACAGTTGAAACTTGAAACAATGTCATAGAGGTTTATTGTTGCTAATTTCTCTAGGAGCCATTTATGTTCAATGAAGTATATGACATAGTTTATTATTCTTTATTTCTAACTGAGAGTGAGAGTCAATGAACCGTGTCGTTGCAACTTCGTAACGAAGTATAGGTCAATCAAGGGGAAGAGTGTTATTAATCATTATTGTTATTATTATTATAATTATAATAATAATTATTATTACTATTACTATTTATTACTATTAATAAGTAACAAATGATAGTAATGATTATTGTTTTTACAGATAGTTCTGTTCACAGCACAATATTAACAATATCAGCGTATTGAATATAATACATTGACAATTTAGCTCATTCGTTACAAAGATTCCAAAAATCATAGACACAAACCTGATCCAAGTGGGTTTTGGGACCAGGTTTGGTGCATTTGTAGTATATGATACATATATTATGTGTATGATACAAGACCACAGTACCGTACGAAGTGGGAGTAAACGCCCACAGCATAAACATAACGGTTACCACTGGTGATAGCTGTTTTTGTTTTTAAAGAAAAGGGCGAAAGTTTGGCCTAAAACGCTACATCAGCGATTGCATAATAAAATGGGTGATGTTCTCCTAAACGCTACACTCAAATGTGGGACAAGCCGATGAGGAATTGTTTTGAGTTTTGAGGTGACCTACATTGGTGGAGATTACAGCTTCACGATATCCGATAACAATAAAGCAAAGACTATGACATACATTATCCGCGATGGTGCTCTATACCGGAACAGAGAGCGAGAGGGGAAATGACTCTGTCTCTGTATAGTTGAAGGCCGTCTCCCCTCCCAGACCATAATACGTATACGCTAAATATAGTTGAACTGCATGCGGTGTCTAACCTGTAACCCCACGACTGGAACCCATGGTTAGCCAGTGTTGAACCACATTTCCGTGTTAGGAACTTCCTAAAGCCATTACAATAAAAAAAAATATATATATATTATCTATTCATAGATTTGTTTTTATTAAAATGTATTTAATTTTCATTGTCATAGTTCTTATATAATAATGTTATCATTCATCTTTGTGTCACATTATTACAATGATACTTTTTTTTTTTAATGACACTATCGTATTAATCTTTTGTAACCTGATTGTCTATGTATACCTATAATAGTATTATAAATACACAAAGAGTTTGAGTGAAATTTGTGATGATCTCGAAAACCAATGGACCAATTTTGACGAGAAGTTCATTGAATGCTTACTTACATAAAGGGTTAATTGTAAGAAAAGTACATATGTACTTAAATTAGCCCATTTTTTTTTCTTTTCATAATATTTTTATTTCCTAATGTATTTCTTCATATACCAGTGCAGTTGTATTTTGTATGTAAAAGAAAAAAAAATAAATACGCTATTATTATAACTGGAGTGTTATAGGTTATGTACCATTACGATGTATCATAACTTCATAAGGCGTCTGAGCAGTGAACAAATAGTTGTCATATATGACAGTTGAGAAAACTAACACATATTGAAATTAAAATATTAATCGTGATATCATATAAACATTTTTGAAACCGCTATATGTGAAACAATAAATGTTGCTCTAGATTGGTGAAATTATATTAGGACCCTCCCTACACATGTAATCCATTGCTGAAAACTCCTGGAAGATAACACAGGTTCAAAATATTATCAAAACGTTGTTGGAACAGGCTAAAACCTTACACAAACCGCCTAATTGAGTATATATGGAAATTATTTTAATGATTTAAGATATAAACTAAAACGATAGACCAACGACAACGAATCAGCGTGTGTCTGTGTATGAGCCAATAACAGTGGAATCCACTTGATTCTACTCATCGACTCAACGACTTCGGTAGAGTCCTCAGCTCTTTGCACATTTCAGTTGCATCATTTCTTTGTTAAAGACAGTGTAATACTGAAGGCTCCGAGAACCATCGACGAGTGAGCGATAACCAACCAAAAATCGATACATTTAAATATGAATTATGTTAATCAGTGATTGGACAGTGCGAGCACCTGCCGACAAATGTCAGAATCAAAGAGGCTGATTCTGAACAACTACTTTGAATTTATTAAGTAATACAACTATGTATTTAATGTTTCATTAACTATATAGACCTACTACTCAATTTGGGTCCATATAAGTGTAGCAATAACAGGTAGTCCATAACATTTGGCAATGTCATGACTCCCATCTAGTGCACCAGATTTCTATCGATCAGCAATAAGTTTCCATCTAGAAAATCTCTCCCAAAATGAGTACGTGATCTCTGTAGCGTTCGCATCCGAAAAGGCTCCATCTTTCTTCTTTCACTGAGGAAATGTATCGAAAAGAAAGCAACAGGTCACAAACGGTCACGGTCGTGTTAAAATCAACCAGGCAACAGTATTGGATTGAGAAATAGAACGAAACGCTGCTGAAATAGGCTTCGAAACTAAACACTAAACACAGACTGTAGCCATGAACCTCTCGAAACAAGAGCACAGCCTTGAATGGTACAAGCGCTGGTCGGAGCTACTGCCTTCTGACTAGTGTATCTTGTAATATCCACACATGATTCATAACCGTCAGAAAAGCAATGATAGCGGTTGCATTAAATTTAAATCTAATAATATTTTTTTTACTACACAATTTACAATATATTACATCTGTAAACTAGATTTTAGTGTAATATTTAATTACAAATATACATAATATACAACTGAGGATAGCCTATAGTTAAATTGTAAATTATTTATAATTTATCTGAAATATTATATCCATTGTAAAAAGCCGAAACCCATTTTGGTCGATAAATAAATACTAATACTACTAACACTACTCATACTACTTCTAACCGATATAATTTAATACATTTATTCTTCCACTTATCATAATACAACAATGAACAAATTAAAATAATAATAATAATAATAATAATAATAATAATAATAATAATAATAATAATAATAATAATAATAATAATAATAACAATAATAATAATAATAATAATAATAATAATAATAATAATAATAATAATAATAATAATAATAATAATAATAATAATAATAATAATAATAATAATAATAATAATAATAATGATAATAATGATAATAAGAATAATAAGAATAATAAGAATAAGAATAAGAATAATAATAATAATAATAATAATAATAATAATAATAATAATAATAATAATAATAATAATAATAATAATAATAATAATAGTAATAATAATAATAATAATAATAATAATAATAATAATAATAATAATAATAATAATAATAATAATAATAATAATAACAACAATAAAAGTGGTAACAATACAACCGTTGCTATCCTCTCTCTACTATGCATGTAGCTGTACATCTATTGTCATTTGTGTCCTACTTATGACTCACATCACAGCACACGATTAAAAAATCAGCCCAGCTGAAACCCAACTGGTATCATCTAATAATCTATCTAATGCGAATAGCCCCGTATGGACTTAGTTAGATAATTGTAAATAGGTCACCGCCCCGCGTTCGCACTCATGTCACCATCCTTTGTTTGTGAATACGGAAATGGCGATGCACTAATCAATGAGGTGACGAATAAACAATGGCCGAGCCTAGAGATGTTGTATGACGTCACGTGGCCTGATAGGCCAAGGTACAAATGGCTCGGGCCAAGGGGATTGCCTGGTTACTTGATGAAATTACATCATCTTAGATGTTTCGTTGTGTTCGTAATGCACCACAATCTTTGGCGGAAACGTCCAATACAAAGAAGAAACAGATACTGTATAGCGAGAATGTGGGCCAAACTATCGAGCCAAGAGCCTCGAAATTAGAATTACACTATTGTTATTGTTTTCATTCATTGCATCAGCTGGTGTAATGTGCATGACTGTGTTGCGTTCCAGTTTAAAAAAGTGCGGATATTGCCCATATCACATTTGAATTGTTGGGACCTTTTACAAATCAGTATTTTCTTTTTTCGATTTTTTTTCTTTTTCTTCTTATTTTTTCTTTATATTCTTTTTTCCCTTATATATATATATATATAGCATTGATTTTAGTATTATTATACCATTGTATTTCAACTACTGTTTATTTGTATAGAGAATTAAATGTGTACTTTGTAATTCCTAATCTAAACCTAAATTGGAATTGATTAACGTTGACTGTGCACTATTTTATTGATGTATAAAAAAGCAAACCATCGAGCGAGCAGAGAGCTCATGAAGGTGTTTGCTCAATAGTAATCTTTTGTAATTGTACAGAATAATAAATAAAAAAATAAAATGAATTATTATTATTATTATTATTATTATTATTACTATTATTATTATTATTATTATTATTATTATTATTATTATTATTATTATTATTATTATTATTATTATTATTATTATTATTATTATTATCATTATTACTATTATTATTATTATTATTATTATTGTTATTGTTATTATTATTAATTATTATTAATATTATTGATATCATCATTATTCATTATTATTGTGTGGGCTCAGGCCGGAAGAGGGTTGCTACTGGTAGGCTGACGGGAACATTGTTTCAGGTCCGAATGCGACCTTGACTTTCAAGTAGACTGTGAGTAGTTTGATCTCAACTCTAGATAACTAACAGGACTGACGATTTCCGTGAGTTACCTCAGTCTTAAAATAAAACGCCGGCTATGTTTCGAAATGCAGCAATTTTAGCCTTGGGCCATTTACAGCCTAGATCTTATGGCGACAGACATCCTAAACTTTAGAATATAAATTGCGTTAAAAAAAACAAATACAAAGATTTGTGTGCACGAAGGGAAAGGTATGTGAATGAGGATAGTCTCATCGAAGTAAGTATAGTAGTTACAGGAGACAGTAACGATAGTCTGCGCATAGCTACATAATTGAAATAGGGAAAATCACATATAGGCCACATTGGCATAACACGTTGCAGGCGAGTAATCGAGACGACCATAAAAAACAATACTATTTACAGATCAAGGCGGAACTGTTTTGGAAATATTTTAAACGGATAAAAATTATAACAATCAGGCTAAGAATTGTTTTAGTAAGCTGTTGATAACATTTCCTTTCAAAGGTCCTGGATCGCATAAAAAAAAAACATTCCTAAAACAATTTACCATAATAATTCCCATAAAAAACAACACAGCCAAGAACGATTGAAATAGAAAATATATATCTTGAAAACAAATGACTCGCTTCGGTCGTTCAGTGTATACATACTACGTAGTGTTGTCTAAGTGTTGGCAACGAGGTAAATCACAAAAAAAGCCTAACAGAGTAGCAGCAAAGCAACCTGTTCGGCCAGCGGCTGTGATCAAACATGCGCCACGAACAAGGAGTATGACCGGTAACCTGGCATTGCAATGCACACTCGTTACCTAATTGACAATGCTGGACGGATCACTCGCCGGGGAAAGTCACCAACCTTGTAAACGAACGCAGTGAATTCACAAGGGCAGCAGAACTATGCCCAGAGTGTAGTAATCACGTCGGATGGCGGACACACACGAACACGATCCAGGAAGCCCGAAGATAACATTGTTTTCGGCTTGAACACTAACATCGCAATATAATTATGATGTTCTAACAAAGGGAACTTAGAATTAATGATAAACGGTTTTAAAAAGCACAACTAGAAATGTAGACCGAAAACAGGAAATTACATTTTAGATAGCTGTACTGCAGTGGCGTACGCAGGAATACATTTCGGGGGTGGGGCTGCCTATAGTAGCAGTAGCACTTAATTGTAGAAAGGTGCCCCATAAAAGTCACAGAAAAATCCGTGTTTTTAAAGTGGGGTGAAACTGTCGATTTCTGTGTCAACACTCAACAAAATTCCCTGAAGAAGCACATTGCAATATGGGCGAAACGTTGGATTGTTTCCACGTTTTGACACTGTTGTACCCGGAAAACCTCGGTAGTATAGTTGACTCCGGTCGTGAAAGCCTCCGAAATACTAAACAGATTATTCTTTACTTGTCCTTCACTTTAGCTTTACCCATGAATAGCCCCTCTTGTGCCTAACTTAGGTGGTTCCTACCTAAGAAACACCCTGCCATGCCAATCACTAACCTGTAAGGAGGCGATGTTATTGTGTAGGTAATCGATGTCAATCATCCCCATTATTCAAGAAAACACTCGCGTTCTCGGACGGTACCGATATGCTTCAAACCCCACTGACAAATAACTTGGATCACTACGGTTACCGCTAACCCCATATAGTTGGCCCCGGCTTTTGTAAATGTGTGTCACCGAATCGACGGTCACTGTCGCAGGAGTTTTTAGATTTGAATGACATGTACAACTTTCAATAAAGAAGGCAACGGCTAAGTATTCCTTTAAGGTTTAGTGATTGGCAGGGCGTAAGTTAGGTCGGAACCAAGTATAGATTTTTTGGACAGTGTGGAAGGAGCGTCCAAAGTTTACTGTAGACTAAAGAGGACTGAATCTCAGAATTTACCTGACTGAGGAAACCTCAGAAAAACCTTCATTCAGGATTGGGGCTGAACGCAATACACCGGCGACTTTCAGCTTTAGTCTCTGCTGGAGTTTGCGCCAAAAACACTGATATACGGTACCTTTACTTGGTTCCAACCTAACTAACACCCTGCCAATCACTTACATGAAAGGGCTATCTTTGCCGTTGCCTTCTTTATAAAGTTGTACATGTCAGTCGTATCTAAAATCTCAAGCGACAGTCGATTCGGTGACAGTTACAAAAAGCCGAGCCGTTCATTTATATGGTCTTGTATGTTACTAATGATTCTGACTCAAGATTATAGAAACGGATTGATAAATGCAGACACATTTTGCGGTTTGGCTGTATTTTCTCCTACCTTGACGAACACCCGATTTTGGTCTGTTAAAATTGAAGAAAATCTAAATATGTTATCCTACAGAGAATTTAATCCCCTTTCTTATGAATGTTTTTTTTATTCCAATATATATTTCCGTTTTGCAGATGTTCTTAATTAGGTGTGAAAGGTGTCCAGCAACATCACATTACAAAAGGTAATTAAGAACATATGAATTACGGAAACATTGATTGGAACAAAGAACATTCATAAGAAAGAGTACTAAACTATCTACAGGATGACATATTTTGATTTACATTTGGGACAATTTAAACACATTTTAAAACAATTTTAACAGCCCGAAATTGGGAGTTCCGCTGGCTAGGTGGACATCATTATCTTTTGGCATCGCCATTTGTTTATTATATCATCGTTGGTTTCAAGGCGGTGTTCCTATGACCTGCGCGCAGTGTGATCCAACCTTGCCGCCAGCCATTGAAGAGGGGGGGGGGGGGCACTGGCGGCTGCCGGGAAATAACCAAACGTTCATCGAAGGGCGAAGTCATGTTACGTAAAGATGAATCATAGATGCTCTCTTGGAAGAATTCGGCGGATCTACAAAAACTCTGTACAGCATTTCTGTGTAAGAGCGTTTCCAAGAATATCGTAATAATGAGTTTTTGCTAGTATTATGATGACATGTCCTGGGACAAAGTCCGGCGGACTTTTCGAAGTCCGCGGACACATTGCTGTCCTCGAACCGTGTCCTAGGACAAGTCCTGCTTGTCCTGTGTTATCCGCAGAAGACATCTGGATGTCCACTGGACATTTCCTATACTGCGCACGAGCAAAGTCATGTATCTTTAACCCCTAAACGACAAAACGTGACCGGGGTAAAGGCAGTGTTATATTCGTTTATTATTGATTAAATGCGTCACGAGATACTCGTTTCTTCAAAAAGTTTCTAGCCCACCATTTTTTATTTATAATTATATGTTTGAAGAGATTCTGAAATTAAAATATACGATGCCCTTACACATAACAAAGCCATCCCATCAGTTTTATTTTCAATCTTCGAAGATGAATAATAACACTGCCCATGTAAATTGTTTGTCTACTACTGTAGTGAAATGTGAATGTCCTGGGACAAAGTCCACCAGACATATCCGGCAAGTGGGAACGAAACGCACCTTTACACACTTTCCTAGGTAAGTAAGCGATGAACAGTTTCATGATTTAGTAGCCCAAACACATTAGTGGTTGATAATGTTTTAGTAAGTTCTTGAACCGTGGACCATTTCTATCCATGAATATTGTAGCCAAAGCCGAATATTATTTGTTACGTATTACTTATCAATTGATTTAAATGAATACAGCCACTGCCCGTCCTAGTATTCTTTTTTTTTTACTAACGTCTGTTATTTCTTTACCAATACAAACCATAAATCTTTTCTTACAAAACCGTTGAATACGAATGTATATTATGTTGCTTACCTACCTATACCTACCTACCTACCTACCTATCTAGCTACCTACGCGATCACATTTAGGTAGGTATGTTGTTTTTCTCTTTGCAACCGCTTAGGATGAGTTGAGGGGTTGGGGGGGAATCCCCCACTTTGGCTTGTGTGTGCCGAAAATCTGCCCATCTTCTAGTATAGGGGTCCTTGGAGAAGTAGCCACCCATAACTAAAATCAGAGGCCGGAGAAGTGGCCTCCTAGTGCAAATAATGCCGAAAGTTTGTCTGTAATGGTATTTTTTTACAAAAATTGAGCGCGCTTTTTTGGCACATTTACTGCAAGTTATTCCAGACCCAACAAATGGACGTCACCTAGATGAAACGGTAGAACACTAATTGATTGTACTGAAGAAACAAGAACACAATGACAAGATATGTGGTACTTGATAGGTATTTGATAGATTACAGTTTTTCAAAATATGTTTTAAAATAATTATTTATTGACCTTTTGATTGTAATTTATTTATGATTCATCGGCAAAAAAAAACCACACTCTACATAATATAGGGCTATGTCATACTCCAACTCTTCGTTGAAGTGAAGCAAGAAACGATTTAGTGAAAATGGCCGTTTTTTATTAAACATAGACCTAAATTTTGACCATATTTATAGAAACAGGATTAAACTCAGTTTCAAGCAAAAATAAAACAATTAATTAAAACTTTACCAAAATCATTGATGTGTAATGGAGACGGTAGTGTTGCATGCCGTAGTGGGATTGAAGCAGCGACCTTCTGTGCTTGCGTTCTTACTAGCTGAACCGGTCGACGCCAGATCGAGGTGATTAGCACAAACCCATAGGGAAGTAGAACTTTCAATGTCTACCTACGTTCTTATGAAATCCAATGCATGACCTAGAGAAATACATATCATTTATACAGTGTATGGATATACCACATTTCCTGTTATTCTTGTGTCACAGAAAGGATTTTTTTTTAAATGCTTACAATCGATCGTAATCAGGGTGCAAATAGACGGCTTGGCAGAGAGGGGATGCCCAGGTGTAGTAATAGCGCGGGCAGTAAGGGGTCTGGGGCAAAGCCCCAGCCGCCGGAGTCAAAACAATTTTTGAGATATTATTTCCCTCGAGATGGTATTAGAAGCGATCTGAGATATTATTTTGAAAGGGAAGATTTAAAGATCTAGTCATTAAGATATTTTATTCTCGTTTAAAGTCACTTGATATGACATTAGATGAGATGGATATCCAGAGGTGAGGATTTAGCCATCCCCGGCGGGGATACTTTTAGTAGAACAGATCGAGCCAGGCATGAAATTACCAGAGGGGGGAAATCCCCCCGTCCCCCGTCAATTCGCACCCTGATCGTAATCCTGAATATGTTTTATCCATTTTAACCCGTCGTTTCTTATATTGAGGCATTTCATAGTAAGATCATTGTTTAAAGTCGTATTCATCCAGTTGTACTAGTCGATAGGAATAGAAGAAGGTTGGGTGGACCGATGAGGCTGAAGGAACATTGCAAAATATCATGAACCTAATGTGTTTCGAACCCACTTACCTTCAGGTTATGTATGAGCCACAATTCCACAACAAAGCATACTAACAAGATAGTTATGTAATACAAATATAGGAAACAAGTTGGCATACATGCAAATTCATGCACATTATTATTGTATAGCTTGTTCGTAACAGATTATACAAAATAATTAACGTCAGGGATGCAGCCGCAAATAAAATAATGCCAGAGCGATCAATCCGAAAAGTCGATATCAATATTAGTGTAGTTCAAGTGATAATACGAATTTAAAAGCACTGCTAAACTTTTCACCCTACAGTTCCTCAATAGCTGAACATTTTAAGAATGTCAACGGTGTAGTTATGCATTTATTTTAGAACAATTCACAAAGTTCCCATTATGTCGTTCTCACCGTGGATATGTCAGGTTAACATGTTGGAACGGGTGAAGACCTACCGACAAAAAGGAATTTACCCAATGAGGTGGAAGATCAATATGACAAACTGACAACACAAATGCGCCCTGTCTTATACATAAATTCACTGCTAGTAGGGCGCCGCCCTGGCTTCTAATTTAGTAGCGGCCCGGCCCGCCCTGGGTAAAGCGCACAAGATACAAATTGCAATCAAGATAATGAAAGTGTCTTCTTATGGAAATATGAGTAAATCCAAGATGGGTTCCATTATACGTATATCATTTCACGATATCAGTCTATTAACTGTATTTTTGTTTATATGGAAAATAAAGATTGATTATAGAATAGAAAAGAATTTTGTATTTAAGTAAGTAGTATAGGGCCTACATGAGAAAATGTAAGATTGCGATCCCGACCCCGATTACGATCACGATGCCGACAATTATGATTGGGGCTTTAATTACTAGATACAATAGTTCAGTGTTGAACTTTGCCCTGGAACGCTCTCCTGGACTGGGCCTTTTAGAGCAGATAATAGAATACAGAAGTATTTGTACATAAGATCGAATTTAATTGTTTTTGTAATATCCTTGATAGTCGCTATGGCCTATTTTATGACCGCGTTCACAGGGAAGTAACTATAGTAAGAACTGTGATACACTATTTCCTGATATAAACAATTATTGCAACACCTGCTTGATCTGGATCACAGTAAACTGATTTTATGTGATTGGCACTGAAATACGACGTGGGCGGATAGTAACGAAGATAGATAAACAAGCAATCCATCTATGCGTGTCGTATTTTGATGTGTGTTTTATTACAAACTTATATGCTAACAACATATAAACACCAACATATTATAACATAACAACAAATTAACATATAACACCTAAGACTCTATCAATAAAACGTTTTACTTACATATACATATTTCTAGGTTATCTCTGGTTTTGTGTGCTGCAATATTTGAGGTTCGAACCTGCAGGCTATAGTTATTGAAGGCTAGCAGGCTATAATATAATATAGTGCAGGCTATAATATAGTTGAGTATAATAGTGACAATGGACGAATGGAAGAATTGTAGTTTGGTTTATTATTGAATATTCATAACATATTTCTTTCAGTGTTAGTGATACTAGTTATAGTTAGTATAACCTTCTATATTAAGCTGAATAAATGTTCGCAGGGGGTGAAGGGGGGGGGGGTATAATACTAAAATACTTCCATATTGAAACGAGACTTGAAAATGAATAATATTAATTCATATCTATGAATATTATTAGTAATATAACATTAACATGATAGGTTTAACAAAACAAATACTAATGATACAATATGCTGTATATCTGCTATCGTTAAATATTATTTCTGTATTTTTTTGAACTAGGTATTGAAGTAAACAACACTATCGTTAGAGTTATTAATCATGACTTTGTACGTTTGTTTGTTGCAGATGTTGTATAACTTTATTGGTTATGCGTTCATTATTAATAATATATACAATAATGAATAACCGGTGTACTTCTAAACTATATAATTGGATTAGCCTATATTATTTTTTCATCAGTAAAAATGTAAAAAAGATAGCGTTTCTTATCTTTTTATTGTTTGATTTTCAATTCAAAATTAATAAGTCTAGATTCATTAATCGATTTAGGAAAGAGAACACGAACAATTAACTGCAAAGATAATATCTGTAACGTGAAATATAATTGTCCATTCTTTCTTGTTGCCGGAAGCTTTTAGTAATGATAACGATATTCTTACACACTACAATAAGAACAAGAAGTTCGCATGTCAGTCGAGTCTTGACTCATTGGAATCAGAAGCACCACCAAAGATTATAGGCATACTACTTCTAGTGTTTAATCTTTGGCACAACTATTATCCAATTTATTTAATTTTATGCTAATTTAAGACAAGTACAGACACGAAACAAAGCGCTCTACAGAACTCCCGATTTATGGACGTATTGTCAAGTATTTCCATGTGCCTATACCGTACTTAACTTTAGGTACTTGTTACTCTAGTTTAAACAATCATCAATCTCGGTCAAAGCTGGTGTTTTATTAATATTGTTATTATTATTGTTATTATTATTATTATTATTATTATTATTATTATTATTATTATTATTATTATTATTATAATTATTATTATTATTATTATTATTATTATTATTATTTTATTGTTGCAATACATACAAACTCGGTCAAAACCGGCATAAACATGTTGTACGGACACAAATGTCAAGTATTTCCATGTGTTTACCTTATTAAAACCTACTTAGAACTACTTAATATATCTTCTTCTTCTTCTTCTTCTTCTTCTTCTTCTTCTTCTTCTTCTTCTTCTTCTTCTTCTTCTTCTTCTTCTTCTTCTTCTTCTGCTTCTCAAATGCCCACATTTGGCTATACTACTTAATATATCATTGTCCACATTATTTTTCCAAACCGAACTGTGGATGCTATTTACGGTCGTGGCCGATTTGTACTCATCCCAGCATTCGCTCTTTGTACGGTGGAAACCACGAAAACCACCATCGGGATGGAGAACTTCTTGAAGTCTTCATTCTTCTTAGTTCAAAAATTTTCGCACTATCCTACACGTGTTCAAAATAATTGCTTTTTGCATCTCGATGTATATGTTCGGTTGGAGACCAATTAGTTTAATACTGTCATGGAGTTTACGTGGAACAATGCCATTTGCTGATATAATTAACGGTATAACAGTTACATTATTCTGCTTCCACAACCTTTTTATTTTAATTGATAATTCCTTATATCGGTTTATCTTTTCCCGCCAAGTTGTCTCTACATTGTGGCATAAAGGGACGGCAACATCAATTAAAATCGTTTCTTGTTTCTTCTTGTCAATAAATATAATATCCGGTCTATTGTGATGTATGGTTTGGTCTGTAATAACTGCCCGGTCGTAATATAATTTGTAGTCTTTACTATCTAATACCTTTTCAGGCTTGTATTTGTAATACGCAGTGGTTGTGTTTATAAGTTTATACTTCATGGCTAATTTTTGATGTACAATGTTTGCAACTTGGTTATGCCTATGAAGATAATCTGTTTGACAAAGCATTTTGCACCCAGATACGATATGTTCAATTGTTTCGCCGTTCGAATTACATTTTCTACATTTATCTTCCACTGTGACGTCTTTCAGTATGTATTTTTTGTAATTGTTAGTCTTGATTACTTTATCTTGAATAGCGATCATAAATCCCTCTGTTTCGCTGAAAATGTCCCCGGACGTTAACCATTTGTTCGATGCTACCCTATCGACGCTATCCTTAAGAAGTTCTTTATAATGTCTGCTATGTAACGTCTTTTCTGATATTCTGATCTCTTTTGCTGTGTCAGAATTTAGTTTTTGAAGCAAGTTTAAATTTCCGTCATTTAAATTGAGGGGAGAAAGCGACTTGTTATTATTATTATTATTATTATTATTATTATTATTATTATTATTATTATTATTATTATTATTATTATTATTATGATTATTATTATTATTTATTCAGTCTATAGATGCAACAGGGCCGAGGTCCCACTAGTGCAAATTTAATAATCTGTATAATATGTAATTATTGTAGAATGATTCGCGATTGAAGAGCTTAGATACGCTTCCTAGCGGGAAAACTGTTCTCTAAAGCCAAGGAGTACTGCCGTAGCCGCTCGCGTCTATTGCTTTGTGCGGATTGGACGACATTACACCTTGTTTGTAAACAAAGACCACCACAAGTACTCTTTGTAAACGCCATGTTAAACCGTGACGCCATGATAATTCGTCCTTGAGAGAGCGATTAGGGTCTAGTGCAATACACAAGAATAAAAATAATAACATATTTTTTGGACAACGCATTAATTTATCTTCAATATTACATTTTGCACTCACGTTACGCAAAAGTAAAACTATTACCAGTAAGCAGACCAAACGCGAGGTCTTGTCCGAAATTTCGTTTTCAAATTCTGGTCACACTAACATCGAACTGAACTGGTCTACATAATATGTTGTTATTGCCACATAAAACGACGCAATCCAGTCAATCACAATTGAAACTCGTGAGATAAGTAATTGTTCTTTTTCTTACAGTTAAGTGGGTAAACAAGGTGATTCGCCGTGATCAGTTTCCGGGTGGGAAGTCATGACTCATGACCCCTGAATTGGATGGATGGGCGGGCGGGGACTCAGACATCCGTGTACGAATATGACCCACTTGGAGACTTTGTATTCTCTATGTGGGTGTAGGTGTGACGTGTTATGTTACTTATCACTGTAACAAACCGTAACACTTCGAACTAGGAAAGTAAGCCACGGTGGACAATCGGGTATTACGCCCTATTCAATCCCTTCGGTAGGCGCAACACTGATCCAATTAGATGACAACAGTGTCGCATTGTTACATTTGGTCGGTCTGTCTGTCTGTCTGTCTGTCTGTCTGTCTGTCTGTCTGTCTGTCTGTCTGTCTGTCTGTCTGTCTGTCTGTCTGTCTGTCTGTCTGTCTGTCTGTCTGTAGTGGAGTGGAGTGGCGTGGCGTGGCGTGGCGTGGCGTGGCGTGGAGTGGAGTGGAGTGGAGTGGAGTGGAGTGGAGTGGAGTGGAGTGGAGTGGAGTGGAGTGGAGTGGAGTGGAGTGGAGTGGAGTGGAGTGGAGTGGAGTGGAGTGGAGTGGAGTGGAGTGGAGTGGAGTGGAGTGGAGTGGAGTGGAGTGGAGTGGAGTGGAGTGGAGTGGAGTGGAGTGGAGTGGAGTGGAGTGGAGTGGAGTGGAGTGGAGTGGAGTGGAGTGGAGTGGAGTGGAGTGGAGTGGAGTGGAGTGGAGTGGAGTGGAGTGGAGTGGAGTGGAGTGGAGTGGAGTGGAGTGGAGTGGAGTGGAGTGGAGTGGAGTGGAGTGGAGTGGAGTGGAGTGGAGTGGAGTGGAGTGGAGTGGAGTGGAGTGGAGTGGAGTGGAGTGGAGTGGAGTGGAGTGGAGTGGAGTGGAGTGGAGTGGAGTGGAGTGGAGTGGAGTGGAGTGGAGTGGCGTGGCGTGGCGTGGCGTGGCGTGGCGTGGCGTGGCGTGGCGTGGCGTGGCGTGGCGTGGCGTGGCGTGGCGTGGCGTGGCGTGGCGTGGCGTGGCGTGGCGTGGCGTGGCGTGGCGTGGCGTGGCGTGGCGTGGCGTGGCGTGGCGTGGCGTGGCGTGGCGTGGCGTGGCGTGGCGTGGCGTGGCGTGGCGTGGCGTGGCGTGGCGTGGCGTGGCGTGGCGTGGCGTGGCGTGGCGTGGAGTGGAGTGGAGTGGAATGGAGTGGAGTGGAGTGGAGTGGAGTGGAGTGGAGTGGCGTGGCGTGGCGTGGCGTGGCGTGGCGTGGCGTGGCGTGGAGTGGAGTGGAGTGAAGTGGCGTGGCGTGGCGTGGGGTGGAGTGGAGTGGCGTGGGGTGGAGTGGAGTGGCGTGGCGTGGCGTGGCGTGGCGTGGCGTGGCGTGGCGATAGTCTTATTCACGTGTGTGTGTGTGTGGTGTGTTACGTGTGCGGACAGTAATCCTGTCGGTCTTGGCTGCTCGTGACAACTTGTTTCTCGAGGTCTTCTCGTGAACTAACAACCTCACGTGGCCGCTGAACATGTGAACAATATGTGAGCCGCGTGCCTCAGACGTCGATACATTACGCCACCACATACTGTCGAGATCCTGGAAATGTATTTCTATTATTTATATTTATACCGTCTTATCAGTATTGTTTGCCAGTGTAGTTGGAGTTGGACGCTGTCGTTTACACGTTGTTCTGGAGTAAGCCCCGGTCTCTGCGGTCCAGGTTCGAATCCTGGATTAGGCATGGATATCATGTGGCGTTTTTTCATCTTTATAAGTACCAACTCATCGTTTCGATTATGACTGTTGCCAAAATATTATACGTAGGGCCCAAATATCATCATCATTATAGTTAACGTATTAATTTAATTAATTTTAATCGAGGACAATAATTACAACTGTAAAACATAAAGAGGAAAAAACATTAAACAGAATCACTCAAAATAGAACGAGAGAACATTAATAATATTATTAATAATAATAATAATAATAATGATAATAATAATTATAATAATAATAATTATAATAATAGTAATAATAATAATAATAATAATAATAATAATAATAATAATAATAATAATAATAATAATAATAATAATAATAATAATAATAATAAAAATAGTTATAATATTAGTTATAACAATAATAATAATGATTGAAAAGGAAGAAAGAAAGAAAGAAAGACGGATAAATTGACATAAGAAATACACACGACTGGAAAGAAGGCAAGCATATAAGCATACTTATATAATCACACCGTGTGCCAGTGTGTAATTGTGAGGTTGTCACTCTACCGGAGGGGTTGGGGGGGGGGGGGGGGTGATGTCGCCTACGTGGAAGAGTGGGTGGGTTGGGGGTGCTTGTTGCGTGGGAGGGTTGGTAGGGGAGCTGAAGGGAGGACTTCGCACAACTATTCATATTTGTAACACATTGGTATAGAGCTAAGTAAAATTCGCGTTACAAAATAAAATGAAAGTGGAGTTATACCCCTAAAAATGATATCTAGATGAGACGTAGAAATAACGCGATTTGGAGCTTTAACCACGAAATCCACGAAATATCTTTGTATTCGCGAAATAAGACCGAAATAACGAAATATTGGCAAAACAATAAGTGTAAGTGTAAGAACGATCGCACAGAAGAATTTAAAATATAAAGATAATAAATGGAAAGTACTGTTTATACACACGAATGACTCGTCTTTATTTGAGTGATATGCGCCTTAAAAAACGACACCGCCAAAACGCGAAATTTACATTTTGAAAAATAATATTTGGGAAAAAATAAAACCATTTCTGTATGGCTCTACACATTGGAAATAATTAAGACATCCGAGAGTTGAGATTCACATTACAAGTGATAGGGTGTATTGACGTCAGTGACAAAATAACCAACGCAGCGACGAAGGATTACGCTTTTATTTGTCCCCAACTATAATCAGTATTATTTCTTCTCAGAAAGGTTTTCAACAGACAAACAACACGTGCTTCCATTTTCGAGTTGTGAGACGAGCGCCCTTTGTAGTCGTTCTCGAAACCATTTCTATACAGTCTACTACGAAAATGATTTCTAACCTTTTATGAATAGTCCTATACATTCTTTTATGTATAACAGAAAATCTTCCAAAGAGACGACACCTATTGTTGAGCGTTTTGAAGAAACCTTCTCTGACGCAAACAAGAGTCAAGGGAGTCAAGGCCCCCGACAGATCTCAAACATCTTCTGACATTTCATTTATTACAAATAACAAATAGATTTTTCAAATAGCTTTAAAATGCATTGGGACACACACTATTGACTTACTATTAAGGGGTTCCAGTATGTGTTACCACTTGTGCACTGAATAACATTAGGATTTTACAGATTAAAACTATTTACGATAGACATGTCATACTATTTTAACAATAAAGAGCAAAACTGCAAATAAGTTATTTTAAATGCCTAAAAATTTTAGATATTTGAAATTTTAACCTATCAGCTCCCAACTCGCAGTACTCGACGCCATTTCTGATGGGGATCATCCATAATTAACTTAAATAATATTATTTAATTGTAACTGGGTTTCAAGTATTCGTTTTATTTCTTCTCCTGATGCATCAACAGCCACGTTTTACTATATTTTAAATTGTTGTCTGCTTTTACATTTTTCAAGTCTGCTGGAATAGTTACAGACATTAGGGCCAAGTCATGTATGTCAATACTTAGCTATGTTATCTGATAAGCTCGATATTTTCTTCGGGTAATATGAGTTTTCCCCAATTTTAATGGTGTTATTATTGCGATATGTCGTATAAGTTACTTTCAGTTCATTATCACATGGATTTCTAACATTTAGTTAGTAATTACTCAAGTGTAGAATTGATATCCCACATCCTTCAAGCAATAATCTAGCTGTTTGTATCATATTATATAGAAAATAATATTGAAATGATCATTTATATAAGAGGAAAGGTTTGACATTGTCAGGGTTTCCCTTACATAAGTTGCTGTCTGGAATGCTATTAGCGGGCCGAGTAAGTTACATAAACATCTAGGGATATATAATAGGATTGGCCTCACGTGTGGGAGGCACGTGGATCAAGCTGCTTTACCCGCGTGATGCGTCGACTTCACAACACACATTATGTCACGTGTTTGTTCTCCGTGTTCATCACCTTCCTAGTTCCTACAATAGCCACTATAAGTTATTTATTCAATCTGAATCCAATCCAAACGGAGTTTGTGAGGAGAAAATCGTTAAACTACGATAATTTGAAATAATAGACTATTTTAAAAATGATCCAGGTATCTATTCTTGTTCCTCCCCACGGTCCTCTAAATCTTCAAGAACAACAATACACAACAATTAAAAATGTGAAATCAAGGGTAATAGATGAAGATCTTGTGTCCATCAATGAACCTTGATATAACATTTGACAGCTCATGTTTGATTATTCTACGTTGTTTTTGTAACGATTTAGGGGGCCGTGTGAGGAACAAGAATAGATACCTGGGTAATTTTTAAAATGATCTTTGGACGGTTGCATTAAGCTTGTTGTCTTTGCGCGTGCTTATTACTTTCATACCGAGCCATGACTCCTACTGAAGGAGTGAAGTTGCAGCATTGTTGAGAACTCGGTGTCACTTAAGAGTTTCAAGGTTTGGGGGAGGGGGTGTTTGAGTCCTGGGCAGTTGTAGTAACTCCGTCGAACTCATTTGTGAAGGAACTTTCCATCGGAATAGACATAGAAGAAAGAAAAAAAGGGGGGGGGGGTGGGGGGTGTAAGCCACAGTGGTTACCAGACGGGGCCACTATCTAAGTCTGCCACTATCTAAGAGTGGAAGACGAACACTGTGTCATACGAGGGAGGATAATGGAAAAGAACAGTCATCAATCACGTACTTGGGATTCGAACCCACCACCCTATTTAGTTATGTATGGCTCGGGCCTGCTGCACACAATCATAAGACACACAACTAAAGGGGTTTTATAAGACAAGTAAGGGCAACTTGCTCCTTTTTTTCGGTGCAAGTATCTAGCAAAACAATAAGAATTATATCTACTCAATAATACAATAAAATATAAAATCAAAATTAAAAAATAATCAAAATAAATAATATAATAATGATAATAATAATAATAATAATAATAATAATAATAATAATAATAATAATAGTAATAATAATAATAATAATAATAATAATAATAATAATAATAATAATAATAATAGTAAAAATAATAATAATAATAATAATAATAATAATAATAGAAATAATAATAATAATAATAATAATAATAATAATAATAATAATAATAAATAATATAATAATAAATAATAATTAATATTTATAATGACAAATGTTACCAAAAACAAAATAAAGCTGGCTGCTTAATTCGTTGTCGTACTTACAATTTTAGATATTATATATATATTTTTTTTAAAGAAATGTCAATGGGTATATATATATACAAGTGTTAAAACAACCATAGTAATAAAATAAGAACTCTATTTTTGGCGCCTGGGGATTGATTGAGCGTAGAAGAAATAAATTCCGAATTTCTTGTGGAAATAATTCTGATACTTTTTACTTAGTGTATTCACGAGGACTTTATTCTATGGAACAATGTGACCTCACTAAATCGTTGGGAGCGTGACCTAGTACAGCTATGCACGTTTCCAAGAACGTGACCCATCCCCCCCCCCCCAGGAGCCGTGAGGTAACTCTTACAGGGTTACCTCTTACCGCACTGTTAGCAGCTGTGAGACTACCCAGGGAAGCCACATAAAACCACCGACCTTGTAACGTTACGTCTCCTATAATTGTTATTAGACAGGTCATCGTTGTCACGTGATCTGTCGCTTCTGATCTTTAAAGGGATATGACAAGAAAGTAAAAAAATCATATGTATTCTTATCTATGACAAATAATGAAACATAAGTGTAAATAAGTTCCTCAAGGGATATTCAGACAGGAAAGTAAAAAAAATCATATGAATTCTTATCTATGAGAATTAATGAAACATAAGTGTAAATAAGTTCCTCGAGGGATATTCAGTCAAGAAAGTAAAAAAAAATTATAGGTATTCTTATGCATGAGAAATGATACATACGTGTAAATAAGTTCCTCGAGGGATATTCAGTTAAGAAAGTAAAAAAAAAAAATTATAGGTATTCTTATGCATGAGAAATGATACATACGTGTAAATAAGTTTCTCGAGGGATATTCAGTCAAAAAAGTTAAAACAATCATATGTACTTATCTATGAGAAATAATGATACATAAGTAGTGATACGTGAAAATAGCATTTTCAATTGTAATTTTAAAGCGTTTTGTAGCATCTATTTTTTTGCCAAGATTAAAAAACTTGTGAATGAAGTTTTCTCAAATTTTTATTTTTAAATCATGTCATACTATTAAAATTAAAATCAACCAAATTGCATTTATCATAAACAAAGTATAGTTACTATGTTAAATATAATAAAATAGGAACAGAAAAACCTTAGTTTCTACTGAAAAATAGCGCTTTGTAGCATCTATACACAAAACGCTATTTTCACGTATCTCTATACATAAGTGTAAATAAGTTACTCAAGGGATATTCAGTCAAGAAAGTATAAAACAATCATATGTATTCTTATCTATGAGAATTAATGATACATAAGTGTAAAAAAAAAGTTCCTACCCCATGAAAGAAGGAAAAAATTAACGAAATTGTATAATTTGGCCTAGTGTTGATAAGAAATTATTTTTCCTATGGGAATTACCATGTACATGATTTTCACCCCTGAGGAACAAGACCAAGTAAAAGAGATACAAAAGTTCGGGTCTTTGATATGAACGTAGGAGTTCTTTAGCTTGATTAATATGTAACTTGAGTTGAATAATTTTCTTAAATTATGTTTTAATTCGGTTAGTTCTGAACTCTGAACCCGGGCGATCACGTACATACTAAATTGCAATTGTTTAGCAACTTTCCCAAATCATACGATTTCTTTAATTTTTGTCCTTCGTTCTCTTTAGAGCAGAAACTTTTTTTACACATATGTACCATTATTTCTCCTAGATGGGAATACGTATGATTTTTGTAGTTTTTTTTGTCTGAATACCCCTTTAAGAATAAGAGAACGACTTCCGACAACGACCGGTTATTAAAATGGCGGGGTCTTTTCTAGTAAAATAGTAAAATAGTAGGCCACTAGTTTTCTTTACATTATGAACTGCTCTCTCATATTTATACTGTTAGTTATTTTTTAGTTATTAATTATATTTACTAGTAATTTTGTCATTTTTTATTATTATCTTAGTGTATCATTTTGTTTTCATTGTTGCAGAAATATGATACTTTGGGCATGAATGTCCTGTGGCGTTTTTCCATCTTCATATAATCATCCACTCATCGTCTCGATTAGCATTGTTGCATAAATATGAGACATTAAATCCCGTTACCCCCCCATCATTGAATCAAATGACAATTGCATTGAGATAAGTGTGTATGGATGTGTATTGTGTAGCCTACTACTGTGTTTATCAACGCGTGACGCCAGCCACGTGGCTTGTCAGGGGTGGAGGGGGGGGGGGGGGGGTAAAGGTAGCTATGACGTCACCGTAATCACCTGAGATCACAATCACCGACATGTTGAGTCACAACACAGTCAAGGCAACAAGTCCTGATCGATGCCTTATTATTACAAACATCATCATGTATATACGCGTTATATGTATACCTACAGTCATACACCCACTGAATATCGTTTGTTATATGTTTTACTCTTCTCTTTCTTTTCTTCATCTTTGGAACGGAAGTCCTGAATACCAATTTCTCTGGAAATTATTATATATTTCCTCACGAATGAATTCTTACGGTCTGACGAATGGCTGATTAAAATTCGATATGATGACGCACACGCTGGGTCTATGACAACTTTTTGCCCTCTATCCGTATCGAAGAGAAATTCTATAAGGGGTGTAAGTGGCTCGGTGCAAAAGTGACCCAACTGGCCACGTTATGAATATCAAATTTTGTGCATGGCCAACTGATGAATAACGTTCAGAGCATGATATCTTTTTATGATGCTGTATAATCTTTTTTTAAATAAGTATAAATAATTAAATAAAATTACATTAAATAATAATAATTTTTTATGATGCTGTATAAAAGCGCCGGATGGAGAAGGGGGGGGGGGGGGAACTCCCACTCCCCCTCACCGGCCGCTACTAAGTTGCTAATATGTTTATTTTTTTTGTAAAATGCTCAATAACTTATAAGTAATAGAACAAAAAATGTAAGGTTTGATATATTAATACGTATTAGGAAAATAATATAGTGTTCTTATAATCAAACAGAAACCAAAAAAATGCAGAAAGCAGTGAAAAAACGTTTACAATAGGTACTAAAATCGTAAAGAAGATAAAGAGAAAAATGTACATACATCAGTAACAAAAACATGCAAACAAGTTACTTTAGAGTAAATTATGTACATATACAAAACGAGAAATAAACGGAACATACAAAACATAGATAAAATCTATTATTATCTTCGTGAATACAATTGAGAAATATCACAAGAAAAGCAAGGTAGCACAATAATCCTGACACATTTTAATTAGTTACAATTAATATGTTGTTCGAAGCATTTGGCAAACCACGGGACAAATTTATGTCAGGTTTGGCTGTACAGACACTATAGCCAGAATCGAACCGATGACATCCCGAATTTGAGTATCTCCTGTTAAGCACTGAGCCATCTCTACCGACAGTAAGTGTCAATCAACACCAGTGATTCTATCAGCTACACAACGGGCTTAAAAAGTAAAAAAAATATATATATTTACGGTCGATATTTTATTTCTTTGGTAATTATTAATTATTAAATTTAAAATAGAATAACAATCGTAACGATAACAAACTGTGAATGTTTTTAAAGCCATTGTTTAGCTGATACAAAACCAAAGACAGGATTAGAATCACTTCTTCAATATTTAGAAGCGCTTTCATGATAATTATAATACAAAAACATTAATTTTGGGCGGTTTTAATACCCTTCACCTTAAAAGTGAAATACTCTTTCCTTTTACTACGCGGCACGAGGAAGTATCACAGGCACGATGCGTGTATGGATCTCAACCATCAGAGCTGGTTTTCTGTCGCTTTTGGGCAAAGGAAAAGTTTCAGTACCGAAAAGATGTTGTTGTTGATGATATTTGGGCGAGAGATTTCACGGCCAATGACGTGGTGACGAAATACTGATGTAGTAGAAAGTCTGGTATAAGAATGACGCACGAGCTATTCATACGTAATCGTGGAGAAGGTTCCAGTTGTCAGTTGTTGTGTGAATGGCGCCGTTTTATTCCTTGTTGCCAGGACGACGATGGTAATGGGTCCGTTCAATCGAATAGAACGTGAAAGCAATAGAATCGGAAACGAATAGAAAAGTAATCGGTTAGAATGTTGAGTGGGGATGGTTTTTGAGAACGCTCGTCCATCTCTGGCAACACTGTATGTTAGTAATCTTAATCTTTTTGGGTAATACACGTTTTATTTGATTTTTTTGCTTTTTATAAGGGAATTAATGATTCTGCTCGTTTCCGTAGTATGTTCTGTTGGTTTCACATTCTAGTAGTTTCCACAGCTTTTCTGATCGTTTCCATCACTTTTTGGTTCGTTTCCACATCTTTTCTTTCAGTTTCCGCAGTATTTTCTGTTGGTTTCACAGTCTAACCTAACCTAACCAATAGAATGTGAAACCAACAGAAAATACTGCGGAAACTATCAGAAACATTAATTCTATCAAACGTCGATTACACACCCAAAAGATTACAGTGTTGCCAGAGATGGACGAGCTCTCTAGCAAACCATCCCCACTCCTCGTTCTAACCGATTACTTTTCTATTCGTTTCCGAATCTATTGGTTTCAGATTCTATTCGATTGATAACGGACCCATTAGCATCGTCGTCGGCAGTCCAGGTTAGTGGAGGAATCTATATGACTGGTCAAAGTTACGCCGTCCTTTCGGATGGGACGTAATGCCGATGGTCTCCTTGGTACTTTTCGACGGGAGTAGGCTACGTGTCGGTACCAGACTTCCCCTCCTCCATTCCTGATGATCATTCATCAATCATCACTCATCAGGCTAAAGAGGGCACTGTAACCTACACTGGCCTTTATAGTTTCAATCAAATAAAACAATAAAATAGTAATAATGGAAAATTTATAGACTTGCAATATGGGTTTACTCTTTGTCGTAGCACCAAAAGCAAAGGGTGATTTTAAAATGCTTAAAAAAGTCTCTATACATTGCTTTAAATTGTCACACAAGGGAGTGAAACTAATGGCGTTCCCTGAGGAATGCAACGCTATATTTTATGGGCGTTAATAAGTTTAAATAATTATATTCATTTTTTTAAATGATTTGCTTCAATTTTAAAGTGTGTGTTTAAATACATCACAATAGTTACAAATCAAACAATATTTTTCTTTTGTTTTACCAATCATACCGCTGCCGGTGATTTCATTTCGCGATTATCTAGTTTAAAATTGATCAATTCATGCTCACTTTGTAACATTTAATCATTTGTACACATCGCGGAAATATTTTGATTCACGTAATAATAATGTGTTTCGTTGTTCAGTATGCAAATGTATGGCATAAATACACTATTGAATTGCAATGGAGGTGGGTGTAAGTAACCCTATAAGGCCAACGCAACGACTACGTATGTAACTAAGGCCGGATTTTGCAGTCGATCATTAACGGGGCCGTTAGCTGACGGTCCGTTATCTGCATAGGGTTTGTTGGGTTACAGACTACGGACCGTCAGCTAACGGCCCCGTTAACGACCCGTTTACCGATTGAAAAACCGGGCCTTAGGTACTTAGCCAAAAGAAAACAAGAGTACGAATATGTGAGTATACGTTTATAGCACTTGTATAAAAACTATACCATCTAGGCACCAACCAATGAAATGTTTGAACAGTTAAATGCATATCTTGTCAATTGTTCATGTGAACAAAGATCAGCTGTCTCGTCTGAATGGTTTTGCGTTGACTTACGTGTATGTCATGTCATGTCATTATTATGTTACCGTTGAATAACCTCATTAGGCCTACTTTAGTAATCCATGCATTAGAGATGAAGAAATTGAATAGGGGTCAGAATCGATTGTTTTGTTAGCCTATACTCGAAACAAACGAAATGCATAAGACATACAATAAGAGTGTCACTACAAACACTTAGGCCTGGTTTTTCAATCGGTTAACGGGTCGTTAACGGGGCCATTAGCTGACGGTCCGTAATCTGTAACCCAACAAATCCAATGCAGATAATGGACCGTCAACTAACGGCCCCGTTAATGGCCGATTGAAAAACCAGGCCTTAGTTAAACATTTAATAACTATATTTTCGAGAATAGAGCCGCTGCCTTTTGGGTATGAATGACATTTGGCGTTTTGTTCACTTATCGCTTCGATTAACAAGCACAATTTCTAAATTTTGAGAATTGAGACCTCATATTATCGTTTTGCACTTTTCACATGTCACGGTCCTCTTGTGTAACCATCTTCTTGTGTATCCTCCAGTGAAACCTTCAGTTTCCAAGATCTATAGAACTGTTTTCCGCTGCCGCACAGACGGAGGGGTACTTGGAGGGTAGTGGGTATAGAGAGTCAATACCAGTAATGATTCATAGCCTAGACTTTTTTTTATTTTTTTTATTAAAACATATATGTGTACATCAAACAAAACAGTGCAATCATACAAACTTAAACCATTCCAAGGGAACCTGAGTGTTGTCCCTGATTTAAACAATAATACATTTTTTCAAACAATAACATAATATATAAAATAAATTAATAAAGTAAAGTATATTTTGCGATTTCCCCTGATGCACTGGGGGTTTGACAAATTCCTTGCCGTTTATTTAATTATTTATATTTTGTTTAGAGCTTTAGTGTCCACTTTTGGGTGGGGGAAAACAGATTTCTAGGAAAGCATGATTATTATTGATGGATGAGGCTTTTCTTGCTTCTGACTGGTTGGAGTGTGCAGTGCGGCCGGCGCCTAAGAATGCAACTACCCTCAAAGTAACCTTGGTTGGTTGGTTAGAGGCTGTAGTGTGCAGTGCGGCCGGTGCCTAAGATACCCTCAAAGTAACCCTGCGTCTGTGAGGCCGCAGCCGGTAGCCAGGCTATGAATAATTGATGTTGGATAATTCCATCTACGCACTAGGTTCACAAGTCACAACCATGGAGGATAAAATGGTTAGATAGCGACATAGTACATGTCTGACTCACAGTATCATACTAGATTCTAGGTTGGTAGATACGTTGTTCCAGCTTCCAGCCTGCAGTGCGGCAGCGATTTCTACAGTCCACCTACTAGCATCCACCCTCTACCCACTACCCTCCAAAAGAAACCTTCCGTCTGTGCGGCCGCAGCCTTACGGCCAAAAGCTCCTGTCTCCTCCACTCAACTCTTGAACTTGATAGTTTGGCAAATCTCTGCCACTGTCTTATGTAACACTCGTATTATGTGTCACCTTGGCATTTCGTACATAGCCTGGTTTAGGACCACGCCCATAAAGAACCATCTGACCACCAGGGGTCGAACTTAAAATTTCTTCGCCTGTGACCTTCACCTTCTACATGACAGACATTCACCAGTGTTGTCAAGGTCGGTATATAGCAACATGGTACTGCTGCAGTGTTAATGTTCCATTACATAATCGTGAATTGATCGCTCCTGGCAGAACTCATGCAAGTTACATAACGATTAGTGTCGTGATTACTGAAACAAAGGCTTTGACTAACACGTGCACATATGCAGGCGGAGGATTGTGGAAACAACTACGCAGTTATTTATTATTGAAGACTACTACGCCAATGCCGTTCGCTGTGTGTATTCGTCAATAGGGAGATGCGTACCTAGCGTGATTGATCGTGAATTCGTGATCGATCATGAATGATGAACTAGATGAATTTTGTTAATCGAGTGGAGGTAATTCGGAATGATTTCACTCGTAGTCATACATCATATTCAATTAGAAACTAATACCGGGTATTACTTATTTTCGTTGCAGCAGGAAAAAAATAGAACAATGTCTCCTAATTAAATATAGGCCTACATATGAAATGAAATGAAATGAAATAGAATAAAATTGGTGTGCCAATAATTTAACTGATTACTATACAACTGATACTATTCAATCGAATATCGACACCTGGAGCGTGATTACCTCACTGATACTGGATATGACAGGGATGGATTTTCTTAGTTTATTACATTCTCATGTCACTGTAACTAAAATAAAATAAATAAATATATGAATGAATGGATAAATGAATACATGAATAAATGAATAAATGAATAAATGATTAAATGCTAAATGAATAAATGAATAAATGAATAAATGAATAAATGAATAAATGAATAAATGAATAAATGAATAAATAAATAAAAATAGATAAATATTGGTTCCTGGTACCAAATCGTGGCGTTAAAATTCTTCAAAAAATTTAAGAAACCAAATTATCACCGCGGCTCTGCGCCTCGGAGCCGCATTGACTTGTTGCTCTCCCCCCCCCCCCCCAATCACTACTTTCATTAGAGTAGAGGGGCGCCATAATTGCCATTGGCACCCGGCGCCAGCTGTCTGTATGTATCTCTAAGGAACAAGCAATGTCCCTCTTTAGTCTCTACAGAGATGTGATTATTCCAGTTAAATAAGTGTCGCGTAAGAAGGAAATATGAGGAAGTTACACGTAGGCTTATGTCTTGAATGTGTATTGCAACGATGTTGTCATGTGCCTACATGAGATGGCGCACATAGCCGCACTTGTTGTTCATATCACTTTTATGTAAATTAGAGTTGTGCGTCAGAGATCGGGAAGAATAACGATTACTGCATTCTTGGAACGAGGGGAAAAGAGACTTGTAGACTTTCGCGACCATGAATGTTGGTAATCTGTCAGTTCGTTGTGTTTTGTATTTCCTACTAGAAGTATTCAAGTATCGAAATGTACAACGTGTATCCGACTATTATTTCGGAAACATTTTCACATTCGCTTGTTTGTTATGAACTACATTTTAAATGCAAACAATTGCAAAGTAAAATACCTACGTTTGGAGCAAATACATAACAAGCAGAAAAGGTGGCCGTGGGAGTCCCACAAGGTGCTATTCTCAGCCCACTATTGTTTTATGATTTACACGTCTGACATTATCAATAGGGCAAAGCACATGCATATGCTGACGCTGATATTGGGATATGAATTAAATTAGCCTTATTTCAAGCAGTTCTTGTGATGGGCGCCGCGAGAAAAGGGTGTGCAGCCCCCCACACGGTCAAGCACGTTCACAACCATCGGTAACATATCAAAACTTGTTTATGGGTCTTCGTCGATAAGGATCAACATGCTTGAGCTATTCGAAACAGCCCCCCACACGCTCAAGCACGTTCCCAACTCACAAGCACGATGTTCGCAAGCGTCTCACACGAGGTGCTTGAGCGTGTGGGGGCCCCTTAACTCACTCTATCGTAGACTTCGGGCACCGCGTAGCGGAGAGAGGTGCCCGAACTCTACGATAGAGTGCGCATTGTGGTCTGTGCGCGATACCTGACGGCGAAACATCGAACTAGGAGAATAACCCAGTTACAAAATTGAGAGTGTAACTAACTCGACCTGGCGTGGAAAATGATAACCTCTGTCTTACGCATCATGCAATTTCAGTTGCACATAATTATGCCGTGCGTACGTTGCATGGGATGTTGAATGATGGCAACAGCTTATGACTCCAACGGGATTAAAATAAATATGAAATAAATATTTTACCTTGCTCTGCTGTCATAGGCTCTTAACAGAGTGCGGTCTCTTGACAGTTTGAGTAGAAAAATCATAAATGAAAAGCTATATAGGCTATAAGATAATTAACTGAAAATGAATAAAAAAATTTAGCAGCGTGTTGAACAAAACACTTGAATCAGTTGCGACAATTTAAATAATCAAATTAGATTTTTCATTAATGTTTCTAGAATAGAAAACTATCAAACTATCACTCAAGTCTGTTTGTATCCTAGCTCCCGTTCCCGTTACTCTCTTGCTGGAGATAACGACTTCGATTATCACCCACTTTATCCTGCCTATAGTACTTTTGAGAGGTTGTCTACATTCATGAAGTGAATCTGAGATTGGTTCGTAAATCGACTTCGAGCTTATGTCAACTATTCCACTACCCTTATTTGTATTAGTTTGTGAGAATGTGTACATCTGCAGAACTTATATAACGTTCTCCGCGCAACTGACAGGGATAAATCACACTAACAAGGAGCGTTTTTCTTAAAGGGGGGCGGGAGGGGGCTCACTTGGTGATCCTGACGACCCCTCTAAAATCTAAATCTACAGGTTACGTAATATTTTTATTTTTATTAGCACGCAAACCAAGGATTGCATCTGCTTAATTTCTCCCCTTTCATTTAAATGATTATGTAAAATGTCCCTTCTTCTAAACAGATTTTCTTTTTCTCTGCTTAAACTTTTCTTTTTCCTATCTTTCTATAACCTATCAGTTTTGCTTAATTATTGTGATTATTAGGGCTAGGATGTTCAGGACCTTTCAAAGTGAGAAAAAGGCAGGCAAATAGTACCTTTAAAACAGCAAAAAAGGACCTAAATAGGACCTATTGAATTTAATCGAATTCTATTGGTTTCATTACTTTCAGTATTGTTTTATTAAATTAATTCAGTTACACCAATATATTTTCGTGGAGTGGGGGGGGGGGGGGGGAATAGTTTTTTCGATGTATCAAACACAAGAAGAAAAATTAAAAACAATTTTATCTTTCTAATATCATTTCACATATTTTAGCGTCTCTGCAGACATCGGCTGGCTCATCTCATCTCTGACTCATCATTACAGTATTTGACAACAAACAAATCATTGCGTATGCTTGGCCCGATGATGTGGCAAGCTCGACACTGCACTCGCACGTTTTGCATCCGTTTTAGCAAATTATATCAAAATAGGCAAATAGTCCCTTAAAAATGCCCAAAAATGACCTTTTCTCATGAAATGATGTAAATAGGCATTTTTAGGCAAAATTAAATGCATATTTTTAGCATCCCTAACACTTGAAACACACTCAAAACTATTTTCCAGGCGAGTATTTACCAATAGAAAAAAAGGAGATGTCCTGAACATCCTAGCCCTAGTGATTATTATTGTTCATATAACGTTTCTTTTATGACGTTTACCTCCTCCACGGTTGCGTACCCATTGTACTCTGCTATTATCAATCACCCCCCACCCCCCACACACCCCTAGAGCCACACTACATCACTCGCGCTAGATGACTCAAGTCAAGTCAGTCGCGCTCAGCATACGGAAGGAGGTGGATGTGTCGCCGCTGTTGTCATGTCCAGGTAAGACTGCATCAAATTATAGCTAACGATTTAGTTTGCATTCTCTCTATCGACGTGGCTGATAATTAATTAACACAACTAATTAAACGTGGTTCCATCAGTACAACGATAGCGCTGTGTATAAGAGCTGTAGGACATTTAATGAGTTGTCTCTACCTGTCACTTGGTCCAAAGTGATCGCCGCTTCTGCGATCCAGCCAGAGTCGGTATTTCGACGAACCTCAAAGGGGTGCGCGCGCACCTTGCAGCAAGTGTGGAGGACGCACCTGTGCGGGGGAGCCCACGGTCCAGGATAATATTGGACCGGGGGGGAGCATCCACTGTGAGGGGTCATTCAACCACTATTAAGTGGACCAAAAACAAATTATGAAGAAACAGCTACAGTTAAAATATAGCGTGATAACGAATACAAATTTTATTTGAATACATCGAAATATTTTTTATCGGGAATTGGAAATTGGAAAGTGTAAAAAGAACATAATAGTAGGAAATATTAAAACATCTTGGCTATTTCATAATCCCAAGTCTACAATTTTGAAGTTTCCAAAGTAAAAAAAGTCAAGAAAAATGCAAATAGAAATATTTTCAAAACAAAATTAAAATAATGGATTTTGGTTTCAAATTGAGATTTTATTACAAATCCACATTTCAGTAAATTATCCAATAATAACTTAAAATGATAGATGTCTTATAACTTGAAGTTACCTACGTGTATATAAACAATTTGATAAAAATCAGAAAATTTGTTTTTCCAAAGTAATTTTTAAAACTTACAAATCCAAAATGGGTTAAATATTATATACCTCCCACACACTCCCCCAACTAAAATGATAAGAAAAATTGATCTGTTGAAAAAACATTATTTGTATAAATCTTTTGTGTGAGATCCCTGCAGGTCCGAGGCCACGTCCTGCCCCCAGCGCTGTAGATGTACGGCTGCCCTGTGATCCAGAAGGCGCTGGAATCCATCTCGCCCGAGCACCAGCAGGAGATTGTGAAGGAGCTTGACGGTCAACAGATCTGGGCAAAATAGTCAAATATTTTTATTTTTATTACAAACTACTCAAGTTTTATTATAGATACAAAATACAAGATACTTCTTTAGTATTGTATTTCAATACAGAACGCAATTGTATTTTGAAAAATACTGAAAATAAAATACATTTGCTTATGCTATAATATTATTAGGGAAATAAGGAACAACCTTCACAATAGGAATACAGCTTTGGAGTCTGGTTTTAGATATGTTTCAGTAATATGGAGATATGAGGGCCTAACCCTTTGCTGTCCAGTTTTTTTTGTTTTATATTATTAGTGACATTGTTGGTTCATAAGAAGTACATTTTGGACTGAAATAGGTGGGCACCAGAATTGGAAAATTGAAAAAAAAAAAACAGTTTTGAATTGCATGTAACTGCAGGAATTGTGATGTTGAGTCTCGTTCAACACAGGACTAGACCGGAGAGAGTTAACAACATGTTGTCTGTGTTTAAAGGTGTTAGCGCTGTCGACCTCCCGTACGGCTGCAGAGTGATCCAGCGCATCTTGGAGCATTGCACACCCGACCCGAAGAGACGACCCCATCCTAGACAACATAAACCGGCACGTGGAGCAGCTGATACAAGTACGGGAACTATGTTATACAGCACGTGCTTGGTACATAAAGCAGTCTGTAGTAAAACTCAGGCATTGGGTCCACAACTCGTCGTCATGATATAAATTATCACAATCATATCGTTCTGAAAACTCATGCCAATAATATGTAGTAAGATATTGACAATAAAACTAAAAATATTTGATTTATTAATGTGTAGGAAGACCAAGTGATGATTTATATTTTTGCTATGATTTGCTTTTATAGGAGTTAGCATCTATGTGAATCCATCCCAGCAGTGTATGTTTAAGGTTTACACATTCTAATATGTGTGGCTGGTCAACTCAAGTGTAACCAGTGTTGCCGTGTTGGTCCACCGTCGCTTATAGATGTCATAATGCACAATATCCAGACATTGAATTGCCAGTCCTGGTGGTCTAGTATGGTCTAGTGTCAAGGCGCCCACCCGGCAAGTGGGAGACCTGGGTTCGATTCCTAGTCAGGGTTGGTTTTTGTATCAATCATTCATGCATCATTCATTTCAAATTTTGATCACTTTTGAAGTCTATATTTATAAATTTTCGAGATGAAAAATCATGATTTTGAAATCCGCCATATTGACAGTATTTCTTTTATTAGGATGGAGTCATATGGTCATAAATAAAACAAATATACCATTTTATTAAACATGCATACACCCAAACGCTTTGTATCACACTGCTCATACTACCCCAATAACCACAAAAGAAGAGGGAAATGAACATATTCTTTAATAAACAAACATGCTCTATCATTATGTGTCCATTTGAACCCGTATCATACACTTCAAAATTTTCATCATTTTTGAAGTCTATAATATTGTTTATAAATTTTCGAGGCGAAAAATCATGATTTTAAAATCCACCATATCGGAGATATTTCTTATTAGGATGGAGTCATATGGTCTAAAATAATACAAATATATAGGGATGTGCGAGTACTCGATTTCTCGAGCTTTTTCGAGTACTTTTTCAAGCTCGAAGTCGAGTCGAGTAGTAGTTTAGGCTCGAAAAAGTTCGAGTTTAAAGGCCTAACCTACAAATTATGAAAATGACACCGCTCACGCCGATTTCCATCCAGTTATAAATTAATCCTACCTGACTTTGTGATGTATCCTAACCTAGGTCTAGCGTCAATAAATAAAGACGTAATAATAATAATAATCGCAATAATAGGCCTAATGTCGGGCCAGTGTAGGCCTATACAAGTACCTAGTCATGAGCCTATATTCATCTTTTCGTCGCCAAAGTCTAGGCCTTGGCCTCTTGAACATCACAAGTAGTGCTTGGAACTTTTATTTCACTGCACTGTGCACAGACAGCACAGCACATTATTAAATTCGTGTTTAATTAACGTCAGTCTTGAAGGTTCAGTTGCACTAATCGCTATATTCCGTAAGATATAATATGCATCAATCTAGCTACTATGTATATACACTGATTATCTATTTCTGTACGTTATTGTGTGATTGATTTCCTTTTTTTTAACTAAAAATGCAAAAGTAAAAAAGCTCGAGCTCGACTCGATACTCGAGTATCTAGAAGACTACTCGACTCGACTCGACTCGACTTGTAAAAGTGCTACTCGCACACCTCTACAAATATATCATTTTATTAAACTTGCATACACCCAAAAGTCTTACAAATAAATATAGTAAGAGTTGCCGTGTCTGGTATCAAACTGCTCGCACTTCCCCAATAACTACAATAGAAGGTAAAATGTACTTATTCTTTAATAAAACACGCGCCTTGTCGGAGTTTGACTGGGGCTGCACATCTGTCAAAGAAAAACTCGTGTGTCCTAATATAAGGCTAGCTCAGCGAGGACAGAAACCTCGTATAGAGCAAATGGGCAAAAGCTGGCTTGATCTCGATGTTCGGTAAAGTTCCCCAAAACTACCTTACGGATGCTTTCGTCACAGGCGAGGGGCTCGTAGGCAATCAGTGATCGCTATTTGTGCGGGGTTGTCTCGGGGGGTTCGCTGGTTGGCTCCAGTGCCTCGCCTGTGACGAAAGCATTCTGTAAGGTAGCCTTGGGTCATGTATAGGCATAGAGACTGTGAAATTACGGCCTGTCGATCCTTTTGGCTTAGAGTTTTTAGCAAGAGGTGTCAGAAAAGTTGCCACAGGGATAACTGGCATGTTGTATCATATGTGTGTTGAATTGTATTATATTGATCTATTTTGAAGTCTAAAATTTCAAGGCCCAGCCCTGTGTTATACAATACGTGTATGATGTAAAACTTATATATAAAGCATCTTATGACTGTGGTCACTTATTTGTCATTATTATTCTTTATATCATTATTAGTTGATTTGAGACCACTTACAATTTTGAAAATACCATCCAAATAGCCTCAACGTTTTTGGGGTGTTTCGAGAAGTTTTATGAGTGCATGAGTGCACAGTGGCAGGAATGCTTGCACACAAGTATTCACCTAAACAAAGAAAATACCCTTGCTGACAATGCAATACAAAAATTTAATAATTCTAAGCCATAGTTATCATAATAGCATGGCACTGATTTCATTTCATTCTCAGTAAGGCGTACTCTTAAGTTTGTACTTGCAGGCGCATAACAACTTTGTTTTAAGTAGGGGGGTCAAGAATTTAGAGTGGGTCAGAAGCAAAACCTACCATACTAATTTTCATCAAAAACGAGTTAGATATATGGTTGGTTAGCTATTATTGCCAGCTTTTTACCCAACAATCCATTTCGATGCAAAATCGACCATCTTCAATGTTATTGGAGGAAGAATTCATGCATTAGGTTCAAAACCTACCATCTCCATGCACTATTTAGTTTAAAAACCACACCATATCCACAAATCAATCAGAAAGCTGCTATAAAAAGTGCATCTAATAAAAGTGCATCTATGGGGTGCATGTTCCAAGGTTGCGGAAAAGTAACCATGCACTTTTAACTAACCCCTGCAAACATTACAAATCTCACAGTACTTAAAAACGCCTACAAGTCTGCAACAAAAACACATTTTCTTGATTTCCCACAAATCAGTCATTTTTGAGATGGTAGGTTTTCCTTCTTTTTTGATTTGAATAGTTACAGCATTTATTTTCATTAGAATACATTAAACAATGAACATACTATAATATACATAGTCTACATTACAATGCTAATTTTAATATATTACCAAATTAACTCAATACTATGGACATTATAGATGTAATCTTCTATTCATTTGTTCTTGGATTGTCTCTAACCGCTTTGGCAGCACCCGTACACTCTTGCGGGACTCGGGAAGGACTTGGAGTAAACCGGGATGTGACTGCACGTTGGCGAGTTCCCCAGGGTTCGTCGTCTTGGAAACGATGGGCGGCAGTCGGAGGCAGCAAGCCAACAAAAGTCTAGTAGATTTCGTCTTCACTCATATAGAGAGTCATTTTTCACGACAATTTTGCTGAAGGAAAAGTATCTGGTACCGTTGTAGAGTCATTTGGCATGCTAGTTGCGGTAGTTGATTAGTTCGCAACTTTTTTAACAACGCAACGTTCACAACGTTTCCCGCATACCATTTAACGTATCTATCAGGTTCAACAGTCACCACGGCTCAACAAATAGTTGAGTTACTTAAAATAATTATGTTCAGTAACGCAGAATTGAATCAAGATGTTATTACGGTAGTATTTTGGCTTTCGCAGCAGTGGGAGCCCAGACTTTCATCCTACTAGTGGGGTTTTTGGGTAGTTGGATACTTGTGGTATTCGCCTGGGATAGCAGCTCTTCTTAAGTTCCCGGAAAATTACTTTAGATTGATTCATTATTCAATCCAGAAGGATTTTTGTGAATTGATGTTATATCTACATTACTAAAATCATTTAAAAGTTGAAGGGTGGTGGAGGGGGGGGGCACAGTGTATAAGTCTCTTTCCTATGTATCAGTATCATGCACAATTAAACGATTTTGGACCTTTGGTTGGACAATCATGGACGCCCCACCCCCTGTGTCCTCTACTGCTACTATACCTTCATTATAATTACCAATTTATTTTAAAATTCAAATAAATTGTGTTATGCGCTGTGATTGTGTATTTAAATGAAAAATAGTTGAAAGTTTTTAAAAATGTTAATTAACTAGTTTTTGAAAGAATCAAACGTGTTTGTAGATAGCTCAAAACTTTGTAAGATGTAGACATATGTGTTTTGCAAGGGGTGCTTTAGCCCTTGAGCACCCACATACGGGCGCCCCTGAGTGAGGGGTTAGAGAGGAATGTGGGGTGGTGATCAATTGCCCGCTCCTACCCCCACCCCGTTGTTTCGCGTATGTCTTCTTGTTTTGAATAATGTAATTTTGAGTAAAATGATACGAATTGTGCATTAACTTATTTTTCCCTGGTTGTGTTTCAGAATGTTGTAAATATCGCTCTCACTGTCAAGATGTTGTATCTCAGTCTTCTGGACTCAATGACGTCCCTTTTAGCACCATTCACATGCTGCTGTACAAAATAAGCCCTTCCGATTCACCTCCTCAACGTGTGTTTTCTCGTCGCGTCACCTCGTCAATCTCCATGCCGGAGATGCAACGCCAAACTACAATCTCTCCTGTGTGCTTGCCTATTCAAGCCGAGCATCCCTGGACCAAATGGGACGGATTTTCTTATGTACTTGTTCAATTCATGCTTTTGTGTTCACATTTTATTGTACTTAGTTCTTTTTCTGAATCCTATTGTTGCTGTTGTTGTTTGTATCTAGTTTTTGAAGCCAATTGTTGAGAAGGGAATGCACTTACTTGTTATGCGCTGTGATTGTGTATTTAAATGGAAAACCCTTTGTGACGTAGAATGAGCGTCGGTAGCGTCGGTTTACACAGGTCGTGGTGAGGCGACGCCAACTTCAGGTAACCAAAATAGTAGATTTTTTGAGGTTTTTATTTTTTTACGGGTTAACGGTTTAAGATAGAATTTTTTGGTTATCAATTCCTTCTTATTCATTGCTCTCTTGATATGTTTCGTATTTTTAAAAAAATAAAAAAAATCCAAAATTTCAAAATGCTCCGATTGTGCTCTTCTGAGACAAAATTTGAAATTTTGGGCGTCTGTATCTCTGTAAGTATGACCCCCAGCTTATTTTCGTTTTCAGGATGTCTAGATAATAAGCGCAAAAAAAATAAAAAAAATAAAAAAACAAATTTGGACCACCCGTTTTTTAGCTACGAGCGCTTGAAAAAAAAGTTTCCCCTTAGTAAACCCTTCTCAACTATTCTGCTCTGAATATGGAAGAAAAAAAGACTGCCGGTTGCGGGTATCGAACCCCGGACCGCGAGAACACTAGTCGGCGTCGCTACTGCCTACGCCACGCGACAGGATGGAGGTTGGATCGCTTACACTAGTACATAATACACCGCTTTCAATGAATGCATGTATGTATCTCGATTCATTCTTATGGTAATTGTTACACCTTAGATAGATAAATTTATGAACAGAGGGTCTCATTGGATTCAAAAAATATCCAAGAATACGATCTGAAGATAAAAACTTTGAAAATTGGGAAAAAAACGGCTTCTAAGTTTTTTTAAATTTTCGGAGTTTTTATCATCAGATCGTATTGATTGATTGGTTGTTCGCGAAATAATTTATTGTTTGTGGAAACAATGAGCCGTTTGACAGTTAAAAATAAACCGTGTCCATGCACGTTGATGCATTGATATAAATGCGTGAAAATGGTGGTACAAAAAAGAGTGGGTGTAACGGGTCTCGAACCCCAGACCTCAACCATGCTAAGCGGAGACATACCCCATACGCCATAGCACACGATGATACTTGCAGCGCTTACACAGGTGCAAGACAAACTGCTCTCAATGATGTGCCTTGCTCGGGGTATTCAGTTAGCTTATATCATAACCTCCTATAGCCGTCTGAACTCCTGATACACATCCACAGAAAACGCAGTTTTGTGGACTTTCAAGACTTGACGTTAGAAACATCACTATAACCTCCTATAGCCGTCTGAACTCCTGATACACATCCACAGAAAACGTAGTTTTGGGACCCACGTAGGGAACATCACACTGAAAAGCCAACATTAAAACATGTTTCCTCGGCTTACCGTTATTGCAAGGCAAACATTAACATGTCCAATGTATAGAGTAAGAATGTCCAATGAAGAAACTCTAATCATTATTTTCTTAACCCTTTAACAAGAGACGCTACGCGTCGTCAAAGACGTGCTCAAATACACTCTGTTTTTTAGAATTATATTCTTTACGGCTATATTATTTATTGTTGCGGTCTTAAAGGTAATTCCCGAGGTAGATCTAAAAATTGTCTACTATGAAAAAAATCATTGCTTCGCTATGTTTGTTGTGAACGACGTCAGGCGTCGCCGAAATTTCAACGATTTTCTTGTCAAGTTCCACTTTCGGTACCGATTGTGGATAAACGGTGGTACCTAGTTAGTCGTAGCGTCAAACTTAAGGTCAGTAAGAATCCTTGGTGACGTAGAATGAGCGTCGGAAGCGTCGGTTTACACAGGTCGTGGTGAGGCGACGCCAACTTCAGGTAACCAAAATAGAAGAGTTTTTGAGGTTTTTATTTTTTTACGGGTTAACAGTTTAAGATAAAATTTTTTGGTTATCAATTCCTTCTTATTCATTGCTCTCTTGATATGTTTCGTATTTTTTAAAAAATAAAAAAAATCCAAAATTTCAAAATGCTCCGATTGTGCTCTTCTGAGACAAAATTTGAAATTTTGGGCGTCTGTATCTCTGTAAGTATGACCCCCAGCTTATTTTCGTTTTCAGGATGTCTAGATAATTAGCGCAAAAAAAATAAAAAAAATAAAAAAACAAATTTGTACCACCCGTTTTTTAGCTACGAGCGCTTAAAAAAAAAATTTCCCCTTAGTAAACCCTTCTCAACTATTCTAATCTGAATATGGAAGAAAAAAAGACTGCCGGTTGCGGGTATCGAACCCCGGACCGCGAAAACACTAGTCGGCGTCGCTACTGCCTACGCCACGCCACAGGATGGAGGTTGGATCGCTTACACTAGTACATAATACACCGCTTTCAATGAATGCATGTATGTATCTCGATTCATTCTTATGGTAATTGTAACACCTTAGATAGATAAATTTATGAACAGAGGGTCTCATTGGATTCAAAAAATATCCAAGAATACGATCTGAAGAGAAAAACTTTGAAAATTGGGAAAAAAACGGCTTCTAAGTTTTTTTAAATTTTCGGAGTTTTTACCATCAGATCGTATTGATTGATTGGTTGTTCGCGAAATAATTTATTGTTTGTGGAAACAATGAGCCGTTTGACAGTTAAAAATAAACCGTGTCCATGCACGTTGATGCATTGATATAAATGCGTGAAAATGGTGGTACAAAAAAGAGTGGGTGTAACGGGTCTCAAACCCCAGACCTCTACCATGCTAAGCTGAGACATACCCCATACGCCATAGCACACGATGATACTTGCAGCGCTTACACAGGTACAAGACAAACTGCTCTCAATGTTGTGCCTTGCTCGGGGTATTCAGTTAGCTTATATCATAACCTCCTATAGCCGTCTGAACTCCTGATACACATCCACAGAAAACGCAGTTTTGGGACTTTCAAGACTTGACGTTAGGAACATCACTATAACCTCCTATAGCCGTCTGAACTCCTGATACACATCCACAGAAAACGTAGTTTTGGGACCCACGTAGGGAACATCACACTGAACAGCCAACATTAAAACATGTTTCCTCGGCTTACCGTTATTGCAAGGCAAACATTAACATGTCCAATGTATAGAGTAAGAATGTCCAATGAAGAAACTATACTCATTATTTTCTTAACTCTTTAACAAGAGACGCTACGCGTGTTCAAAGACGTGCTCAAATACACTCTGTTTTTTAGAATTATATTCTTTACGGCTATATTATTTATTGTTGCGGTCTTAAAGGTAATTCCCGAGGTAGATCTAAAAATTGTCTACTATGAAAAAAATCATTGCTACGCTATGTTTGTTGTGAACGACGTCAGCCGTCGCCGAAATTTCAACGATTTTCTTGTCAAGTTCTACTTTCGGTACCGATTGTGGATAAACGGTGGTACCTAGTTAGTCGTAGCGTCAAACTTTAGGTCAGTAAGAATCCTTGGTGACGAAGTATGAGCATCGGTAGCGTCGGTTTACACAGGTCGTGGTGAGGCGACGCCAACTTCAGGTAACCAAAATAGTAGATTTTTTGAGGTTTTTATTTTTTTACGGGTTAACGGTTTATAATAGAATTTTTGGGTTATCAATTCCTTCTAATTCATTGCTCTCTTGATATGTTTCGTATTTTTTAAAAAATAAAAAAAATCCAAAATTTCAAAATGCTCCGATTGTGCTCTTCTGAGACAAAATTTGAAATTTTGGGCGTCTGTATCTCTGTAAGTATGACCCCCAGCTTATTTTCGTTTTCAGGATGTCTAGATAATTAGCGCAAAAAAAATAAAAAAAATAAAAAAACAAATTTGGACCACCCGTTTTTTAGCTACGAGCGCTTGAAAAAAAACTTTCCCCTTAGTAAACCCTTCTCAACTATTCTGCTCTGAATATGGAAGAAAAAAAGATTGCCGGTTGCGGGTATCGAACCCCGGACCGCGAAAACACTAGTCGGCGTCGCTACTGCCTACGCCACGCCACAGGATGGAGGTTGGATCGCTTACACTAGTACATAATACACCGCTTTCAATGAATGCATGTATGTATCTCGATTCATTGTTATGGTAATTGGTACACCTTAGATAGATAAATTTATGAACAGAGGGTCTTATTGGATTCAAAAAATATCCAAGAATACGATCTGAAGATAAAAACTTTGAAAATTGGGAAAAAAAACGGCTTCTAAGTTTTTTTAAATTTTCGGAGTTTTTATCATCAGATCGTATTGATTGATTGGTTGTGTGCGAAATAATTTATTGTTTGTGGAAACAATGAGCCGTTTGACTTTTAAAAATAAACCGTGTCCATGCACGTTGATGCAATGATATAAATGCGTGAAAATGGTGGTACAAAAAAGAGTGGGTGTAACGGGTTTCGAACCCCAGACCTCTAACATTCTAAGCGGAGACATACCCCATACGCCATAGCACACGATGATACTTGCAGCGCTTACACAGGTACAAGACAAACTGCTCTCAATGTTGTGCCTTGCTCGGGGTATTCTGTTAGCTTATATCATAACCTCCTATAGCCGTCTGAACTCCTGATACACATCCACAGAAAACGCAGTTTTGGGACTTTCAAGACTTGACGTTAGGAACATCACTATAACCTCCTATAGCCGTCTGAACTCCTGATACACATCCACAGAAAACGTAGTTTTGGGACCCACGTAGGGAACATCACACTGAACAGCCAACATTAAAACATGTTTCCTCGGCTTACTGTTATTGCAAGGCAAACATTAACATGTCCATTGTATAGAGTAAGAATGTCCAATGAAGAAACTCTAATCATTATTTTCTTAACCCTTTAACAAGAGACGCTACGCGTCGTCAAAGACGTGCTCAAATACACTCTGTTTTTTAGAATTATATTCTTTACAGCTATATTATTTATTGTTGCGGTCTTAAAGGTAATTCCTGAGGTAGATCTAAAAATTGTCTACTATGAAAAAAATCATTGCTTCGCTATGTTTGTTGTGAACGACGTCAGGCGTCGCCGAAATTTCAACGATTTTCTTGTCAAGTTCCACTTTCGGTACCGATTGTGGATAAACGGTGGTACCTAGTTAGTCGTAGCGTCAAACTTAAGGTCAGTAAGAATCCTTGGTAACGTAGTATGAGCGTCGGTAGCGTCAGTTTACACAGGTCGTGGTGAGGCGACGCCAACTTCAGGTAACCAAAATAGTAGATTTTTTGAGGTTTTTATTTTTTTACGGGTTAACGGTTTAAGATAGAATTTTTTGGTTATCAATTCCTTCTTATTCATTGTTCTCTTGATATGTTTCGTATTTTTTAAAAAATAAAAAAAATCGAAAATTTCAAAATGCTCCGATTGTGGTCTTCTGAGACAAAATTTGAAATTTTGGGCGTCTGTATCTCTGTAAGTATGACCCCCAGCTTATTTTCGTTTTCAGGATGTCTAGATAATAAGCGCAAAAAAAAAAAATAAAAAAACAAATTTGGACCACCCGTTTTTTAGCTACGAGCGCTTGAAACAAAAATTTCCCCTTAGTAAACCCTTCTCAACTATTCTGCTCTGAATATGGAAGAAAAAAAGACTGCCGGTTGCGGGTATCGAACCCCGGACCGCGAAAACACTAGTCGGCGTCGCTACTGCCTACGCCACGCCACAGGATGGAGGTTGGATCGCTTACACTAGTACATAATACACCGCTTTTAATGAATGCATGTATGTATCTCGATTCATTCTTATGGTAATTGTTACACCTTAGATAGATAAATTTATGAACAGAGTGTCTCATTGGATTCAAAAAATATCCAAGAATACGATCTGAAGATAAAAACTTTGAAAATTGGGAAAAAAACGGCTTCTAAGTTGTTTTAAATTGTCGGAGTTTTTATCATCAGATCGTATTGATTGATTGGTTGGTCGCGAAATAATTTATTGTTTGTGGAAACAATGAGCCGTTTGACAGTTAAAAATAAACCGTGTCCATGCACGTTGATGCATTGATATAAATGCGTGAAAATGGTGGTACAAAAAAGAGTGGGTGTAACGGGTTTCGAACCCCAGACCTCTAACATTCTAAGCGGAGACATACCCCATACGCCATAGCACACGATGATACTTGCAGCGCTTACACAGGTACAAGACAAACTGCTCTCAATGTTGTGCCTTGCTCGGGGTATTCAGTTAGCTTATATCATAACCTCCTATAGCCGTCTGAACTCCTGATACACATCCACAGAAAACGCAGTTTTGGGACTTTCAAGACTTGACGTTAGGAACATCACTATAACCTCCTATAGCCGTCTGAACTCCTGATACACATCCACAGAAAACGTAGTGTTGGGACCCACGTAGGGAACATCACACTGAACAGCCAACATTAAAACATGTTTCCTCGGCTTACTGTTATTGCAAGGCAAACATTAACATGTCCATTGTATAGAGTAAGAATGTCCAATGAAGAAACTTAAATCATTATTTTCTTAACCCTTTAACAAGAGACGCTACGCGTCGTCAAAGACGTGCTCAAATACACTCTGTTTTTTAGAATTATATTCTTTACAGCTATATTATTTATTGTTGCGGTCTTAAAGGTAATTCCCGAGGTAGATCTAAAACTTGTCTACTATGAAAAAAATCATTGCTTCGCTATGTTTGTTGTGAACGACGTCAGGCGTCGCCGAAATTTCAACGATTTTCTTGTCAAGTTCCACTTTCGGTACCGATTGTGGATAAACGGTGGTACCTAGTTAGTCGTAGCGTCAAACTTAAGGTCAGTAAGAATCCTTGGTAACGTAGTATGAGCGTCGGTAGCGTCAGTTTACACAGGTCGTGGTGAGGCGACGCCAACTTCAGGTAACCAAAATAGTAGATTTTTTGAGGTTTTTATTTTTTTACGGGTTAAGAGGAAGGACTACTAGCCAATATTAAAACCCGCGAAATTAACGTATTTTCGTCATATCTCAATAACGCCACACAATATCAAAACAGTGACACCTACGCACATTGTGGATTCGTGAGAGCTCAATACCAAATGAAAAAGATTTCGTAGATTGTAGTAATTATAGTTGTAATTTCTAATTAACTTGTAAATTAGTTAAATTACAAATAATAATTATAATTACTGCAAACTAATAAATCTTTTTCATTTGGTATTGAGCTCTCACGAATCCACAATGTGCGTAGGTGTCACTGTTTTGATATTGTGTGGCGTTATTGAGATATGACAAAAATACGTTGATTTCGCGGGTTTTAATATTGGCTAGTAGTCCTTCCTCTTAACGGTTTAAGATAGAATTTTTTGGTTATCAATTCCTTCTTATTCATTGTTCTCTTGATATGATTCGTATTTTTTAAAAAATAAAAAAAATCGAAAATTTCAAAATGCTCCAATTGTGGTCTTCTGAGACAAAATTTGAAATTTTGGGCGTCTGTATCTCTGTAAGTATGACCCCCAGCTTATTTTTTTGTTTTCAGGATGTCTAGATAATTAGCGCAAAAAAAATAAAAAAAATAAAAAAACAAATTTGGACCACCCGTTTTTTAGCTACGAGCGCTTGAAACAAAAATTTCCCCTTAGTAAACCCTTCTCAACTATTCTGCTCTGAATATGGAAGAAAAAAAGACTGCTGGTTGCGGGTATCGAACCCCGGACCGCGAAAACACTAGTCGGCGTCGCTACTGCCTACGCCACGCCACAGGATGGAGGTTGGATCGCTTACACTAGTACATAATACACCGCTTTCAATGAATGCATTTATGTATCTCGATTCATTCTTATGGTAATTGTTACACCTTAGATAGATAAATTTATGAACAGAGTGTCTCATTGGATTCAAAAAATATCCAAGAATACGATCTGAAGATAAAAACTTTGAAAATTGGGAAAAAAACGGCTTCTAAGTTTTTTTAAATTGTCGGAGTTTTTATCATCAGATCGTATTGATTGATTGGTTGGTCGCGAAATAATTTATTGTTTGTGGAAACAATGAGCCGTTTGACAGTTAAAAATAAACCGTGTCCATGCACGTTGATGCATTGATATAAATGCGTGAAAATGGTGGTACAAAAAAGAGTGGGTGTAACGGGTTTCGAACCCCAGACCTCTAACATTCTAAGCGGAGACATACCCCATACGCCATAGCACACGATGATACTTGCAGCGCTTACACAGGTACAAGACAAACTGCTCTCAATGTTGTGCCTTGCTCGGGGTATTCAGTTAGCTTATATCATAACCTCCTATAGCCGTCTGAACTCCTGATACACATCCACAGAAAACGCAGTTTTGGGACTTTCAAGACATGACGTTAGGAACATCACTATAACCTCCTATAGCCGTCTGAACTCCTGATACACATCCACAGAAAACGTAGTTTTGGGACCCACGTAGGGAACATCACACTGAACAGCCAACATTAAAACATGTTTCCTCGGCTTACCGTTATTGCAAGGCAAACATTAACATGTCCAATGTATAGAGTAAGAATGTCCAATGAAGAAACTATACTCATTATTTTCTTAACTCTTTAACAAGAGACGCTACGCGTGTTCAAAGACGTGCTCAAATACACTCTGTTTTTTAGAATTATATTCTTTACGGCTATATTATTTATTGTTGCGGTCTTAAAGGTAATTCCCGAGGTAGATCTAAAAATTGTCTACTATGAAAAAAATCATTGCTTCGCTATGTTTGTTGTGAACGACGTCAGCCGTCGCCGAAATTTCAACGATTTTCTTGTCAAGTTCTACTTTCGGTACCGATTGTGGATAAACGGTGGTACCTAGTTAGTCGTAGCGTCAAACTTTAGGTCAGTAAGAATCCTTGGTGACGAAGTATGAGCATCGGTAGCGTCGGTTTACACAGGTCGTGGTGAGGCGACGCCAACTTCAGGTAACCAAAATAGTAGATTTTTTGAGGTTTTTATTTTTTTACGGGTTAACGGTTTATAAAAGAATTTTTGGGTTATCAATTCCTTCTAATTCATTGCTCTCTTGATATGTTTCGTATTTTTTAAAAAATAAAAAAAATCCAAAATTTCAAAATGCTCCGATTGTGCTCTTCTGAGACAAAATTTGAAATTTTGGGCGTCTGTATCTCTGTAAGTATGACCCCCAGCTTATTTTCGTTTTCAGGATGTCTAGATAATTAGCGCAAAAAAAATAAAAAAAATAAAAAAACAAATTTGGACCACCCGTTTTTTAGCTACGAGCGCTTGAAACAAAAATTTCCCCTTAGTAAACCCTTCTCAACTATTCTGCTCTGAATATGGAAGAAAAAAAGACTGCGGTTGCGGGTATCGAACCCCGGACCGCGAAAACACTAGTCGGCGTCGCTACTGCCTACGCCACGCCACAGGATGGAGGTTGGATCGCTTACACTAGTACATAATACACCGCTTTCAATGAATGCATGTATGTATCTCGATTCATTCTTATGGTAATTGTTACACCTTAGATAGATAAATTTATGAACAGAGTGTCTCATTGGATTCAAAAAATATCCAAGAATACGATCTGAAGATAAAAACTTTGAAAATTGGGAAAAAAACGGCTTCTAAGTTTTTTTAAATTGTCGGAGTTTTTATCATCAGATCGTATTGATTGATTGGTTGGTCGCGAAATAATTTATTGTTTGTGGAAACAATGAGCCGTTTGACAGTTAAAAATAAACCGTGTCCATGCACGTTGATGCATTGATATAAATGCGTGAAAATGGTGGTACAAAAAAGAATGGGTGTAACGGGTTTCGAACCCCAGACCTCTAACATTCTAAGCGGAGACATACCCCATACGCCATAGCACACGATGATACTTGCAGCGCTTACACAGGTACAAGACAAACTGCTCTCAATGTTGTGCCTTGCTCGGGGTATTCAGTTAGCTTATATCATAACCTCCTATAGCCGTCTGAACTCCTGATACACATCCACAGAAAACGCAGTTTTGGGACTTTCAAGACTTGACGTTAGGAACATCACTATAACCTCCTATAGCCGTCTGAACTCCTGATACACATCCACAGAAAACGTAGTGTTGGGACCCACGTAGGGAACATCACACTGAACAGCCAACATTAAAACATGTTTCCTCGGCTTACTGTTATTGCAAGGCAAACATTAACATGTCCATTGTATAGAGTAAGAATGTCCAATGAAGAAACTTAAATCATTATTTTCTTAACCCTTTAACAAGAGACGCTACGCGTCGTCAAAGACGTGCTCAAATACACTCTGTTTTTTAGAATTATATTCTTTACAGCTATATTATTTATTGTTGCGGTCTTAAAGGTAATTCCCGAGGTAGATCTAAAACTTGTCTACTAAGAAAAAAATCATTGCTTCGCTATGTTTGTTGTGAACGACGTCAGGCGTCGCCGAAATTTCAACGATTTTCTTGTCAAGTTCCACTTTCGGTACCGATTGTGGATAAACGGTGGTACCTAGTTAGTCGTAGCGTCAAACTTAAGGTCAGTAAGAATCCTTGGTAACGTAGTATGAGCGTCGGTAGCGTCAGTTTACACAGGTCGTGGTGAGGCGACGCCAACTTCAGGTAACCAAAATAGTAGATTTGTTGAGGTTTTTATTTTTTTACGGGTTAACGGTTTAAGATAGAATTTTTTGGTTATCAATTCCTTGTTATTCATTGTTCTCTTGATATGTTTCGTATTTTTTAAAAAATAAAAAAAATCGAAAATTTCAAAATGCTCCAATTGTGGTCTTCTGAGACAAAATTTGAAATTTTGGGCGTCTGTATCTCTGTAAGTATGACCCCCAGCTTATTTTCGTTTTCAGGATGTCTAGATAATTAGCGCAAAAAAAATAAAAAAAATAAAAAAACAAATTTGGACCACCCGTTTTTTAGCTACGAGCGCTTGAAACAAAAATTTCCCCTTAGTAAACCCTTCTCAACTATTCTGCTCTGAATATGGAAGAAAAAAAGACTGCCGGTTGCGGGTATCGAACCCCGGACCGCGAAAACACTAGTCGGCGTCGCTACTGCCTACGCCACGCCACAGGATGGAGGTTGGATCGCTTACACTAGTACATAATACACCGCTTTCAATGAATGCATGTATGTATCTCGATTCATTCTTATGGTAATTGTTACACCTTAGATAGATAAATTTATGAACAGAGTGTCTCATTGGATTCAAAAAATATCCAAGAATACGATCTGAAGATAAAAACTTTGAAAATTGGGAAAAAACGGCTTCTAAGTTTTTTTAAATTGTCGGAGTTTTTATCATCAGATCGTATTGATTGATTGGTTGTGTGCGAAATAATTTATTGTTTGTGGAAACAATGAGCCGTTTGACTTTTAAAAATAAACCGTGTCCATGCACGTTGATGCAATGATATAAATGCGTGAAAATGGTGGTACAAAAAAGAGTGGGTGTAACGGGTATCGAACCCCAGACCTCTAACATACTAAGCGGAGACATACCCCATACGCCATAGCACACGATGATACTTGCAGCGCTTACACAGGTACAAGACAAACTGCTCTCAATGTTGTGCCTTGCTCGGGGTATTCTGTTAGCTTATATCATAACCTCCTATAGCCGTCTGAACTCCTGATACACATCCACAGAAAACGCAGTTTTGGGACTTTCAAGACTTGACGTTAGGAACATCACTATAACCTCCTATAGCCGTCTGAACTCCTGATACACATCCACAGAAAACGTAGTTTTGGGACCCACGTAGGGAACATCACACTGAACAGCCAACATTAAAACATGTTTCCTCGGCTTACTGTTATTGCAAGGCAAACATTAACATGTCCATTGTATAGAGTAAGAATGTCCAATGAAGAAACTTAAATCATTATTTTCTTAACCCTTTAACAAGAGACGCTACGCGTCGTCAAAGACGTGCTCAAATACACTCTGTTTTTTAGAATTATATTCTTTACAGCTATATTATTTATTGTTGCGGTCTTAAAGGTAATTCCCGAGGTAGATCTAAAACTTGTCTACTATGAAAAAAATCATTGCTTCGCCATGTTTGTTGTGAACGACGTCAGGCGTCGCCGAAATTTCAACGATTTTCTTGTCAAGTTCCACTTTCGGTACCGATTGTGGATGAACGGTGGTACCTAGTTAGTCGTAGCGTCAAACTTAAGGTCAGTAAGAATCCTTGGTAACGTAGTATGAGCGTCGGTAGTGTCAGTTTACACAGGTCGTGGTGAGGCGACGCCAACTTCAGGTAACCAAAATAGTAGATTTTTTGAGGTTTTTATTTTTTTACGGGTTAACGGTTTAAGATAGAATTTTTTGGTTATCAATTCCTTCTTATTCATTGTTCTCTTGATATGTTTCGTATTTTTTAAAAAATAAAAAAAATCGAAAATTTCAAAATGCTCCAATTGTGGTCTTCTGAGACAAAATTTTGTAATTTTGGGCGTCTGTATCTCTGTAAGTATGACCCCCAGCTTATTTTCGTTTTCAGGATGTCTAGATAATTAGCGTAAAAAAAATAAAAAAAAATAAAAAAACAAATTTGGACCACCCGTTTTTTAGCTACGAGCGCTTGAAACAAAAATTTCCCCTTAGTAAACCCTTCTCAACTATTCTGCTCAGAATATGGAAGAAAAAAAGACTGCCGGTGGCGGGTATCGAACCCCGGACCGCGAAAACACTAGTCGGCGTCGCTACTGCCTACGCCACGCCACAGGATGGAGGTTGGATCGCTTACACTAGTACATAATACACCGCTTTCAATGAATGCATGTATGTATCTCGATTCATTCTTATGGTAATTGTTACACCTTAGATAGATAAATTTATGAACAGAGTGTCTCATTGGATTCAAAAAATATCCAAGAATACGATCTGAAGATAAAAACTTTGAAAATTGGGAAAAAAACGGCTTCTAAGTTTTTTTAAATTGTCGGAGTTTTTATCATCAGATCGTATTGATTGATTGGTTGGTCGCGAAATAATTTATTGTTTGTGGAAACAATGAGCCGTTTGACAGTTAAAAATAAACCGTGTCCATGCACGTTGATGCATTGATATAAATGCGTGAAAATGGTGGTACAAAAAAGAGTGGGTGTAACGGGTTTCGAACCCCAGACCTCTAACATTCTAAGCGGAGACATACCCCATACGCCATAGCACACGATGATACTTGCAGCGCTTACACAGGTACAAGACAAACTGCTCTCAATGTTGTGCCTTGCTCGGGGTATTCAGTTAGCTTATATCATAACCTCCTATAGCCGTCTGAACTCCTGATACACATCCACAGAAAACGCAGTTTTGGGACTTTCAAGACTTGACGTTAGGAACATCACTATAACCTCCTATAGCCGTCTGAACTCCTGATACACATCCACAGAAAACGTAGTGTTGGGACCCACGTAGGGAACATCACACTGAACAGCCAACATTAAAACATGTTTCCTCGGCTTACTGTTATTGCAAGGCAAACATTAACATGTCCATTGTATAGAGTAAGAATGTCCAATGAAGAAACTTAAATCATTATTTTCTTAACCCTTTAACAAGAGACGCTACGCGTCGTCAAAGACGTGCTCAAATACACTCTGTTTTTTAGAATTATATTCTTTACAGCTATATTATTTATTGTTGCGGTCTTAAAGGTAATTCCCGAGGTAGATCTAAAACTTGTCTACTATGAAAAAAATCATTGCTTCGCTATGTTTGTTGTGAACGACGTCAGGCGTCGCCGAAATTTCAACGATTTTCTTGTCAAGTTCCACTTTCGGTACCGATTGTGGATAAACGGTGGTACCTAGTTAGTCGTAGCGTCAAACTTAAGGTCAGTAAGAATCCTTGGTAACGTAGTATGAGCGTCGGTAGCGTCAGTTTACACAGGTCGTGGTGAGGCGACGCCAACTTAAGGTAACCAAAATAGTAGATTTTTTGAGGTTTTTATTTTTTTACGGGTTAACGGTTTAAGATAGAATTTTTTGGTTATCAATTCCTTCTTATTCATTGTTCTCTTGATATGTTTCGTATTTTTTAAAAAATAAAAAAAATCGAAAATTTCAAAATGCTCCAATTGTGGTCTTCTGAGACAAAATTTGAAATTTTGGGCGTCTGTATCTCTGTAAGTATGACCCCCAGCTTATTTTCGTTTTCAGGATGTCTAGATAATTAGCGCAAAAAAATAAAAAAAATAAAAAAACAAATTTGGACCACCCGTTTTTTAGCTACGAGCGCTTGAAACAAAAATTTCCCCTTAGTAAACCCTTCTCAACTATTCTGCTCTGAATATGGAAGAAAAAAAGACTGCCGGTTGCGGGTATCGAACCCCGGACCGCGAAAACACTAGTCGGCGTCGCTACTGCCTACGCCACGCCACAGGATGGAGGTTGGATCGCTTACACTAGTACATAATACACCGCTTTCAATGAATGCATGTATGTATCTCGATTCATTCTTATGGTAATTGTTACACCTTAGATAGATAAATTTATGAACAGAGTGTCTCATTGGATTCAAAAAATATCCAAGAATACGATCTGAAGATAAAAACTTTGAAAATTGGGAAAAAACGGCTTCTAAGTTTTTTTAAATTGTCGGAGTTTTTATCATCAGATCGTATTGATTGATTGGTTGGTCGCGAAATAATTTATTGTTTGTGGAAACAATGAGCCGTTTGACAGTTAAAAATAAACCGTGTCCATGCACGTTGATGCATTGATATAAATGCGTGAAAATGGTGGTACAAAAAAGAGTGGGTGTAACGTGTTTCGATCCCCAGACCTCTAACATGCTAAGCGGAGACATACCCCATACGCCATAGCACACGATGATACCTGCAGCGCTTACACAGGTACAAGACAAACTGCTCTCAATGTTGTGCCTTGCTCGGGGTATTCAGTTAGCTTATATCATAACCTCCTATAGCCGTCTGAACTCCTGATACACATCCACAGAAAACGCAGTTTTGGGACTTTCAAGACTTGACGTTAGGAACATCACTATAACCTCCTATAGCCGTCTGAACTCCTGATACACATCCACAGAAAACGTAGTTTTGGGACCCACGTAGGGAACATCACACTGAACAGCCAACATTAAAACATGTTTCCTCGGCTTACTGTTATTGCAAGGCAAACATTAACATGTCCATTGTATAGAGTAAGAATGTCCAATGAAGAAACTTAAATCATTATTTTCTTAACCCTTTAACAAGAGACGCTACGCGTCGTCAAAGACGTGCTCAAATACACTCTGTTTTTTAGAATTATATTCTTTACAGCTATATTATTTATTGTTGCGGTCTTAAAGGTAATTCCCGAGATAGATCTAAAAATTGTCTACTATGAAAAAAATCATTGCTTCGCTATGTTTGTTGTGAACGACGTCAGGCGTCGCCGAAATTTCAACGATTTTCTTGTCAAGTTCCACTTTCGGTACCGATTGTGGATAAACGGTGGTACCTAGTTAGTCGTAGCGTCAAACTTAAGGTCAGTAAGAATCCTTGGTAACGTAGTATGAGCGTCGGTAGCGTCAGTTTACACAGGTCGTGGTGAGGCGACGCCAACTTCAGGTAACCAAAATAGTAGATTGTTTGAGGTTTTTATTTTTTTACGGGTTTACGGTTTAAGATAGAATTTTTTGGTTATCAATTCCTTCTTATTCATTGATCTCTTGATATGTTTCGTATTTTTTAAAAAATAAAAAAAATCGAAAATTTCAAAATGCTCCGATTGTGGTCTTCTGAGACAAAATTTGAAATTTTGGGCGTCTGTATCTCTGTAAGTATGACCCCCAGCTTATTTTGGTTTTCAGGATGTCTAGATAATTAGCGCAAAAAAAATAAAAAAAATAAAAAAACATATTTGGACCACCCGTTTTTTAGCTACGAGCGCTTGAAACAAAAATTTCCCCTTAGTAAACCCTTCTCAACTATTCTGCTCTGAATATGGAAGAAAAAAAGACTGCCGGTTGCGGGTATCGAACCCCGGACCGCGAAAACACTAGTCGGCGTCGCTACTGCCTACGCCACGCCACAGGATGGAGGTTGGATCGCTTACACTAGTACATAATACACCGCTTTCAATGAATGCATGTATGTATCTCGATTCATTCTTATGGTAATTGTTACACCTTAGATAGATAAATTTATGAACAGAGTGTCTCATTGGATTCAAAAAATATCCAAGAATACGATCTGAAGATAAAAACTTTGAAAATTGGGAAAAAAACGGCTTCTAAGTTTTTTTAAATTGTCGGAGTTTTTATCATCAGATCGTATTGATTGATTGGTTGGTCGCGAAATAATTAATTGTTTGTGGAAACAATGAGCCGTTTGACAGTTAAAAATAAACCGTGTCCATGCACGTTGATGCATTGATATAAATGCGTGAAAATGGTGGTACAAAAAAGAGTGGGTGTAACGGGTTTCGAACCCCAGACCTCTAACATGCTAAGCGGAGACATACCCCATACGCCATAGCACACGATGATACTTGCAGCGCTTACACAGGTACAAGACAAACTGCTCTCAATGATGTGCCTTGCTCGGGGTATTCAGTTAGCTTATATCATAACCTCCTATAGCCGTCTGAACTCCTGATACACAACCACAGAAAACGCAGTTTTGGGACTTTCAAGACTTGACGTTAGGAACATCACTATAACCTCCTATAGCCGTCTGAACTCCTGATACACATTCACAGAAAACATAGTTTTGGGACCCACGTAGGGAACATCACACTGAACAGCCAACATTAAAACATGTTTCCTCGGCTTACCGTTATTGCAAGGCAAACATTAACATGTCCAATGTATAGAGGAAGAATGTCCAATGAAGAAACTTAAATCATTATTTTCTTAACCCTTTAACAAGAGACGCTACGCGTCGTCAAAGACGTGCTCAAATACACTCTGTTTTTTAGAATTATATTCTTTACAGCTATATTATTTATTGTTGCGGTCTTAAAGGTAATTCCCGAGGTAGATCTAAAACTTGTCTACTATGAAAAAAATCATTGCTTCGCTATGTTTGTTGTGAACGACGTCAGGCGTCGCCGAAATTTCAACGATTTTCTTGTCAAGTTCCACTTTCGGTACCGATTGTGGATAAACGGTGGTACCTAGTTAGTCGTAGCGTCAAACTTAAGGTCAGTAAGAATCCTTGGTAACGTAGTATGAGCGTCGGTAGCGTCAGTTTACACAGGTCGTGGTGAGGCGACGCCAACTTCAGGTAACCAAAATAGTAGATTTTTTGAGGTTTTTATTTTTTTACGGGTTAACGGTTTAAGATAGAATTTTTTGGTTATCAATTCCTTCTTATTCATTGTTCTCTTGATATGTTTCGTATTTTTTAAAAAATAAAAAAAATCGAAAATTTCAAAATGCTCCAATTGTGGTCTTCTGAGACAAAATTTGAAATTTTGGGCGTCTGTATCTCTGTAAGTATGACCCCCAGCTTATTTTCGTTTTCAGGATGTCTAGATAATTAGCGCAAAAAAAATAAAAAAAATAAAAAAACAAATTTGGACCACCCGTTTTTTAGCTACGAGCGCTTGAAACAAAAATTTCCCCTTAGTAAACCCTTCTCAACTATTCTGCTCTGAATATGGAAGAAAAAAAGACTGCCGGTTGCGGGTATCGAACCCCGGACCGCGAAAACACTAGTCGGCGTCGCTACTGCCTACGCCACGCCACAGGATGGAGGTTGGATCGCTTACACTAGTACATAATACACCGCTTTCAATGAATGCATGTATGTATCTCGATTCATTCTTATGGTAATTGTTACACCTTAGATAGATAAATTTATGAACAGAGTGTCTCATTGGATTCAAAAAATATCCAAGAATACGATCTGAAGATAAAAACTTTGAAAATTGGGAAAAAACGGCTTCTAAGTTTTTTTAAATTGTCGGAGTTTTTATCATCAGATCGTATTGATTGATTGGTTGGTCGCGAAATAATTTATTGTTTGAGGAAACAATGAGCCGTTTGACAGTTAAAAATAAACCGTGTCCATGCACGTTGATGCATTGATATAAATGCGTGAAAATGGTGGTACAAAAAAGAGTGGGTGTAACGGGTTTCGATCCCCAGACCTCTAACATGCTAAGCGGAGACATACCCCATACGCCATAGCACACGATGATACTTGCAGCGCTTACACAGGTACAAGACAAACTGCTCTCAATGTTGTGCCTTGCTCGGGGTATTCAGTTAGCTTATATCATAACCTCCTATAGCCGTCTGAACTCCTGATACACATCCACAGAAAACGCAGTTTTGGGACTTTCAAGACTTGACGTTAGGAACATCACTATAACCTCCTATAGCCGTCTGAACTCCTGATACACATCCACAGAAAACGTAGTTTTGGGACCCACGTAGGGAACATCACACTGAACAGCCAACATTAAAACATGTTTCCTCGGCTTACTGTTATTGCAAGGCAAACATTAACATGTCCATTGTATAGAGTAAGAATGTCCAATGAAGAAACTTAAATCATTATTTTCTTAACCCTTTAACAAGAGACGCTACGCGTCGTCAAAGACGTGCTCAAATACACTCTGTTTTTTAGAATTATATTCTTTACAGCTATATTATTTATTGTTGCGGTCTTAAAGGTAATTCCCGAGATAGATCTAAAAATTGTCTACTATGAAAAAAATCATTGCTTCGCTATGTTTGTTGTGAACGACGTCAGGCGTCGCCGAAATTTCAACGATTTTCTTGTCAAGTTCCACTTTCGGTACCGATTGTGGATAAACGGTGGTACCTAGTTAGTCGTAGCGTCAAACTTAAGGTCAGTAAGAATCCTTGGTAACGTAGTATGAGCGTCGGTAGCGTCAGTTTACACAGGTCGTGGTGAGGCGACGCCAACTTCAGGTAACCAAAATAGTAGATTTTTTGAGGTTTTTATTTTTTTACGGGTTAACGGTTTAAGATAGAATTTTTTGGTTATCAATTCCTTCTTATTCATTGTTCTCTTGATATGTTTCGTATTTTTTAAAAAATAAAAAAAAATCGAAAATTTCAAAATGCTCCGATTGTGGTCTTCTGAGACAAAATTTGAAATTTTGGGCGTCTGTATCTCTGTAAGTATGACCCCCAGCTTATTTTCGTTTTCAGGATGTCTAGATAATTAGCGCAAAAAAAATAAAAAAAATAAAAAAACATATTTGGACCACCCGTTTTTTAGCTACGAGCGCTTGAAACAAAAATTTCCCCTTAGTAAACCCTTCTCAACTATTCTGCTCTGAATATGGAAGAAAAAAAGACTGCCGGTTGCGGGTATCGAACCCCGGACCGCGAAAACACTAGTCGGCGTCGCTACTGCCTACGCCACGCCACAGGATGGAGGTTGGATCGCTTACACTAGTACATAATACACCGCTTTCAATGAATGCATGTATGTATCTCGATTCATTCTTATGGTAATTGTTACACCTTAGATAGATAAATTTATGAACAGAGTGTCTCATTGGATTCAAAAAATATCCAAGAATACGATCTGAAGATAAAAACTTTGAAAATTGGGAAAAAACGGCTTCTAAGTTTTTTTAAATTGTCGGAGTTTTTATCATCAGATCGTATTGATTGATTGGTTGGTCGCGAAATAATTAATTGTTTGTGGAAACAATGAGCCGTTTGACAGTTAAAAATAAACCGTGTCCATGCACGTTGATGCATTGATATAAATGCGTGAAAATGGTGGTACAAAAAAGAGTGGGTGTAACGGGTTTCGAACCCCAGACCTCTAACATGCTAAGCGGAGACATACCCCATACGCCATAGCACACGATGATACTTGCAGCGCTTACACAGGTACAAGACAAACTGCTCTCAATGATGTGCCTTGCTCGGGGTATTCAGTTAGCTTATATCATAACCTCCTATAGCCGTCTGAACTTCTGATACACAACCACAGAAAACGCAGTTTTGGGACTTTCAAGACTTGACGTTAGGAACATCACTATAACCTCCTATAGCCGTCTGAACTCCTGATACACATTCACAGAAAACATAGTTTTGGGACCCACGTAGGGAACATCACACTGAACAGCCAACATTAAAACATGTTTCCTCGGCTTACCGTTATTGCAAGGCAAACATTAACATGTCCAATGTATAGAGGAAGAATGTCCAATGAAGAAACTCTAATCATTATTTTCTTAACCCTTTAACAAGAGACGCTACGCGTCGTCAAAGACGTGCTCAAATACACTCTGTTTTTTAGAATTATATTCTTTACAGCTATATTATTTATTGTTGCGGTCTTAAAGGTAATTCCCGAGATAGATCTAAAAATTGTCTACTATGAAAAAAATCATTGCTTCGCTATGTTTGTTGTGAACGACGTCAGGCGTCGCCGAAATTTCAACGATTTTCTTGTCAAGTTCCACTTTGGGTACCGATTGTGGATAAACGGTGGTACCTAGTTAGTCGTAGAGTCAAACTTAAGGTCAGTAAGAATCCTTGGTGACGTAGTATGAGCGTCGGTAGCGTCGGTTTACACAGGTCGTGGTGAGGCGACGCCACTTTCAGGTAACCAAAATAGTAGATTGTTTGAGGTTTTTATTTTTTTACGGGTTAACGGTTTAAGATAGAATTTTTTAATTATCAATTCCTTCTTATTCATTGCTCTCTTGATATGTTTCGTATTTTTTTAAAAATAAAAAAAATCCAAAATTTCAAAATGCTCCGATTGTGCTCTTCTGAGACAAAATTTGAAATTTTGGGCGTCTGTATCTCTGTAAGTATGACCCCCAGCTTATTTTCGTTTTCAGGATGTCTAGATAATTAGCGCAAAAAAAATGAAAAAATAAAAAAACAAATTTGGACCACCCGTTTTTTAGCTACGAGCGCTTGAAAAAAAAATTTCCCCTTAGTAAACCCTTCTCAACTATTCTGCTCTGAATATGGAAGAAAAAAAGACTGCCGGTTGCGGGTATCGAACCCCGGACCGCGAAAACACTTGTCGGCGTCGCTACTGCCTACACCTCGCCACAGGATGGAGGTTGCATTGCTTACACTAGTACATAACACACCGCTTTCAATGAATGCATGTATGATTGTATGTATCTCGATTCATTCTTATGGTAATTGTTACACCTTAGATAGATAAATTTATGAACAGAGGGTCTCATTGGATTCAAAAAATATCCAAGAATACGATCTGAAGATAAAAACTTTGAAAATTGGGAAAAAAACGGCTTCTAAGTTTTTTTAAATTTTCGGAGTTTTTATCATCAGATCGTATTGATTGATTGGTTGTTCGCGAAATAATTTATTGTTTGTGGAAACAATGAGCCGTTTGACAGTTAAAAATAAACCGTGTCCATGCACGTTGATGCATTGATATAAATGCGTGAAAATGGTGGTACAAAAAAGAGTGGGTGTAACGGGTCTCGAACCCCAGACCTCTTTCATGCTAAGCGGAGACATACCCCATACGCCATAGCACACGATGATACTTGCAGCGCTTACACAGGTACAAGACAAACTGCTCTCAATGTTGTGCCTTGCTCGGGGTATTCAGTTAGCTTATATCATAACCTCCTATAGCCGTCTGAACTCCTGATACACATCCACAGAAAACGTAGTTTTGGGACCCACATAGGGAACATCACACTGAACAGCCAACATTAAAACATGTTTCCTCGGCTAACCATGAGTTGTAGGCAAACCAAAACATGTTCCATGTGTACATTGGGAATGTCCGATGCAGGAAGTGTATACATTTTTTCTTAACCCTTTAACCCGTGACGCTACGCTCTGTCAAAACGTGTTAAAATACACTGTGTTTTTGAGGTTTTAATTTTTATGACTTTATTGTTTACTTTGGGGATCTTAAAGTTAATACCTGAGGTAGAACTGGTAATTGTCTACTTTGAAAAAAAGCAACGTCTCCCTATGTGTACTGTGGACGACGTCTGGCGTTGCTGCAATTTCAAAGATATAACGTTCAAGTTTCACTTTCGCCATCAAGACGGTGTTTTTTTTTTTTTTTATGTTATGGACAGTACCTTGCTTGCGATTGGCTCTCGTCGTCATCAGCAGTCTCGCAGCGTAAGGACTCTTCTTGTGGTCAATTGGCAAGCTCCAGATACTTTACGTCATGTTTAATATAATTATTTATACTGTCGCCTACCTATAATCGGTTCTTATAACCGACTGGGTAGACAGTAAACGTACTTACAAACGTATTTACAATTTTTTAATCAGTTAGTCTGGGGTTAATCTGTAACAGGAAAAGGAATGTTGGTGCTTAAGAGAAGAAATGGGGGGGAGTGGGAGGTAGACAGGGCCTCCTTTTGTCGCCGTAGCAGAGTACAAGGCGACTGTGTCAAGAAATAAGTCGATTGAGTATGTCAGGTTTGCAGAATGCATTCTCAAAATAATTTAGGTAGGTAAGATCTACACTGCGTACCAACCTTAGCACCCTGCCAATCTCTATCCTCAAAGGGAGGCGATGGTATGTATTGTGGGGATCAATAATGCAGCTACAAACCGCGTGTACCTTTGGATCTTTAGCGCAACGGAAATGCGACAACCACCAGGGGAAGGTCCCCTTTTTGTTAAATGTGTGACCACATTTGACTGCCGTTGAGATTTTAGACAAGACTGACATTTACAACTGTCAACAAAGGAGGCAGTGGCTAAGTCACCCTTCGTGTGTAGGGATTGTCAGGGTGCTTCTTAGGTTGGCATGCAGAGTAGGTCCAGGAGTGTTAGGATCTCTTCTAGGTTCACTTTCAAGAACAATGAATGGGATACTGTAATGTACTTTATTGAAATTGGTTAAACAATGTTTTACCTATGCAACTACCCTTCTCTAAAATATTAGAATAATCTATAAACAAACTTGACCAATATTACACGATAAAAGTAACAAGTGTATCCAAAGAAAGCACACTATAAAATGTTTAGTGGGCAGCAATTGCAGGCTTTCGTGGCTCCAAGCGGATCTTGAAACCTTCTGCTCGCTTCAAGATGATGTCGGCTTGAAGTTTGAAGTCCTTCTCCTTCAGATCTGAGTGAACACGGAAGTTACGCAGGATTGTTGCCAGGATGATCTTCAACTTCAGCATGGCGTACTTGCGGCCTGTGGGTGAAGAACACGGAATGGAGTTACTTGGCGGCTAGTTCATATCAAATGTTACAGCTGACTTAGAACAACCTTGGACAAATATTCAGTTACTGGAATCGAACTGGCAACGTTGCGAATTAGCGTCTCGTTTGTTAGCACTGAGCTACATCAAACTGGGACATAGTTATTAGTTATCGCTAAGCAAAATTGTCCCTATAGTCATTTACATACATCACACATGTAGTCGAAATCCAAGAGTGGTATCGATTTGATTATCTTTTAAAATACTTCAAAATATTGATTGCTTTAAATTTAAGGAATTCATTCATTCATTGTTGTTAATGCTACTTATCGTAAATGTATTCTTTCTTATCAAAATTTGCAATAAGTTAGCGTTGGAGTGGAATAAGTTACTATATATATTATATGCCAAGGTGCCATCCTTAATGATCTGCGTGTCTGTGCTTGCATGTAGTGGTAATAATTTGTAAAACAGCCCAGTGGCATTGTACTCACTCATGTTTGATGGTATGGGGTGTGAGTCTTGTTGGGAAGGACTCAGTCAAATTACTTTTTGACTGAGTGAAACCTTGGGACAACTACGGGGTCCAGCACTGAAAGGTAGGAAGAAATGTTGAGGGGGAAGGGTACATCTAACTGTTACTCACCAACACAACTACGGGGCCCAGCACTGAAAGGTACGAAGGCGTAGTAATGTCTGTCTTGTGTCTTCTCGGGCAGGAAGTTGTCCGGGTTGAAGACATCCGGGTTGGGGTAGATTTCTTCCAGGCGATGGAGCTTGTATGTACCGATGACCACTGTAGTTCCGACCGGTAGGACGTAGTCACCCGAAGCTATGGCAGGAAGTATGGTTTATAGCTACGTTCATCTTTTCTATGGTCTTTACTCAAACCTGATCCAGATCATTACAGATTGCAATTTCCCTACCCTGTTAAAGAAGGCAGGTTGAAATCTGAGTAATCTGGAACAGGTTTGCGTCAGTAATACATATTAACTCATTACATACGCATTTTATAAAATAATAATCATTATTATTATTAATATTATTATATCGAAATACTGCTATTGTATTAGAAAAGCTTCAGCCAAAACTCACGCTAAGATTTGTTATCGACTTTTAATTGCACACAGCCTTTTGTACTAGTGTTTAAATTTAGAAGGCAGTAGTCGTAGTGAGCAGCTGTAGAGGTATGTTTGACCATACACATTCGTTGCGAGCTATTTGTTAAAAGTAACACATTGTTTCGATACCTAAATCATTTGTTGATCATAATTTTTCGTGAAAACACAATCAGTTTTATCAGATTTGTCCACTCCACGACTCGTCCCACTGGTTTTACAAACGAACACAGTGGAATTAGAGTTATTAGTACAAAATAGCGCCATTTACTGCCACTTTCAAGAACTTAATAGTGTAAGTTATAGCTATCAGCAAGAAGTGGACACAAACAAATGTACCTATAGATATAAAAAACGTGGACAATATAGGACTGGAAGCGAATAGAACTCACCCAGTTTGAGTTCTTCTTGAATCCTCCTTGCAATAATGGGCACTGGTGGGTACATGCGGAGCGTTTCCAGAATACATCTCTCCAGGTACTTCATTTCTAGGGTGTCTTGGAAAGTCACTGGCCTGTCAGAATCGCCGAATATTTCATCCAACTCTTGGACGACCTTGTCTTGAATATGTTGATGGATTCCCATCATGGATAAGAAGAAGCTGCTGCCAGCGGCGGTGGTGTCATGGCCCTGTGATAAGGAGACATTCAATAGCCGCGCCTCGATATTGTTTAAAAGATCTTATTTTATTTTGCATTCAACATAATATATATCTGCAACGTGCACAATATTACTTATTGATCCGTAAATCATTCGCAAATCCTAAAAAACTAGCGGGTTCTGTTTTTAAATAAATAAAAATAAAATAAATTCACAATTAGAGTCTACCTACTGAGTAACGGAACTGATTTTCAGTGGGGGACTTTAATTTAAAGCGACTAAACCAACCCTGTAGGCTCCGAACACCATCGACGAGTGAGCGATAACCAATCAAAGATCGATATTTTAAATAGGCCTACGAAACATGAATCAGTGATTGGAAAGTGCGAACACCTGTGGACAAATGTCAGAATCAACAGGGTCGATTCAGAACAATTTTGAATTTATTGAGTGCTTCGTTGCTCGGACGGCTCCAAAGTCACCGTTTACTTATTCCTGAGACAAGAAGTAATGGAACTGAATCCTTAATTGAAGTTATCTACCACTATTATGGTCACTCACGATGAAAACTAATAGTATTTTTCATGTCAAGTACGACATAGTTGAGTTTCTAAGATTGACATTGGACGTAATGTACTAATGATTGTGTATTGGACGTAATAAGGAAGAGAAGATGCAAATAGTACCCACCTCGAACATAATGGTATCCACTTCCTCCTTGATCTCCTCGTCAGTCAAGACGACGCCGTTCTGTGCAGTCTCGATCATAAGATCCAAGAACGCCATTCGCTTCTTTTGTCCTGAAAAAGAACCACATTTATATCAGACTAAAATTGATTCTTCACACAAGACCTTGAAAATAGGCAACGTTTTATCTTAACTTAATTCCGTGTTGAACATGTTGTTCAGTTGGAACATTATTGTAGCAAGCACCCAATATTGTTATAGAGAATGTACTGTGCCAAAAGAAACATAAGACAAATAGCCAAAATGTTTGTGTTTTAATATGAATGATTGCACTACTTTGGTAGCAAGAATGTGATGGATACCATAAATCGTATGGCCACGCAGTATTTGCCACAGCTGATTTGCCCTTATGATATTTTTAATCATCAGCTGGTCTTTGCTTTATAGGTGATAAACGTCACGCTGTTAGACTCACAGTATCAACGGATTGTAAATCCATGTTTGAATCTTGATAAGAAATTCATTTCTAAAAGAGTCAAACACTTTCCTGGGAATACAACTAAAGCCAATAGGACATTGGTATGTGCCCGAGCTTCCAACAATCCCTGCATGTATCATACATGCGTTCAATGCTGTAACTATTGATTGTATCGGACTACCCGTACGGTCCAAGTATTAGTAGAATAGTGTTTAAGTCGTTCCGCAGCAACCTTGTGGAAGCTGACGTCATAGAAGATTAAGGTATTGGCCAACTAAATGTAAGCATTGGAAAGAGCCACTCGCTGTTTGGCTGCGACTCACTCATCTATGACGCCAGCATCCACAAGTTTGTTGTGGAACTACTTTATTAGAAAATAGTTCTTGCAATTATGATGAAATTGAATGAAGTACGATGATAACAATCCTACTACCAACGATACAATGGGAAAGTAGAGAATGTCAGTATTCTTACCGACGTCATTCTCGTCTTGGTCATCCAAATCATCCCTGAGTCCCTTGGACGCCGACAGGACACCCTTCTCTGCAGCCGGAGTTGCGGAGGCGGTGATGTAGTTCTTCTGTCCCTTGCTGATCTCCTCCTTCTTCCTCTTGATGACCTGAAGCAACAATTATAAGTATACTGGCCACGCCGTAAGAAGCAAGGTGTCCCCTAAAATTCTGGGAAGAGACGGTCGCTCCACACGGTCTGTTTCAACGGTATTCAACTTGAGATTGCCCAATAGCTGCATTGTTATTGTCCACTGTATTGACTGCACCAACCGTGAATGGAATGCGACCCCATCACGTCTGACAACATGCGGGCGATATTATCACTACAATACCTGAGGCAGGAGAACGGGATGCAACTAGATTTAGGTTGGTAGTTGTCACACGCGTCACTTCACTATTACATAATCCGTGACGACAACACCTTGCAAGTTAACGCGACGCGACTATACAGACGTATTTATAGACCGTTAGGACCTGCGCACTGCGCAGCCCTTTATGAGACCATATAGTCAGTACGAAACTCAGGACTCTCATTTGTTACACTCTTTCAAGGTAAAGTCGTCTTACACTAACTTCGGGAATGAATGATTTCGTCATCAATCAATGACGTGTTTACGGTCTTGGCCAACCCGAGCAGGTATTTGAGTTAGCCAGGGTCGCTGGTTGGTTGCCGCTCACCCACCCGTGACGGAAGCATTACCGAAGATGTTGTACGATGACTATAACGAATGATTTAGCACCGTAGAACAAGAATTTCTGTCGTAGAGCTTTTGGTAACAGAGATGAGTATTATGTTATTCCGATGTTATAATAATGCAGCGTAATATTGGTTTCAGATTTAATTCAACATTTTAACAATGATTCAGAAAGTATTATTACTATTTTTATTTATTTTTTCAGGCCAACAGTTACGCGAGCTCTTGATCTTTTGGATATTTAGTCTACGGTCATTTCTAAAGGTTTCAAATTTTATTTTTGGGTATCACACATTTTAACAGTGTTTCATCTGACATGTTAAAGCTATTGAGGGTTTCAAAAATATAACCATATTCATTTTAAAAAAATACCCAATTTCATTCGATGCAGTTATAAATAAGTAGCACTAGTTTAATTTGACCTCACTAAGTACTGTACCTTCTTCGTAAGTCCATGGATGACATCCAGGAGTTTGATCTGATCCTTGCCATATCGGGTCAGGTTGAAGAGCCAGTCGGGACGCAGCCAGATCTTCGTGTGGCGCAGATGAAGGATGTCACACATCCTGGCAAACATACAAACATCATGTAGATCATCTACGGTCAACATAGCTCTGGTCCTTGCTCTAAAATATTAGAAGATTCAGATAAGAAGGTACATCAGTTAGCCTACACTTATCCAGATGAATCAAGGTGTATGTCAGTTTATATTGATAATTTGTTATTTCACCTTATGCCTTATGTTCACATACCTTGTGGAACACCCGATTTCGGTTCGGTCTATTAAAAATTGATTTTAAATGGTTTTAAATTGTCCCAAAAGAAAATCAAACTAGGTCATCCTATAAAGAATTGTATGCTCTTTCTTGTGGATTGTTTTCTTAATCCAATAGATATTTCCGTTTTGCAGATGTTTTTAATCAGGCGGTAAAGGTGTCCAGCAACATCATCTTACAAAAGGTAATTAAGTACATCTTGAAAAACGGAAATAATTGATCAGGGCAGAGAAAAATTCATCAAGCACTAAATTCTCTTCAGGATGACATATTTTGATTTACATTTGCGACAATCTAAACACATTTTAAAGCAATTTTAACAGACCGAGATCGGGAGTTTCACAGGCCTGGTAGACATGAAGTCTTGTGATTGAGAGGAATCATGGTTCAACTTCTAACCTAAATGGCCGGAGACAGGGATTGAACCCTCTATATTGAGTTAGAGTTGCGTATTGGCGTACATAGACTTGCATAGTCTACTTGCTTACTACTAATAGATACCATAGTAACTTGCTCTTAAAGCAGAGTCATTCTGGTTTGGGCACTTCAGACCAGAAAGTCCACTCGATAACGTCAAATTATGGTTATCAAAAGTGTCTGGAATAAACATTTTTCAAATGTGAAAATTCGTTTTGGACAATCAAAACGTGGAAATAATTAACAATTAACGTTTGAGGTAGAAATTCTGTCTCTTTTCAGATTTTACCAAAAGTAAGTGTTGTTCTTACTTCATTACAGCCATTGCGTACTCGAATCCACTCTTGTCCTGGGTCTTCTTGCTCACTCCCATGGCCGTTTCTGAAACCAGAGGCAACAGACGCTTACATCACTATTCGTGAGGTAATTCTAAATGTGAATTCTAAATAGAACATTAGGTCCGACCGATGGTCAATTATTCATAAGTAAACACAATATCAGGGATGGTTTAGTCAACAATATTTTCCAAAACTTTTCTTTTAATATATTGTAATTATTAAACACTAACATATTAATTAATGTTCAAGAGTAATTATTATTGAACATTTTAGAAACAAATTTGATACAAAACAATATGCTATTGAGAGTGAAATTATCTGCAAAACAGACAGCGTTTCTTGATACTATTATTGGTCGGTTGTGATCCAAACATTTGACGTCATTCCTCGTTTTTTTCTTCCATAACGATGTGTGAATGTTTCGGGTAATTTTTTATCAGTGAAATCTATTCCAAAACACACACAAATTAATGCGATTCTAATTCTATATAGAAAACGGCATTCAACTTGATGGAACCGTAACAAAAATCAGCCCAAATAGACCCTACCCATGGTCCGTATAACATGTAAACATGACTGACTGAACTAATTAAAACGGAAACATAGAAGAACAAGTAAAAAGTTATATAAGACCTAGTAATTGGACTGTACACTGTTCCTTGTCAAGATAAAAACAATTAAAACCCGCAATATTTCGAACCCTGATCAGAGCTCTTCAACGGGCGAAAACACACTCATACTCACTCAGAGCTCTGATCAGGCTTCAAAATATTGCGGTTTTTAATTGTTTTTATCTTGACAAAGAACAGTGCAGTACAGTCCAATTACTAGGTCTTATATAATGACTGACTGACCGGTGATTATGACCGAGATTGATGACTGTTTAAACTAGTAAAACAAGTGAAGTTAAATAATGTAGACACATGGTAATACTTGACATTACGTCCGTATAACATGTTAACACCTGTTTTGTCCGAGATTGTGTGTGAGACGTTCAATAAAATAACAATAACAAAACTTTGAATCACCCAAAAGAATCTCCACCGTGCATTCGCTCATGTAGTCGTGTACGTCGAATTCCTTGCCACCTTCTTTGCGCATCTTCTCGACAACTGCTTTGCTGTTGGCATTGAAGAGCTCCACAAAGGACTTAAGTACGTTCAGATGGAATGTGGGTGCGATCAGCTTACGGTGGGAGCGCCACTTCTGACCTAAAACCAGAATCATTGCGCTTTAATATACTCCAACACACAAATAGTCTCCGAGATCAAAAGATGTTGGCTTCATGTTTCCCACTAACCATACATTTAAACTATTATCATCTTAGTCTCTTAGATACTCCAAACTTGTATAGTGACTATAGTGATTTATATTTGAATATACATATTCATATTCATATTCATATTCATATTCATATTCATATTCATATGCATATTCATATTCATATTCATATTCATTTTCATATTCATATTCATATTCATATTCATATTCATATTCATATTCATATTCATACCCATATTCATATTCATATTTATTTCATCCAGGAGATATATTATATACACATATACATGTGTATATAATATGTCTCCTGAGTCCTTCAGTCCTGATATAAAAATGTATACAGTGACATAAAGTGACTTTACTCTATATAAAGTCGAAAATGGGTCCATGATAAATTGGGATGGTTTCTCCAGACCGGAAGTAGGCCAACTACGTTCCGTGTCCTTTGAATGAAAATGTTGATGTAAAATAGCTGCGAATGTTTTTTTTTTACCGGTTGAAAATTAGCATCATTGAAACCCTGTTGTTGAACATATCTTCTTATGGTGCGCGCACAAAGAAAGCTGGTTACCTGCGCTGAGCTATACGTCATGAATGCAACCATGCTTTCAAGTGCAGCTATGCACAATAGAAGCAGGTTCCAGCTTGCCAGCGTTCCGTTTACCTCAATGAAATACACCCGTTTGACCGCGCCGGTTACCAGTAAGCCTGGTAACCAGCTTTCTTTGTACGCACACCCTTAGTTTGAATGGAGTAGTCGTGAAGCACAGGAAGCCGGTTGGTACCTTACTGACAAGTAAGTAGTTTTTATTTGTTTTTTAAGTAGCTTATTCCAATATGGGACAGTAGTTTTGCAGTTAGGTCTTTATTTGAAAAAAATATATATTGTCGACTTTTGTTTTCGTATATTTCCTCAAATCATCATTAATTTTTATTTATTAGAAAGGAATCCGTACGGTATATCTTGTATGACATATTAACTGATGCATGTTTTGTATGAAATGAATGCAAAATAAGGCGTTCAAATGAAGCTTTTGGAAAATGTGGGCGAAAAATATTTTTCAACAAAGTGCTCATTTTTTAAATAATTTGTTTAGATCCATAGTAAATTCAAGGTTTTCAAACTAAAGTCTAAGCAGCAAAAAACGGCACCAACGACCGCATGGTAAAACTCATGTAGACTTGCTGGCCCAGGGACTGCTACCTAATCGTGGTGGGCAGGTTAATTATCATGCTTTGTTGACCCCGAGAGCTATGCCGGCGGAAGCGTATGCTTCTAGCCGAACAGTTCGAGGTGGAGAAGCCAGACGAAATACAGTCCACGTCCTTCTTTTCCCTTTTCCTCCCCTTTACGTCCTACTTGTCCCTTTTCTCCAAACACTCCCTCGACGTCATATGATCATAGTTGTCGAGTATGCTTACGTCGTTAAACACCAATAATAATAATAATTATTGACTAGAAGGCGTAAGTTAATGAAGGATATCAAGTATTTGCTATACCTGAGCTGATGAGCAATCCTTCTCCAAGCCATGGTTTGAAAAATCTGTACTCGCTGGCCTTGTCGAGAATAGTGTTGCTTCCAAGGATTAGCTGCAACATACAATTGGAATACATACAATATTTTCTGCAAACTAGTTTGAAATCGTTTATTATTGCACAACTGAACAAGTACACTCGGTATTTCTAACAACTTGTTATTACTACTCCCATTTTGCTGTTTCATTACACATATCATATTTATGATTGATTAGCTTGTGTTGTGACGTAAACAAAGATAAACACAAGTCGGTACAAGACTTGTTTCGAGTAAAGCTTATTACTTGGAAATTGGTCGAGTGAAATAAGTGTGTTTGTACTAAGTATTCGTTACTAAAACACCCAAATAAAAGTCCAATTTATTAAAATAACGAAGAATATCAAAAGTTGGATATTTTACAATAAAATTGTTCAGATGAAATCAGACAACCGGGATATTTTCTCCGAGTCAGAGGTCGAAATTGTTTGAGAGAACAATATATTGAGAGTGTTCAAAAAAGCTAAAGTGATGAGAGTTTCAAGCTTCGTGTTCGTTTCTAAAAAAACGAAATTAAAACACTTGTGAAAATACTCTTCAGAAGATGATGTAACACTGCTGCGATAAAATCAAACAAGAAGTTAATAATGTCTTTAATCGTCTGATTTTATATAGAAACACAGTTAACATTGCATCTTTATTAAATTATCAGCATAGTATCGATAACCAAATACTTGAAAAAAATCTCTTATTTTCAAGATATTTGTTTAACATCTTAAATATAAAATTAAATATATATATACATATATATATATATATATATATATATTTATTTGTTACAGAGGGTTTTGGGGTATAAGTCCACGTTTTGTGAGGAGGTTGTTCTTTTACATACCTTCTTTCACTTTCCTTCTTTCTTCAGGTATGTAAAAGAACAACCTCCTCCCAAAACGTGGACTAATACCCCAAAACCCTCTATAACATCTCAGTTTGTCTACGAAACCTTACGTCTCAACATATATTTATATATAAATATATATATATATATATATATATATATATAATTGATTTTTTTAATTTTATCTTTACTCGTGCTCATGTCCTTACTTTTAAATATGTTCAAAGTTTAAGACCGGGTATGAACCGTATGATTCGAAGTTGTCACACAATTCACTTTGAAACGACCTCGAGTTCTGCGCTGTGTCAACGTTGTAGCACCAACATGACGACCGAAAATAATGTCTCAACAAATAGATACAATATATAACACAAACAATTCATACAAAAAGAATCAAATAACAATTATCGGGCCTATGATTTGTTTCCAAAACACTGAGAATGAACATTTCTTTTCATTAAAATCTACAACTAGAAAAAGACAAATACGTTTTGGGCCGTTGGCACATTTGATGGTGAAGTCAAGCTTCAAAATTCCGTATCGACAGTAGGTGGAAGCCAGTTAAGCTACTTAGTTCATAGCTTTATCTGAAAATCTAGATATTTGTTAATTTGATATTGTTTTACATTTATTCCTATGTATAACTATAATTTTAGCTCTATTATGTATTGATGCGTACTGCGTAGTATCCGAATGACGTAATGTCGTAGCTATGGCTGCTACGGCTCATACGCTCATACGTATTCTTAGTCTGGACTCTAGAATATGATGTAAATCTATATATTTGGGATGGTAACGCGCAATATTCCTAATTATTCTAATATGTATTATCATATATTGCTTGGCTTATTAATTTACACTAGACAAAAGCTCGAAGTTTGGGCAAAGAAGTTTCAATCCAAACATCAGCGCCAGTTCTCATAATTAGAATATAATTATGTCTATAAAAATGACTACGACGTATAAAACGTGCTGTATAGATTAATGATGCAATCCTACCAACATACTTTAAAACCTAAAAGACTACTGTCAATATTGTCAAGTGTGCCAACATGTTCAAACCCTCCGCGGTGGCTCATGAGGTTTGTACAGATCCTCTATTATTTATTTATTTTATTGTAATTGAGGCCAATGTAGGGCACCGTGCCCCCTTTAGCTTGATGAGTGATGATTGGTGAATGATAATGAGGAAGGGAGGAGGGGAAGCCTAGTACCGGCACGTAGCCTACTCCTGTCGACAAGTACCAAGGGGACCATCAGCGTTCCGTCCCATCCGAAAGGACGGTGGAATTTTGACCAGTCATATAAGTTCTTCCACTAACCTAGACTACCGAGCAGTTGACGAGAAGGACGAAGCTGTTACACAAGCTTTCGAACCCTCCAATCCGATCTAACCAACGGTAACTAGTATTTCAGAGGAAAGTGGTTACCCATCCACCTCTTGACCTAGCCCGAGGTTGCTTAACTTCGGTGTTCGTATGGGAACCGGCTAAGCAACCGTGGCTAAACCGTTGGCTAATTGTGGTAAGGGCTTTACTTACTAGACACAATAGTTCAGTATTGAACTTTGCCGGCATTGCTTTTTTGCCTGCTTTACTTGGTAAAAATTAAAAATCATCACGCCTTTTTTTATATAAGCCTAGCCCTTCTTGGTAAAGGCGTAAAGCAGACGCCTGAAGACTAAGCCTATCAAATAAGCAACATTAAGCTACCTTAGATTAGATATATCTAGGACGTTAAAGGAACCCTAGGGCCTACGTAGACCTAGGCCAAAACCAACTGGTCTACATGTTGTTCAAAGCATCTCCTCAGGCCTAGGCCTAGGCCTACCCATGTATCGGGCCTACGACTAGAAATCCCAGGCACCTATTATTACCTACATGTTGCTCAAGGCATCTCCTCAAGCCTAGGCCTAGGCCTACCCTTGTATTGGGCCTAGGACTAGGAAAGCCCAGCACCTATTATTACCTACATGTTGCTCAAGGCATCTCCTCCGCGGACTCGTATCACTAGCGCTGTATGTGAGTCTAGAGAAAAGTAATACTACTACTATTCCAATGTCTTTGCTGATGACACCTGGTGGCGCGCTCCATCCTCAACGCGGCGAACGGGAGAACTTTTAACATTGCGTTGCCCCAATCTCATTTTTTTCAGCACTTCACGGCTCGTTTCGGGTACTTAAACGCAAAAATGTTCCACATGGCTACGCTTGTAACCTGCTTTATATTGGTCCTCGAAATTTTATAAGGCAAGCGGGATAAATTGATTCGCCATTCAATCTACTGAGTAGTGAGACAAATGTTAGCAATACACGGTGCGGGGGTGACCCGATACATAGGACCTCGGCCGAAAAATTAATTTTATCTCACTGCTCACTGCTCACTGCGTCTGTAAGTCATGTATGTACCGTGTTTTGTTGACCACGAAACTAATTTTTGGAATGCCCGGCGAAAGCTGGGCACAGAATCTCTGGTGAAACTGTGGGGTTAGGATTGCTGATGCTAACTCGGGATCCTCAAGTAGGCCTACCCTTGGGAGTGTTAGAATCCTTGAATCCTTGATTAGGACAGGGTTCCTATCATAATAATAATAATAATAATAATAAATAAATAATAATAATTATTATTATAACAAAAATAATAATAATAATTATATAATAAATAATAATAATAATAATAATAATAATAATAATAATAATTAAAAATAATAATAATAATAATAGTAATAATAATAATATCAAGACCTGTCCTGCCGAAGAATCAAACTATGATTGATAAAAAGTTTTTAAAGATAACTTTTAGTTGCAACAATACAACAACACAAAGCCTACTATAATCAATCTCTATTTATTGCAAATATTACCGGAAACGAATGTTAACCAAGAACTTGCAAACCTTGGCATCTACTCAATGAATAAATATGTACTTTATTCCTTCTATATTCCCGACCCATCCACGCCATTATTCTGCGAGCTTAAACGTAAAGTGAATCATTCTAATAGGGATTATTATAGAGTGAATGGATATTAGAAACCACCTCAGTGCTAATGACTATAATTTTATAAGGTAATATAACAATGAAATTGGTCCATTAAGAACATTGGAACAACGAAACATTCATAAAAAAGAGCACTTAATTCTCTACAGGATGAAATATTTGTATTTACATTTGGGACAATTTAAACACTTTTTAAAACAATTTTTACAGAACGAGATCGGGAGTTCTGCAGGCTAGCACACAATGACACATTGTATAGTTGTCCCAACGAAAGTATGCTGATGCTTACGACACAGCCAAGTCCAAGGTGACAACTTAATTTTCTACTTCGCTAATTCCTACCATCTAACCTAAACAGGTCCATTGAGGATAATTTGAGACCTTCCGTTGGTTACCTGTAACAGTGGGTGTGGCCAAACCGCCTGTGCACTCGACAAAGCCAAACCACGCATTTACGAAAGTGTGAAAGAACGCCAGGTATATGTTGATTTTCTTTCAATTGACGCGGTTGTAAGGGGCAGTAGACAGTGACCTGAGATCGGTATGCGAATACTTTCTTTGGGACTAGTATACAAGTTATATGCATATGCTCACCTCAATGTCTCGTGGATCAATCAAGAATACCAACAGCTTTGGTCCAATCCAGAACTTGACAACCTTCCCACAATGGAAGCTAATCTCATACACTGTGCGGAACACCTCTGAAATAAACAAACACACATTCATTAACTGGTGAGATGGTGAAAAACTTGACACAGTATAACGTTATTGAAGCAATTGTTTTGGTCCTGATGGCACGATAATATGCTGTTAATGTTCAACAAAACAAAACAAAAATATTATTATCATTATTATTATTATTTATTTTCTGTTAAACCATTACAGCACAATGTGTGTGTTACTGTTATTACAGAGAGGGGACAGGAAACGAGCCACAGCGGCCCATACAGGTAATGTCCTGTCCCCTTGCCTTATTCTAGTTTCTAATGAGTGATGATTATGAATATGTTATGAATATTTATATTGATACACTGATGCGATGGGTCCCTATTATAATGTATATTACTTATAAGCTAAAAGCTGCCAGAGTCCAGTCCATGTCCGTATCGTGATCCTTGTGTGCATAGCGGTTGTTATATGGGATTTATTATTATCTGGTATGCCTTAACAGGGTTATGAAAAATGTTTTTTTATGGCTGATTTGAAACGGGGGGCTGAAGCACTTAATTGGCGTATACTATTAGGTAATGAGTTCCAGGCAAGGGCAGCTCTATTGTAAAAAGATTTTTGGTAGGCGACGGTGCGGCAGGTGGGGGGCCTTAGGTACACCCCCTGTTTATCGCCTCTCCCCAGATCGATGTACCTACGATCGATTTTAAGTCTCTGCTGCGGGTCTATGTCTAGTACGTTGTGGAAACTATTGTTGAGAAAGATTGTGTCCGTTTGTTTAAGTACGTTGGCAATTGAAGGCATCCTGCATTTGGAGAGTCTAGCTGTGGCGCTTTTTTCTTGGCAAATTATCATTTTAGTGGCGCGATTTTGAATTTTTTCTAGGGTGAGAAGGTTGGATTCAGTTGTGGGGTGCCATGCAGGGGTGCCGTATAGAATTATGGGACGCACTAGTGTCAGGTATATTGTCCGGATTACATTTGGCTTGCAGTCTTTTAGATTTTTATATAAGAACCCGAGAAGTCGAGATGTCTTTGTTCTGAGAAGATTTACGTGATAATTCCATTTCAGATCTGATGAGATGTGCACACCCAGAAGTTTTATATTATTGGTAACTGAGATAAGATTGTCCTGTATGATGTACTCAAAGTTAATAGTTGATGTTGTTTTATTCACTCTAAGGCACACTGATTTTTTTGAGTTTAGGGGCATATTGTTTACTTCGCACCACACTTCGATGTTGGTCAAGTCTTTCTGTAGGGCCTTCGCGTCCATAAGGTTTGTTATTGTTCGGTAGATGGTGAAGTCGTCCGCGTATAGTACACAAGGTGAGTTGACGCACGCCGGGAGGTCAAGCATGTAAATGACAAAGAACAGCGGACCAATGACGCTGCCTTGCGCTACTCCAGATGTGACATTTATGGGTCGTGAAGTGGCGCCTCCGTAGGTGACGCTCTGGTGTCGTCCGATCAGAAATGATTCGCACCATCGTAGTAGGTTTCCTCGGATACCGTAGTGACGTAACTTGTACAGGAGGCGACGTTGAGGTACGGTGTCGAACGCTTTGCTCCAGTCAAGAGAGATAACATCTATTTGTTTCGAGTGTGGATGGTCCAGGGTGTGCTGCCAGTCTTCAATGAGTTGCGTCAACATAGTTGTACACGAACGCTTTGGTAGAAACCCGTGTTGGTGCTTGTTTAATAACCCATTCAATATTAGGTGGTCGTATATTGATGTGGATATCATTTTTTCTAATGTTTTACACACAACTGATGTAAGTGCTATGGGCCTGTAATTCTTTAATTGCTCCTTGGCCCCCGATTTGAAGATGGGTACAATGTGCGCCACTTTCCAATCAGCTGGTACTGACCCTCTTGACAACGAGATGTTAAAGATGCTTGTGAGTGAGGGTGATATGGCAGCGGCGCATTGTCGTAGTATTCTTGAATGAATGCCGTCTGGGCCAGTGGCCGCCCCCTCTCGGAGGTTACGCAGGTGTTTTGTAACGGTCGTTTCTGAGAAATACAGGTTTTGTAGTGGCAGGTGGGGGGAGGGGGCGTTGAGCCCGAACAGGGGTGAGTATACTTGCCGTGACAAGTTCGACTTGAAAACACTGCTGAAGGCTTCTGCGATGTCGTTTGGGTCTTTTATCGGCTCCCCGTTATCTACATAAAAGTCAGGAGCTGTACTTCCGCATTTGTTATGAATGAATTTCCACACGTTTTTGGTGTTGTTTGACGTTCCTAACTCCCACATGTATCTGCGGTGAGACTGTCGTATGGCGTATTTCACTAGCTTTTTTTGGACGTTGAATCTGTTCAGGTTTGTGTCACTGCCGCTAGCTTTCCATTGTTTATAATAACGATCTCGTTTTTTTATTTGTTTGACAATGTTGTTGGTAATCCACGGCGGGCGGGGTCTGCCTCGTATTTTCGCTTTAGGAATCGCTGTGTTGACACAGTCCCAGAAGGCAATCGTCCACGATTTCCATATGACTTCCATGCTGTTCCTTTGGTCATGAAGTGTTGGCAGATGTAATTTGAATAGCTCACTAAGTAGTTTCCAATTTGCTTTGGTGTAGTTGTACGTATTTTTCTCGACTGTTTTTATTTTTGGGTTATTACACTTGAGCGTCGTTATGACAGCTTCGTGGTCGCTCACCCCTGGTATAACTAGAGCCTCTTTTATGAGAAGTGGGTCATTGCACAGCACAAGGTCGAGGAGGGATTGTTTTGTTGGGGTAGAGCGGGTTGGTTCACGGACATGTTGTGAAAGGAACAGGTCGTTAAAGGAATTCAGGAATGCGTCCGCGGCCGAGTTGTGGGGGGTGGCGTGACCATTGTTGTTCCAGCTTATGTCTAGGTTGAAGTCCCCAAAGAGTAGCACAGCCGAGAAGTTCTTCATTACATTTCGGGCTTTGTCAATCGAGAGCATTAATTGCTTGTCTAGGAAGTCGTCCGTTTTGGCTCTGTATGCTGAACCGCAGAGGAAGTTTTCTTTTCCTATTTTTATTTCCACCCAGACCACTTCGGCTTCATTTTCTAATTCGTGTTTCCTGGTGACTTCTAAGCTGGGGTGTGTGGCTATTAAAACGCCCCCCCCCAACTCGTTTTCTGACAATACAATCTTTAGAACATCGTGTTCTAGTGTTCACGGGCAATGCTACAATTTGTTCAACCTATAGTGGTACAGTTGAACTTTAAATATAATATATATGACTCAACCCAGCAGAGTCGGTCTAGGTTAGAATTGTTGGGCGGGGGACACTCTACAGTGGCGTAAGCAGAAATCATTTCGATGAGGCTGCGTCGACCGGCATTACACATTTTCCACAACTATTTCGTGTTTTTTTAGACTAAAACTGGGCACTTACCCTTTGTCCCTATTACTGAACCAACCATTCAACTTATGGAAAACCAGGAAGAGTCAGGATTGTCGAAGATGGAATCGAACCTATGACCTACTAATTCTAGTGTCGCGTGCTACAATATCATTGGGCGTGCGGTATTTCTGCGTTTTGTGGATGAAGTTTTTCTGGATACATAAAATAACATGTAGCCGACCATGTTCACTGTAGACCATGTTTTACCATGACCATGTTTTTATTTGCTGATACTGTTTCATCGTTAAGGAGTTATTTAAAAAATACACGAATTTTTTGGAACCTTGTTATAAATTAACTCGAGATGGTGAACCAGACCAGTAGCTACGCTTGGGCGACAGTAACGCAGCCCTCAGGTGATGAGACATTTTAATTGGAATTCAATTATTCTGACGGTATCCCAAAATAATAATCAATTCTTAAAGGTTTGTTACAGGATTACGGATTAATTACTTTTCAGTGTTATCATATCGCGTGTTATCACTGCGCTATACGCACGTATCATGCCGAGAACGCATGGGTACGATGCGTAATGCGATATAATAAAGTATTATAAAGTGGGTCGTTTTAACGTCAGAGCGGGTAAGGAAATGCAATACGCTATAAGCACGTATCATGCAGACGAGGCCAAGGTCAGAACTAGGTCTCATGGAGGTCGGATAACTTGCTACACACACTTCCTACTCATTCCCGACGAAGATGTTTGAGCTTTACGTCTCATATTTTTGCAACGATGCTAGTCGAGAAGACTTACTTATTCCTGAAGCCTTATGAAAATACTTAGGAAAAAAATTCTTCTGAAAATTCTTATAAATACTTACAGTAATTACATGTGATTATCGACGACTCGTTAGTATCGTATTAGGCTACAGGAATGAGTAGGTCCTCTCGAACGATCATCGAGAAAAAAGTGAACTTGTTTTAATACATAAAAAAACGAAATAAATGGTTTGACGGATGTATTAATTTATTGATAATAATAGTTGCTACTATAGGACTCTTCGTTTCTGAATGTTGTGAATGATGTTTTGTGCCTTGCCTTTAAACATGAATAATAATCGTTTCTGTTCTCAGTCCATGCAGAATGGTATGGTACCTATCTAAGATTTGTGCCCGAGTTGCATATTGGTATATCTTTCACTTTAGTTAAAAGTATTGACTATTGATTATTGATTATTGATTATTGAGTCTCACTACAAACCCTAATCTATACTGAGCTCTAACTGTTGCAGTAATGCCCTTCACGTCGGCGTTGTTTTATGTTACCGCATACACTTTTATGACAAAACGTATATTAAATAGACACACTTTATATTTATTTAATGCTTTATATATTTATATATTACCGTATTTATGTATTTATTTAATAAATACATATATTTAAATGTCTATCATATTTAGGTATACAACTAGTTTACAAAGGAGGACAATTAATATAGCTATGTATACAAATGATAATGGAATAATCATAAAAAAAAATAGCATAGTAACAAAACAACAAAACGAACTACATGTACCTGTACTGTACAGCTGGAAAAAGAAGAACAATAAAATGAAATGAGAAAAAATGTCTTATAAATTTAAACATGAGAAAAATATAACCTGGTTTCGAGCCCCAGCTATTTTTCTCGCATTCCAGAAAATAATTAATGCATTTTGTTTTATAGATATTTTCTTTTCGATAAATATTTGCAGGTTGTTCCTTTATATGTTTCTGATAATTTGCACTTGCATAAAATTGTATAACATTTATTCTAATATGCAGTTGATATAAATTTGTATAGACTGGCAAATACGGATGGAAACTAATCAAATTCAAATGATATGATAATGATCGTGTTAATAATATATTTGATACTTAGTTGTGTTATTATTTTTACAGCTTGTATATTAAATTTCTACTCACTAGTAATAATAAAACCGACTTATTAATTAAAAAATAATGTAAATTGAGCGACACCTATGCACATTTATAGTTTATATTTTTGAATTTGACCCTTAATTTAATAAATATCCGTTTTTGAATCCAACGCTGTTGTCAATTTCATTTGTACTGTTCTTGCTTCTTTATATAGTAGAGTATTTTGTTCTTGTTATTTATGCTATTTTATGATTTTCATTATTATTAATTGTTTGTATAGTTCTATTTATTGTCCTCTTGTATAAAACACTTTTATAACAGTAATTGATGGATAAATAAATTGACCCGGAATAATCATCAAATTCTACAGATAGATAAAGATCCTTCTAGTAAAAGGAAATATTTAGTTAATTAATTGCAGTAAAAAACCCTCACTAGGAAATTGAATTACAAATTAGCATAGTTTTTTGAGTTATAGTTCTAAATTAGTATAGTTTAAAATGTTAAGACCAACATTGTAATAAGGTAGCCACGAACAAGTCTTAGAACTCATGTGGTTGCCTTACTTACCCTATTTTGAAATATCGTTAAACCACTGTATTGTACTCATGTCTTAATAAAATTGAATTGAATTGAAAATTGAGATATCAAAATATTACTGTGTGAACGTTCGAAGGAGAATGAGTATAGATCAAATAAAATTAATGAAATATCTATAAGCAATAATTACAATAATCACGAAATGTAAACATATGAATGTGACTCACGGTCTGGTTTCCCGAGGAACTGTAGCGCATTTCCGATAAGCGGTAGTCCGGGCACGCCCGGAAGTTTCTCCGCCAGTTCCAGGAGTCGCCTCCTCTGAAGCCGGAAGAAGATGTAGTAGAGAGCGACTGCCGGTAACAACAGGAAGTAGAAGATGGACGTCGCCGACATGGCAGACGCCACAACAGTTTCCGAACCCGCTGCCATTGCACTTCACAACCAGTACTTGAGATAGTTCAACAGAATTAAGTAATCCGTCACGCTTATGTGGAGAGACTAACTTCGGTCAACAACTGCAAACCACGACTTGGGTGAATTAATTCTTGGATACGACTTTTATACTTTTCATGTAAATTAGATTGTTTGTTGTAGATTTGTAAAGAATGTGGGATTTCCGTCGTCCAATCACGCGCCAGGTAAGCGTAATACGCAACAATTCTCCTCACATTTTCCATGGACAAATTAAACTGTACACTCAGCGCCAAAAGTCATAGCTGTTGGCGGGTGGCGCTGTTGGGGCACCTAGTGAGCCGAATCGATCAACCAAACACGACGAAATGAACGAGTTCTTCTACTTTTCGGGCTTATATTCGGGGGTCCTCGTATGGAAATGACACCCGTGAAGGTAGAATTGGACCCAATATATTTTGAACCGATTGTAGAACTGAAATGTAATGCAAGAAAAATATTGTCAAGGTTATTTTACAGGCGTCAAATGTTGGTCAGGAAACTGTTTTCAATACACTACTTGAACATGACTAAGCTCATAATATTTGTAATTAAAAAGTCGTTAGTTTATTTTCAATTGTTTAATACGAAATAATTTTCATATTTCTCACGCTCTCTATTAATTATTGATGCATTAACCCGTAGTAGGGGGGGTTAATGTAGTCTGAATTACACATGGCAAGTGTCTCGCACGATCGGATACGAGTGTCCAGCCGGAATGCCGGACTGCGCAACTATCGACATTGCACCTACATTATTATTATTATTATTATTATTACCAGATGAGATTACAGAAGATTTCCTATAGATAATGATATGATTTTAGCCACGGGATGATGAGATGCTTCCACGCGAACGCAACACAATATTTCCATCATCCGTGAAAAATCGAGTAAAAAGTACAGACAGATATCGAATATCGCACCCTTACTTTGGAACATGTAGGTAACCGCACTCACCTTCTGTCAGGAAACTGCCTCTACACTTTGGACTGCAGGTTCCATACCCGTCTCGACTAACAGTGACGTGTCAGGCTGCTGGGCTGGTTCCAACAGATGTACTGAGCGATAGTCAACATGGGTGTATCTGATCGTAACCATTATGACGTGTACGAGTGCGACTATGGCCAAGGGATGGAGGAAACATTGCAAGTAACTTACTCATCCTAAACAATCGATATGTTTAATAAAAGATAACTATTGGATTATACACAAACCGTTGTCAGAAATGATCGGATTCTAGGTAAGTGTTGTAGACTGCCAGTTGAAGAGTGCTGATTAATATTCGAAATATTGCGCTTCATCTGACAAGGAACAGTACATAGTCCAACAGTTTGCTCTTACTAATCATATTACCTGTTCTGCGAAGTTCATACTGAACCTTAAATCGATATGTTGTCAATGTAATATATAGTTTCTAGTTCAAGGGTGCGCGCACAAAGAAAGCTGGTTACCCGCTTACTGGTAACCGGCGAGGGCAAACGGGTTTATTTCATTGGGGACCACAGAACGCTGGCAAGCTGGAACCTGCTTCTATTGTGCATAGCTGCATACACCAGCGCATGTAGCCAGCTTTCTTTGTGCGCACACCCTTATTGCAGAGTTGTGTTTCTTATTATTGTTATAAAAAAGAAAAAGGTAATCCCCCAGAAGAGATCATTTAATTGGTAAGTAGCAGTTCCTATTTGACCCGTAATGCTCAGAAATGGAAGCAAGTGGATTGATTGTTTGATATTTGGGCTCAACGTCTCATATTTTTGCAACGTGGCTAATTGAGACAATGAGTGGGTGAAATATGAAGATAATGGGGGGTGTTAAGAGGAAAAGGCTGGCGGGAGGGCGGGGAGGAAAGGGAAAAAGGGAGGAAAAAGGGAGTGGGGAGGATGTGGACTGCATTTCGTCTCCTCCTCGACCTGTCCGGCCGGCTAGGGTGGCCCTACCAGAAGCATACGCTTCCGCCGGCATAGCTCTCGGGATCAACAAAGCACGCAGCAGTCCCTGGGCAGGGGAAGCAAGTGGAGGGATGGGACTGCGTAACTGAGCAAACACGGTTGAGTAAGAGTATACCTGCTCAGTATGTGTAGGCACATGCGTTTTGGGAAACAAATTAACAATGCTAATATTTCTTGACAATAGGAACATTTAATTGCAAAAATAACATTTTTATTCAAATAGATTCGCAGGTTTGTTTTTAAATAAAGTGCTGTTTAATAACAGAGACTAAATAAAGAACAAATAACAACACACGCTTTAAATATAATCAAGCAATTAATGTAAAGAAAGCAAGATACTGAAATCTTGCTGGTAACATGAATCTTAGTCTGTGTAATTGACATCAAACAATACAAAAGTATTCGCTAATTGTGTTGTAGAAAAAACTAGATAATTACATGTTAATGTTTGGCTTGGATGAAAATGTTTGCGATTTTAAAGTTTTAAACATGTGGTTATAGATTGCGTTGGGTCGAAGAAGATGTGATGGTAAATACATTTTTGGTTTTGTGTGAGGTTAGAGTTTTTAAAGTGGAACTAAGATCATAGACAAAAACATGATATCATTTGCATGCACTTATTAACTGGGAGAACTGGAGGGGACGGTTTATTTCAATTCGAGTAGTTAACAGGCACTATAACTACCAAGTAGCTATCTCATTATTAGCTTTCTAGTTTTAGAACACTTTGGAGTTTTTCACGTATTATTCTAAAGTACTCCAACAATAATCACACATATAACAACGTTAAATCATTGACGTCTGCAATTGATAATTTGTTCTAGGCTAGTTTGATAAAAAGAATACAACAATTTAAAGGCATTGTGCGGTGGGACGTGGCTGTCTAGTTATACGAAGAGATTATACAACATTATTACATTATTACTATTCTGTTTTGTATAATTGGATGACACAGTTCCTCAAACATATTTTGGAGTATGGAGAAATTTGCAGTTGTATAATTGTTCAGGGGCTAATAGAAAATACATAAAACGTAATTAATGGAAAATTACAACCGCATGAAGTATATAGGCACAAATCTACAACTGCAGTTTTACAAGGACACGGTAGGAGAAGAACCTTATTATCGTTCTTGAGACTAAAACTAAATATTACCATAAAAATAAAAATCTACGTTATTATAATACATTAAAATTTAAATAAATTATCTGGTTCACTTGAAGGAACCTGGGATTGACAGTCTGTTTGACATGTGTTGACAGTTGATATTGTAAGAATGTCTCAAATTGAGTTAAACCAATGAACGACGAGAATTCCTATGAGGAGTACATCCACAAAACATCTATGTAATTGATCTGATATCCGTCGTGCACCCTTCATAATCCACAAGGTCATAGAGAACTTCTCAACTAAGCGTACTGGCGCTGGATAATGCAATGTTCCAGCCCAGTCACTTCCTTGGCCTTACACGCAACATTCAAGGGTGACATTTATTGTAAAAACATCCACGCCATCGTATAATTCATTATTGTAACTCATAGTTTAACAAATCTACTACATACATTGAATATCTGTTAGAGCATAAGCAAGGAATTGACTATATGGTTTTTGAATAAAGTAATATATTGCTTTTGATTCTTGCATATTCTCTATTTAGATTTAAATGATGAGATATGTATAAGGGGCTTTTATCTCTTTCCATTGAAACGTAAGCCAGCTTTAGTTGTTTCATCATGAATATTAAGCAAATCGAAATACCTTCACCCATTGTTTTCGTTTAGCACCAATTACTTGAAATTATCAATTGCTCTGAGTAATCATTATTTATTATACATTTTATAAATTATTTTATACATATATACATACAATAATAAAATTAAAACACGTCGGGTTGGTACGCCACGTCGTTGATAGTTACTTGACATGTTGATGTTTCTGGGCCGCTTTGCCCACTTCAGTTGTCCTGACGACAGGGCCCAAAGCGGTCCAGAAACGTCGAAATGTCAATTAAGTGCCAACGACGTGGCGTAACAACCTGACATGTTTTTAATTTTATTAACTCGGGCCACGAAAGCCTGTGTTATTAATGTATGTATATTGTAGGAGCTATACGCTATTGTTTGTTTCCCTCAGTACATAAAATACAGTCAATAATAAAGTGGATCATTTTATACTTCGGAAAGAGTTTCACAAACCCGGTTGAGATCAGCTAAGACGCATCAGTTTCCTTCTCCAATTTGTCTTTTTAACCACTCCGTCGTGTCAAACCCTGATATTGGTTTTTCTATTACAGAAATGGAAAATAAGTACATGTGAACAATATTCGCTCAGCCGGTTATAAAGTAGACTACTTTAAACTAATGAGTGAGTAGAGTGGATAGAACTTTTTCCTCAAGTGTGAAGCTCTAGAATCTCTTACTGTGATATAGCTACGATAAGTAAAATTACATTTACAACAACTCTTAAATCACATTGATCGAAAAAACTATTGATACTAACATATTACGTTTTATGGATTCCGCTCCTAAGTTGAATGTATATTTAGTTTTCACAACATTTTTATAAAATTGATCGCGTTTACGTCGTGATCTTGTTGTTTCATTATTATTGTATCGTGAACGAAAACTTTATTTATTAATTCACGCATTGAACTGTAAAATCTTAACGATAAAATATCACAATGTTTTCATAATCTTAGGTAAAACTGTAAAACTCGATAATAATTCCTCATTGATGCACCAAAACTATTTTAATATCTACTGGGTTTAAAATGGCAACACCGTTTTTAAAATGCCCGCTTCATATTTGGCCGCGGGAGATTTAACATATACGCACTCATATTGTATCCAAAATGTGCACATTTCCAACATTAAAACCTTTCAAACTTGAAAGTTAAAACTCCTCTTCACAAATCAAATAGGTACTTTTAAATTTAAAATCATTTGGAGATAAAACCTATTTGTATATACAGGAACAATTCAGATCTAAAAATATAACAATTCTGATAACGAAAACGACTTGGAACCATGTTCATAACACAGCAGACGAAACAATGCATCGATTAAAATGTTCAAGCTTCACGTGCTGTAAATATTTCATTTCCTTTGATATCAGTTATGAACGAAACACCTTCTTGCTAAATAAATAACATCACACCACGTATATAAAAGTCGTCGAACATGAAACTGGCAGATCTTTATAAAGTTGCCAATTTCTCCCTATGTCATGTCTTGTCCAAGGGTTTTGCTGTTTCGTCTTGAGGTGTGGCGTTGGAGCTTAGAGAGCCCTTCTTGCGAACAGTGGCGGCTGGTGCGGTCGGCTCCGGGACTTCAGTGGCGCCCAACTCGGCGGTCAGGTCTAGAACCATCCCTCCGTTAGGTAGAAGACTATCTTCCTCATCTTCGTCTTCGTCCTTACGGCTGGCAGCGGCCTACAAGAATTAGTTTACATTCATTTCAAATGTTATCTTAGTCAAAATAATTTAAAAAAAAAAGTTTTTTTTTTTTACAATGTTTCATAAAAAAATATGTACCGTTTAAAACGGAAACCTTCTCACAATGTTTACTTCAAACAATAATATACGCTCATGAAATGATTATGATCCGGCGGTCTGTCTGGAGGCGAACACACACTATAGGGGCTCCATTCTACCGTGTCATTCTGACGTCATAGTGAACATTCCACGCCGCGTTCATATACTCATGCTTTGTCCAGTATCTTCTTCCAGTATCAAAACAAAAGCTGGAGGCTCTATACTATAGTTGACGGAAGTATTCTGATGCTTACGACACAGCCGAGTCCAAGGTGACAGCTTAATTTTCTAGTTCCCTAATTCTTACCATCAAATTTAAACAGATCCATTGGGGATAATTTAAAACCTTCCGTTGGTTACCTGTAACGGTGGGTGTGGCCAAACCGCCTGTGCACTCGACTAAGCTGAACCGTGCATTTACGAATGTGTGGAAGAACTCCAGGTACCTGTTGATTTTCTTTCAGTTGGCGCAGTTGAAAGAGGCAGTAGACAATAACCTGAGATTGGTATGCGAATACTTTCGTTGAGACTAGTATTTACCCGTTTCAAGTAAACGTTGGAACTAGATCAGTATAGATATAATAAGGAGATCTATTCTTCCTCTCGATATCTTTGTCTCTCATCGTAACTGATACAGACGCGATGGCAAACAATAAAAAGTACTGGAGTACCTAATACTAATACCAATACAAACGAAGGCATTATTAAATTGAGTTCATGACCAGCCAGGTTCTTGAAGTCAACAATGTTTCACCTCCGAGTTGAAACCCGCTAGCAACTACTTCCAGAGCATCAACATCTATGTACCAAGAGAATGTATAATTGGACACAAGAGCCCCTAAACATAAAAGTAGACCTATATTTTAAATCCGAAACGAGGCATGTTCACATGTTGATTTAAACACGGCCTTACCAAACGAGTGATACAGACCGACTCAACTGAATTGTATATTTATTTCTCGGGCATTGCACACCATACGTTAAAACCACGGCCACGCATTACCAACTTATGAATAAACATATGTTATGCGTCCATATGATTAGCCACGGCCACATATTACCAACTTATGAATAAACATATGTAGTGCGTTCATATGATTAGCCACATTACCAACTTATGAATAAAAATATGTAATGCTTCTATATGATTAGCTATTTTAATTTGATTGGAATTGTTGGGATATAAGCTTGGAAGTGATGGCCCCCAGTCGTGTTGCCCCCGTCATTTAGCAGGGAGTATTTTAGAGCGTGCAGCGTTGTAAATCTTATGCTATATAATATGTGCGTCTCTAAATCTGATTTTGTGCACTTGCAACACCTACACTGCAAAAAGCAATACTATAGTGCAATATTGTAAAACAAGCAGCATTCAAATCTTCTCTTCTATCAATCACATGTATGCAAACATGTCTTGTGTTTCTAATAATAATACACCAGTGCGACAACGTAATACTAAACTCTGTCCTCGGAAGAGATGACAGAGGCCGTTCTTGCTCGACGCAGCAACCTATTCCCAAAACAACGGCAAGTTGTTTTGGAAATTGGGCGCTTCTAAGTTGGAACATGTGATTCTTCAAAAAGTACAGGACGGTCTTAGAAAAGAGACATTTCCGCAATGTTTACTAGAGTGATAGGGGGTCTTTTACAGTGGGGGTGTAATGTCTAATGTCGTGCGTTTGTGAAATGCTGTCGTTCCTGTCAATTTGTGTGTTCTGTCTGGCGTTCCTACTCATAAACACCATGTAACGGACGGTTGAGTTTTATGGCTTCATTGCCCAATTGCTCGAAGTTGAGCATTACAATAGGGATGTGCGTGCAAGAAGTGGCAACCCCGCATTTCCAGGCACTATCACCATCTTTTAGGATGGACTGTATTCATGTAGGTTTACTGGAACTAGATTTCCTCATACCTACCTACTCAACATTGCTCCCCCCTCCCCTTGCCATGAGTATCCATACTAATACAATGTCCCTTTCATTTAAAATAATTCCAATATGCCAAGCCCAAGTAATTTCGTCTTTGATGGAGCGCTAGTTGTTAGTTTTCCATTAAGCTTCAACGTTATTTCTGTATTTATCTTTTCATTTTTGTCTTCTTCTTAATCTTATTACGACTGTTGTTATAATTTTATTTTTTATTTATTTTGCCTTGTTTCTTTAACAAAATTATATCGTTTGAAACACATCTTTTATATTGTTAGCAAACATATACGAACAACACATCGAATAAAGACATCAAGAATGGAAAGAGGGGCATGCCAGAGATCTGTCATTCTCAACTAGCAAGGCAACAACAATCAGAATGAAGCATTGAAGAGTATAAGATAAACACGTTAACATCTTAACTTCTTGATTTGTGCATCGAGGCTAATCAAGACGATAAGTGTAAGACTCAGGTCGCAAAGAGAGCCGGCAAGTAAGAAGAAGAAGACTAGACAGGGAGAAGATAAAAGAGAGATGGAAGGTTTGCACGAGAGCCCTCTTTGTTAGCACCTGACCCCACCCAGTACGAGTCACGTGATAGGGAACTTAAGTGGGCGTTGACTGGTTCTCTCCGTTCTTGATATTGTTAGTGCTATCGATCGCCTGTACTTCACAACGGAACAGAAATAACCGCATATTCAAGGCAGATGTACAATTGATACACTTATACTTTGCCCCCTATCTAATTGAAGTGAGCTGGGGATCACCTGACCGGTACAACGTTGACAAATCACCAAGACAGAAATCTGTGCATATACAATGACAAGGTTGTAAAATCGTCGTACAACAACTTCGGTAATGCTTTCGTAATCAATCGATGCCGTGTTTACGGTGTCGGCCAACCCGAGCAGGTATCTGAATTAGCCACGGTCGCTGTTTGGCTGCCGCTCACCCACCCGTGACGGAAGCATTACCGAAGTTGTTGTACGACGACTATCATTGCATCTGCCTTCTGCGGCAGTAGGGGTGCACGCATAAATAAGCTGTTATACTACATCATGAATGTCACCATGCTTTCAAGTGTAGCCATGCTCACATGAAGCAGGTTATACGCTGACCAGATTGAACCGGCTTCTACTGTGCATGGCTGCACTTGAAAGCATGGTGACATTCATGACGTAGTTCAGCGCTGGTAACCAGCGCAGGTAGCCAGCTGGTTAGCGTAACCTGCTTCTACTGTGCATGCCTGCAATTGAAAGCATGGAGACATGACGTAGATCAGCGCTGGTAACCAGCTTTCTTTATGCGCGCACCTTACGCAACCCGTACTAGCTGTATATAATTACGGTGCATTCAGGAACCAGTGATATGTCATTTTCCAGCCACGTGAAATTGCGCGTTTGGTGATTGATACAACTGGTAACTATTAACTGTGCGAATCAATAATACAGTGACAATGTTCGGAGTCCAACAAGAACCAATTCGCTTCCTTAGGTTTCCTATTTGCGATGTTTCTACGTCAAGACATTCAGCTAAGCTACTTACTTCGATCCAATATTAAAGTATCGGTACCGCCTGAAGCAGAGTCGATATCCACCCTCAACCCGTGAGGATCCTCTAGCGATCCTACAACAATGTATCTGCCTCATGAGTCGTCTTATACTGACTGTACAGAAACAGTTGAGCGGAAACCAGGAATCACGAAAACCAACCAAAACTGACTTTAAAACTTGCTGAATAAAACCGTTAGCCCAGTGGTTTATTGGTTGAGTTGAGACCTTGTCTGGTGCGTGGGAGGCCTAACTTTAGTTCCCAATTCGAGTTAGAATTGGTAAATTATGGTTTCCACTTAACTATTTCCATTAAGGCAGGGTTTCTCCAATAACAAATTATTTGGTTATTGCTTTCTACAATATGACTGTTGTAGCTTGAGAATCTGTTATCTTAGTTTTTTACATTTAATCGCCTGAAGCCGTACAAACGCAAATTTAAAGTAATGTAAGATTGGTATACCAATCCAACATCTGTATCTATCTATACCAATCCTACATCAATCTATAGATTTCGTAGCTAGAGTCATTGCAGAAGACTGTTTTTCGGTAAGTACCCGAAATAAGTCTAATTCAATACTCGTAATAGGTAGTGTAGGGGTTGGGTATCGGGACATATTCATATAACTTACTGCCACATATATATTGTGTTTACAATAATTATATAAACATAAACATAAACATAATGGTTATGATCATAATATCATTAATACCGAGTTTGTATGAATGGCAAGAATAGAGTACAAATAAAATTCAAAATAATAAGGATGATGACTATTAATGCAAATATGAACTGAACTCATAAGTAAAATCCTATCAATAATGCACAATATGAAGGGTAAAGCATATTTTAAAACATGACAACATGAACTATTCTAAAGTATCGTTTGTGATGTCCATAATAAAGCTATAGGTGGGCCTATAGAGAGAATCCACACATACAGTTGAATTGAACCACTGTCTGTTTATATTGTTCTCTCTCAAATAACAACGAATTATGCAGTTCATGTGTCTAAGTAAACTCGGTGGGTAGAGGAAGTGAACGTATTTACAATGCAAATTGAAATATTGTGTCCTTTGTATCCACTCACCTTCAGAATAGTATCAGAGTCTTGCAGCGCCTGCTTAGCCAAGTAGCGCTCACGTTTTATCTTTAGCTCCAAGTTCTCTGGTATATCTGGCACAAGAACGTCGATTAGGTGGCAAATACCGAAGACGACATGCTGAAAAGACAATTAAGCGTGTATATTCATTGTTGTTATATTATTAATGTTGCGAGTTTGTACCATTACATTATTACAAACTTTAGAAATGAATTGACTCCCACCGACGCATGTTGATATAATTTTTCAACATGTCTGTGGTTGTTCTTTAGTCCGATCCTATACAAACACCAAAATGAATATGAAATACAATGAATATATCCGGTATGTTGGAAACAGTTGCTCATTTTTCATCATTGATATTTCCCAGAAAACTGTGAATAATATTGAATATCACTCTTAAAAATCACTCCAACTTCCCACCAGTCACATATTATAAATCTGTCTCATTACAAAATGATGTGCTTATGAATTAAAAAACGCGCAGCATGTGAAAAAAACAAAAAAACAATCTAGATAATTAAAAGTATTTCTAAATATTATTTAGTACCTGTTAATATTTGGAACATAGAATACAGATAAATATTCATGAAGTTTAGCACTGTAATAATATCCCGGTTGTACCGTTGAATAATTCATTGTCTGTCCAAAAAATGCAAATATCTGGGCCTTGGCTAGAGTAGAGGGGCCAAGAGTCAGCACAACATCGTGCAATAGTTTCATAGCTGACGTCTGGGACCCTCATTGCAGAACAGTTTTAGGCGGTTGTAGCCGATTGTAAAAAGGCGCCCCCTATGCCTTACACAGGGCGCAAGTTGCAACCGGTTGCACCGTGCTTACTGGAATTAGGGCTCTCAGTTTCAACATTAGTAACATCATATTATAGAGGCGACTGGTACCCACAGCCAGTCTATGTCCAGACGAAGGACCGAGAGACAATATGAAAAACTTTTAAGTGTGGACAAAAAAGCAGATTCGTCGTAGAGATGTCAATGATTCGGCGTTAGCGACTCGGCTTACCTCGGAAAAGCAAAACATGGTAGTTCTCGCTGACATACCTTAGTACTATTGACGTCACATTATGCATTTTGAATTCATGGAAGATTGGCATATTATTATGTGTGCATATGACTCCCAATCTCGAAAACCTATCTAATTACTCTCCTCAAGAGTGTACGATCTGCTGTGAGGCACCTCTTTAGCTGCATTGTCTGTACGCTTTACTTGAGTGAATTTGAATTCCAACATAATTCCACCCCAAAAAACAACGTAATCCGTTGTACTCTTATGAGCCTTAATTAAATAATGGGTGATTCTGTATCGAATTTCGTTATTATAATAAAGCCTTCCATGTTTAGCGTTCCAGCCAAGTTTAAAGCAGAACTATTGTACTCCAGTAAGTAAGTATTTTAATAATTGTACATAATGAATGGAGTGCGTCGATTGGGGTCAGCACGTATATGTTCAGTGCAAGGATGAATGGAGGCGACTAACGGGAGGGACACAGTGGGATTATGGTGGATGGTGGTATAAATGTGCGAAGGAATGACCGAAGATTGTTTGTACGATTCAATGCAGCGTTTCTCTTGTTCTTCACCCACCTTCACCTTCACAACACCTTCAGCATTCAGTCATGATACCCATAGCGGGTATCGAACCTGCAACCTCCCACATCTATACGTTTGCGTAGTAAGCAGTGCATTAGGCCTACAGTACTTCATGGGAGTGCCCTCTATCGGCCTTCTGGTTGAAAACCACAAGTTAAAAACATCCCACTAAGCGCTTTCTTTCAATTTCCTTGTTTTTATTGCTTATCTACATAATAATTTACATTATTATACACACTATTTGATATTAAGGTGGTTTTTACTTAAACGATAATGCATCTACCGTCGTTATTGGTTTCATCCTTGGCGGGAAAAATAATTAACGATGTCCTTGAAATACGCGTATGATCTTGTTCACTTTGACATTGACTTGAACTCCATAACTAAACTGCAACTTAGGTTGTTTATAATGACACCTTCGAGGCTTGTTAGGTTATCAACTTCTGGGAATAAATCATTGCGCACGATAAGATAAGTATAATTACTGACAGAGGTTGGACTGAGCTCATTGGCATGATATGATGTAAGGATATGTGGATGTTGAGGGGGACGCTTGTTGTTGCTATAGAATCTGCATCGTCATTCTATCAATTTATAAATACCTGTCTGTTACTATTCATTTAGATGGACACTTACGACTATACGCCATAAGTTCGTCCGCCATTTCCAAAAATACATAATTTGGGACGAATATTAATCTTTTTTTGGTTTTCTAGGCAACAGCTAGATCTTAGAGAATAATTTGGTGTATTTGGTGTCATCGTATGCTGTAGTTATTCTTGTGGGTTATGGTAAGAAAAATAGATTGAGTGCACTTCAGTAGCGTATTGTCGCTTACCCCCAAGAAACCTGTACCATGCCATTAAGTACACCCAGTAAGTTATTGCAAATTTAATGCCGCCATTATGTTGGCAAAGGTGGCAGTTTTAATACTATTAAGTTACTACTCATATAATGAAATTTTTCTTTATAGATATTGTGTATTGATTTATGATGATTACTAATGCAACAGTTGTAATAATATTGTATAACCACTCGACTTGTATACGATCGTATGATCGTAACACGCTATACGACTGACATAGTCGCCATCCTCGACGGCCTTGAATGAGCACACGCAGCACGCTTACCTCGAAGATGATGACGAAAGCAAGTCTGACAGCACCTTGACGGCCTTGAATGAGCACACGCAGCATGCTTACCTCGAAGATGATGACGAATGCAAGTCTGACAGCAAGCAGCCTCCAGAAGAACGACGTAAGGTTGCCCTCTGGGTCCCGGAACCCTCTGTAACGACACTCGACGTTCGTCCCGTTAGGGGGGGCGTAGGCCAGGGTGAAGTTAATGTACCCCTCCAAGTGCCAGTTGTAGTCGTATTGGTACAGCAGCTTCTGCAGGAACTCGGATGTGAAGGCTATGAGGAACCCCTGTACAGTGATGTCAACAAACAAGTTAGCTTGAGCCGCGTTCATGGCCATCCACAATGATAAAATCCCACCCCTTCAGCAAGTCTTCTGGTTCGGTATAAAACAATGAGCGTGTGCATAAACATAAGAGTAATGCAATCGGTCGAAGATTCGGAGGAATCTGTCGGCTTTCAAAACCATTTACCCTTAGGTATAAAGAAGAACCAGTGCAAATCATGTGGCTCCACAGTAACCTTGTGAATGCTGAGGTCATAGATGAGTGTGGCGGAACCATTCAGCGGGTGGCTTTTTCAAATACTAACGTTTGGTTGGCTAATACCTAACTCATCTATGACGTCAGAATCCACAAGGTTGCTGTGGTGAACGAGTTTAAATATTTATTGACTATAGGTCTCTCACAGCAAGAAGTAAGATAGTATCAGGACCACCCACATTTAGTTTCCAACTTAACAAGCGCGAATCACTGACATTTTCCCCGATTATTTAGTACAATTTGGTTGCGGTAAGTTTTTTGACGGTAACGCACAAGAAAACGTGCAAGCAGTATTCCGTCAAAAAACTTAACGCAACCAAATTTTACTACATAATCGGGAAAAACGTTAGTGATTCGCACTTGTTAAGTTGGAAACGAATTGTGGGCGGTCCTGACATCCCTGACACTATCTTACTTCTTGGTGTGAGAGACCTAATACATTTTTCCAGACGAATTTGACTTTAAAGTAAAATTACTATCTCAATGAACGTTTGAGACACGTTAGTTACTAAGTGGATCGTAGAGTTTAGCTAATAGATGGAGCTGTACTTACATTGCTGATGACAGCCAGATGCGCAAGCATGTCCAGTATCTTGAACCAAATGCCGATATTCTCTGCTCGCTCCGCAACAATACGCCTCGTTTCGCACACAAACTTTTGGGCGTCCAGTCGGATCTCCACCCAGTTATTGAGCAGAGCAAAGAGAGGAGCCAATGGGAATGCGGCCACGAAAATGGTTATGAATCCAAACTGAAGAACTACAACAAAGACAATTATTAGAACACATAAAATCAGCAATCATTTTAATGTTAGTAATATTAGTTTCCTAAAAATGTTTTTAACATTTTGATACATTTTCAGAAACGTTAATTTTGACTCGGATTTTTTTGAAATATGAAAATGAATCATTTGAATTAGTTTCAGTTCATATGGTCTTAAATACCAATTATTACGAAGAACTAACAAACATTTTTTTTAGACATAAACAATTAATAACAACCCATTTTATAATTAATGAAGTTGTAATCATTAATGCAGCAATATCAAAGATTACACATGGAGGTAATATATTTAATGATCAAGAAATAGAGATCCATTTTCAAGTGTGAAGTGTCAAGTGAAGATTGTGAAGAGCATACAAGGATGATTACTACCTCCACTGCTGTTAAACAAACAAGTTTTTTTAAACTTTGTTTTAACTATCCATCCTGTAAATACTTATTATGCAAATAGTACGTTTACAGTTTTCGCGAGTGCAGTCAATCTGTCATAATGGAAAACCACAGATCATACACTTCCTGTTGTTTGATTCCTCCTATATGTTACATAACCTAATATGTTATGTTATGTCACCAGTGATAATGATGACATATGTTTACCTTGTTTATTCAGTTCCAGGCTCATTCGTAACTTCTTACTCTATGACAATAGTTCAGCAGTGAACTTTGCTCTCCCGGGCTAAGCCCTTTAGAGCAGATGAAAGAATCCAGAATTAAAAGCGCTAAGCCCGAAAACTGGGGTGATAATTAGTAAAACGGTGTGTGCGGATGATTGGGGGTAAAACCTACAACTGAATGTCAAGTGTGAAGCGAGAATGTAACTGAATGAGTGTTCAGTAGGAGCAAGGGGGAGCCGTCTCAGTCTAGGGCTGAACCATCCAGGCATTCTTTTTACGGTAGATTGAGTGCACTATATGTTAAACTCCACTTCACTCTCTATACAAACTTCTGCCACATTGTGGAGTAATTTAAAAAAATCCTTCTCTCGTGTCCACGTTTTATTTGAGTAGTATACAGAATACTCACCCATTTCTAAGTATTCTTGGAAGAGTCCTTCGTTGTCTATCAGTTGGTAGTCTTCTTCCCATCTCGTTCGGTGGACATTGGAGAGTTTGATTTGTTTCTTATGCCACCAAGCCTTCATCTTGGGCACAATGATCTCCTGCGCGTTGTTTATGATCTGCTTGCCAATCATGATGACAGCCAACTGTTGGGCTAACTCCACTAAACATCCGCCGGCACTACACTGCAATAGTATTCATTCGTCATCAGTTAAGATTCCTAATGTCTTGCGTATTATGTACTATGTTGTATCCTTTTAGATACCTACATTACACTAGTTAGCTAGATTCTGTGTAAGAGGGTGCGACCTTTTCTGACATCAAAGTATGTATGTATGTAATGTATATTTATTAACTGGCTCAGTTAGCCATTTTTTACAACAATTACAATTATTACTACAATATATTACAATTACAATAATTACATATTATAATATACAATAATGAACAAAATTACTTGACTATCTATAGCTTGTATTGTTTTAATAATTGTTAGTCGGGTCAAATCGAGTGTGAGAACATTATTTATACTTCAATTCCCAAATTTATTTTGTTTCTTTGGAAGGATGTAAACCTGTGTTTATGTTATAATTAAAAACATATTATTATTATTATAAATATTGTACTTACATCCTCATTTCGCAACTTGAGCATCGTCGTGTAGTGGCCCGGGTAGCCAACGAACCGTCCCTTAAAGAATGCAATGTAGAATATGGACGAGTAGAAATTAACGAATTGGAAGATGAACACTTTAAAAGTCAAGTTGTCATCAAACTCCGTCTGGGTTCTGTGCATTTCTGTGAACAAACTTATTATTATGGACCAACATCGACCGGATACTGCTTAAACCATCCCAACGACGGACTTCTGATGGTTTTGAATTTACAACAATGCTTCTAACTAGTTTGTTTATTTTGCTTCTCCCTAGTTACCATTTTGGTCTCCTTAGTTACCAAAATAAAATGTAGTTACCATGAAGTTAGATACCGTACTTTAATGAAATTACTTTATATTTTATTAATAACCTTTGCAGTTTTTATTTCATCTGTACATTCTGTCCCACTTTCTACAGCACTAACTAGACTTGACACCATCTAATCATACAGAATATTCTCGAACCACTTATAATCTTTGCTCGAACGAACTTTAGCGTGGAGTGGCCGTGCACACTTACCCCAAGACGTGAGCCTGAACGCTAGTTTCTCGTAGACTCGACTCATGGCCATAATAAGTATCAGGTTGACCACCGCACCGGTCATATTTGCTATCGCTTGGGCTTGAGAGCGAAACGTCGAGTTTTGGAACAGTGGTATGGATACCAACACCCGGTAAATGATTACTGCCACTATGAAAATAATCACCAATGACATCTAGAACAGGAAACACAAACAAAATGTTAGGTTAGCTTGATTACTTTTCTTATGACAAACGTATTTACGGAGTCTTCCGTATAGGCTTTTAATTCCATATAAAAGTAACTCTTCTTCTTCCTCTTCTTCTTCTTAGACCGGCAGAGTTGTCAAACCAATAAGTCGGACAAAATGAACGAGGAGTGAAAATTATTTAATAGATTCTAATTTAATATTAGACAACCTTGGATCATGTATAAAAATCTTCTAAATATATGACTAGGTAGAAGGGCTGCGCGTTGGCAACTGCTGCCTAAAAAGCCTAGTCGGCTGGATACATCTATTGTAAGGTTTAAATAATAAATTCGTGCTTAGAATTTAAGTATGGGATGCTAATTATTATCATAGATATTAATATTAATTATGCTTTTCGATCCTTTATTTCACCGTGATAATTTCGAGAGTGCGGCTTTGCGTCTTACTTAAAGTCCGTCCCGTAAACCTGCAAAGTGGTGTCGTCATAGCTAGTGTAATAGTAAAGGCACGTATGTCACAACTACCAACCAACTAAATCTATTTGCATCTTGTTCTCATGCCTCCGGTATATACTATATAAGTGCGTCTGTTGGAAGGCTCTGCCTAGGCACAATCGACGCGTGGCTGGTACACTCCAACGCAGTCGACAATAACACGAAGGTACCCGGCGAATTCCGTTGTAATAGACCGTGTGGAGCAACCGTCTCTTTTGAGATTTTTACAGAACACATAACTTGTTAACTCGACGGAACTTTACACAACATGTGTAATGACGCGATTACGTCAGTTAGGCAGCTTGCCAATGAAATTGCGTCGTCGAGTTGCAAATCAAGGCCTGTAAGTGTATTACGGTTGCACACGGTGTCCATTGTACACATGTCACAAGCAGTTTTGTTTTTAAATTAATACACATTACTGGCCCACTTACGTATTTTTCGCACCTAGGCCAGTTAATATACGCCCCACCCCCTCGGCCCCTCTAGCCTGATCTGATCTGAGTGTTGAACATATTTTTGGCGAATCCGTTGTTTTGGACACACTTAAAACTTAATTCATATCGTCATCTCCCACGGGTTCTCGAACAATCGTCTAAATATAGAAGGATGGTCGGTTGTCGCTACCCAGTTGCCCCCGCATTTTAAATTAGTTAAAGCCGTGTAACATTAGTTGTTATTGATCCGTCTCTATCGGCATAATATAATCCCGTATTAGTCATAGTAAGAAAGACAGAATCAACTTCCGTGTGCCTTCTAGAGTGACTAGGCAGAGGGGCATGTTTGTTTTGCCAAAATGCCGTATAGACGTTTTCCGCTACACTTGCCTGAATCGTGTTCAGCAAGTTTACAATGATATGGCTCCTTCAGAGCTTGATCCGTTTAATATATCATTGAGTTCGTTCAAGAATGTAATGCGGCAATGTGTGTAAATTTGTGTTTGTGTTTATATTTTAATTTTAAGGTTGACTTTGACAGTTTCACTTTCACTGTCATGTTTTTTGTTTGTTTGTTTTTGGTAAAATTTGTATGTATTTGTATTTGTGTATTTGTGATATTGTGCATATTTCTTGTACATGTGTGTTGTACATGAACTTGATTTTTATTTTTATTATACGTTACTGGTGGGGCTTTGCCCTGTTAACGATATATTTAACGATATATTTCAAATAGACATGGCTAAGCTCTGTCCTCAGGGGAGCTGACAGGGGCTGCGTTTTCAAGTACGCAGTTCTTGTTCGGAACTTTCCGTTGTTTTGGGAATAGGTCGCTTCTAAGCTAGAACCTCTGATTCTTCAAAGAGTATAGGATGGTTTAAAAAATACATTTCGTCAACGTTTACTGCAGTGTAGGGAGGTCTGTAGTGGGGATGCAGTGCGGTGCGTTTGTAAAATGCCGATCTGTGGCTCCAGCTACTAAACACCATGAAACGTAAGGTTTATAGTGTATTGCAATGAATCTGTGGTCCTAGGATCCCGCCCAACTTCCCTTACTTCACTCCATACCTCGAATCGCCGGCTCGAGCCAGCCGCGAGGGGTACTGGCTCGCGCCGGCGATTCGAGGTATGGAGTGAAGTAGGGGAAGTTGGACGGGATCCTAGGACCACAGATTCATTGCAATACACTATAGTTTCATGGATTTATTGCCCAATTGGTCAAAGTTGAGCGTTACAATAGAGATGTACGTGCAAGAAGTGTCAACCCTAGTTTCTCGGCACTGTCACCTTCTCTTAGGATGGACTTTAGCTCACCATGAGGAAGATGATGCCTATACCGGCAGCAATGCGCTTATGCCTCAGTGAGCTGGGAAAGCTCGGCTCCCTGATCCCGGTGACGGGATTGCGTTCCAGGAAGGGCGCCTTGGCGGAGAACTCGGGACGAGGCCTCTCTTCCTCTTCCTGGAAGCCCATACAGTCCCAGTGGTGCGCCAGACTAACTGACTTGCGCTTCCAGTACTCGAGGAATGTCACAGCTAAAACACAATCTTTAACTCAGTGCAGGGGACAGAGGGCGACAAGAAATACACATTTATCTGATGTGTATAGCTTTATTTTAGATGAAAGAAATGAAGAAGGGAAAAAACTCGATTTACAATATATATTTTTTACTTTATTTTTTGAATGAATCGAATGTGCTATTGCGCTGTGTAATCGTCGCAAAGAAACAGGGTTTCTTCCATATATTTGTAACTTAACACAATACAAGGTTTATGCACAAAAAGTCATTATTTGCATGGTGTAGTTGCATGTTACTATACATTTGAAATTACTTTTGTTTCAATATTTAAATCTAATTCTTTGCTAACATTTTAACAATACTGAAGATTTTCACATTAAAATAAAAAACATTTCCTCAATCTTGGGTGTATTATAAAAATTATGTAAACATTACAAATTAAAATAAGCACACTTAAATGCCATTCAGCTTACCCCAAAAAGACACAAACACTGCGTAGAAGACAGTTCCCGGGTGATCGAAAAGATAAGCGACCTTGGCGTAACCGCATATGTCACTGAGATCCCAGTACTTGCAGCCTATGTTCTCGTCGCAGAGGGGACACATACGGAAGAGCCCCTTCGACTCACACACCTCCAGAGCCAGGGGGTTGGAGTTCATGGTGAGGACGCCGTAGAGGAACACAAACAGCCCCACTATGGCTGCTGGGAGGAGCCAACCAGTGTAGAAACCTGAGAGGAAGAGCATGGGAGATACTATTTGTATACTGGCATACTGCAATGTAAATAATAGCCCTAAAAATCTCGTGTAAAGTTGGAAATAACTGTACGAAATTTATGAAAATCCAAAGGTATGTAGTAATTCAGGATAGCTGCCCTCAATGAGCAATATGGTTGTCCGATATTATTAATTACAAAATCTATTAGCAAAATTTAAATTTTAAATAGTAGTTTGGTTCTAGTCAGATATGTAATACCGTACGTGAAATGCCTGATACAACTAGATCCATACGTGTTATAAACAAAAAACTAATATAATAGAAAGAAAGATATTATATTAATAGGATATTAGGATATTATATTAATCATCTTCAGTGCACGCATGTGCACTGAAGATGATTAATATAATATCCTTACCAAAACATTGCTAACACAACATGTTAATCATAAATGCAGACTCACCAAGCCAAGCAAAATAAATTGCTATTTTTTCCCCGAAGTAATCTCGAATGTGGTCCAGGGGTTGATATTTGTACCATTTGCCCCAACGGGCCCAATACTCATAGAGAATCTGTCTTTGATTCAAAGGGTCTTCTCCCTTTTTCCTTTTTATTTCATAGGGGCCCTAAAAACAAATTAATTCATTAGGGAAGTTTTAAGTATAACTGAAAATTAGCAAAAGTAAAAATAATTATAGTCGTCGTACAACATCTTCGGTAATGCTTCCGTCACGGGTGGGTGAGCGGCAGCCAACCAGCGACCGTGGCTAATTCAGATACCTGCTCGGGTTGGCCGAGACTGTAAATACGTCATTGATTGATGACGAAAGCATTACCGAAGTTGTTGTAAGAGAACTATAATAAGCAACGCATTCAATGGAAGCACTAAAGTATAAATGTACATTTCTAATCTACTTATTATCTAAGCATAATACTTATTCTTTGGCCCTGAAAAGATAAGTATAAAGTGGACAGGGCTAACACCCCACAATAAAAGCTTCGTCTGTGCAAGTGCAGTAAGTTGCCCTCGGTGACTGAATCACGCAGGAAGCGGTACTTGCATCGCTACTCAATACTCATTCGCCTCATCACTATTGTATAGCTAACAAACTCACTAAAAGCATTGATCTTCCTCAGCCAAAAGAAGCCAGCGTGACAAGGAGACATATCTTAAATACAGACGTATGGTGACATTGGCCACAAATAATGCAAATGTTTCACTTCATTTTTTGATATGAAACTGGTAACAAGCCAGTGCGTTCTATTCCATCTTCTACTGTAAAAATTTCACTTGAAATTAGGCCCTAACTCAAAGTGAGCCTCACCTTACTTGAGCCTATATGTACCTATGTAAAGTGAATTTAATAATTCTATACTATACAACAAATAAATTTAAAAATAAATGTTGATAGGCACTTGATTACAATGTTACGTACTATTTGTTTATACACGTGAATTGTCTATATGGGTGCTTGCGAAGATATGTTCAAGTATTCATGGTGTTTTGAGTAGAAGTATATAGCACTAGCTTGTGGTGTTTAGTCCCTCCATTGGAAGATAGGTTGAGTGGGTCGGGGTCGGGGGGGGGGGGGGAGACAAAAGTGTAGAATAAGCCAAGTTCATCAGAATATCGGAGAGTTAAACACCATGTCAAATAATAATACTCAAACTTGTGAAGCAATACAAAAAAATTGTTGACAATTTAAAAGTTTGAACTTGATTTGCTGATAGAATTAATATTATAACCTGCAGCAAAAAAGCCTGAAGGCATTAGCAGTGAATGAAGGTATTGCAATGGTAATGATTCATTTTCATTGGTTGATTAAATTGGTATTATAGGTGTCAAAGGTTGTGTTAAGTTCCATTGATTAGAACGAGCGGGTGAGGGTGACGGGGGGGGGAGATGCACTTTCATTATTTGAAAAATTGGTTACGTTGTCACAATTTGGGGCCTATTTCCGAAAATTCATCTGATACTAAACCACCACAACAGATTCTAAGAAACTTTGCTCTAAAAGTAGGACTACTGTTTTACCTGAGAAGATACATCCCGTACCAATTAAATGTCATCAAGATATTTTAAAGCAAACTAAACGAATTACCAATTAACAACAATCTCTACTCTGTATAAACAATAAAAATCACCTGTCCCTTTTAAGATTTCACAAAATATGGTAATATTCTTGGACAATTAATTCAGTACAATAGTTAGTATTACTCTGAAAATACATTGAGCATATTATTATAGAGATAGATTTTATATAATATGATCACATTTAATGCAAATAATAAGATCCAATTAACCTGATATGTTGCGTCAAAATACAAAATATACAAACAAACAAAAATACAAAAACATAACTAACATTTATATTGTTATAACAATAAAAAAGCAAGTTAAGAACTCGGTAATACGAGAACGATTAAAAAATGAACCTTGGTATTTTATTTTGTCCAAGTATTGGAAAGAAACAAGACTTTCGTCTGTGGCGTTCACACTTCAAAGATGAAGAGTAAAAGAACCATCCAAAAGTTCTGACAATTTTGTAACTTTACACTACTGAACATAGTTCACAAGTCAAATGTTTGAATTGTATGTGTTTCTAATTAATCACCCTTTAAAATTAAAATAATTTCTTTAACAAAGATTCTATTAGTTGTCGTTGTCGGGTAAGTTTTCTTGCGTTTCTATGCTGCAATATTAATTAAGCAAAAAACAAACAAAATAATGGACGATGTTAGTGGTACCAACTTAACGCTCTACACTCATGCTGTATACAATATAAACAGTAAACATTGTGCATGTGTAACGACCTGCCTTGTTCGCTTTCTTGTGCCCGCGCTTGAACGTCTGTGAAACAAATAAATGTACATCAAACACTGTAGAATGACCCCCGCGCTGACCGACAGGTAAATTGCGATCTGTAAGCTTAGATTGCTATTCAATGATTTAGCAAGGATATATGAATCCATTTCAAATTTGTTACCGTAAAGAAATATGAGACTTAAAAATAAAATTTAGTTAGATAAATGCTAAAAGAATTGTGTTATGGAGAGAAAATCGAGAATAAATAGCAAACATAATTGGCAATAGATTTGTGCGCGAATGACCCCGCGCTTACTGACAGGGGTTTCAGGAAACTGTGATCTGTAAAGTTTAGATGGCTAATTAGAATCGATGATTTAGCAAGTATATATGAGTCTATTTAAAATTTGTCACTATAAAAAAATATGAGACTTTCAGATAAAATTAGGAAGATAGATACTAATAGAATTGTGTTATGGATAGACATAGAAATAAATAGCAAGCATAATTGGCAAGAGAAGAGCATATTCAAATATAGTTATTGGGGTCGGTGAATACATCTTTTGAATTTTGGAAGCATTTAAAATAAGTTAAATATGGAGTGTAGCAAACGTGGGTATAGTCACGTTTGAGATGTGTTGTTACCTCTGAATGTGAAAGATCCCTTGAGTAGAAAGTCATAGAGGATTGATAATTATGAACAAGCTGGATACTGGTTGGCTCCGTTAGCAGAGTAAATAGACGGAGAGGAAATTGGGACTCTGGGATTTTTCTGAGAGGTACATACTGGTATGACCAAGATATTTTATGAAACCCATGTAAGAGAAGGTAAAGGACTGGGGAGCTACATCGAACCAGTAAAAAAAGTAAATATCAAACCTGCATCAAAATATGGCAGGGTGTTAAGAGAGCGAAGCGAGAAGAGTCCAAAATCTATTTTTATTGCACTCTTATTGTATGTTTGTCTCTCTATATGTTCGTTTATTTGTTTGATAGGTAGAATGGTCGTTTGTTTGTTTGTCTGTTTGTTTCTCATATGTTTTTGTTTGCTTTTTATTGTTTTCTTTATATCTCGCAATAACGGTCGAACGGAGAGTCCGATCAAGTTGAAATTTGAATCATCTACAAGCTTCGATGTAGATTGAACGCAATTAGTTTTGTGGCAAAATCGGTCAGGAAATTAGTTAATTAGTTATAACATTATCAGTTAAATTGTTTTTCCTTTGAACTAAGCATAAAACGTAATACACACCGGTCACCGGTCACTATGTGTATTCTGTATCAAATGTGTGTGTATAAAATCGTGACTTGTCGAGTTATTGTCAATAGTTCTGAATATTTTCAATTGAACATTTGTTGGGAGCACTTTCCAATTGCCCCTATAATGAATGAATGACCATGTCCGGCTCAGATGCATCCATCCCAAAAAACCGCGGCATGTGTTGCTTTCTCATTTGCCTGGATCAAGTCGTCTTGGCTGCAGCAACCCCCCATCACCGGACACACCAAAAGGTGAGAGGGGTCTTGTCTATAATTCTATTGGTCCCCCATAATTACATGCAGGTATTGTAGCTTTCTGTTAATTTAATAGGGATCATTCTGCGGATAGGCCTATGTCTTACATTAAATTCAATTAGATAACTAACCAAAATATAAAACACACAAAAAAACACCCACACGAACACATGTACATAACATGTACACATTTGCAAACTTATTTTAAATAACAACTAGCCTAACCCGGAACATTTTAAAGTGTAAGCTGACACTCTCCCCACTTCGTTTCGTTATTACATTGTGACTAAACTGTTGAAAGATTCACCGTTTTGCATACGGGCTAAATATCTGTTCCCCTGGTCACTTTCGACAGGAGTCAGCTACCTGCCAGTACGGGGTATCTCAGTTATAATCCACTCATTAACTCAATTAAGAATTGAAAGCGGAACATTATAAATCAATCCCCAATGCAATAAAATCAAAGCATTTGTAGCTTTGCTAGAAAATACAATTCCAATCAATGCTCCCATCATATTATCATTTATATGACATATTTATATTTATATATATATATTATATATCCCACCCTAGGGGGGTGTGGGTCGCTTTGCGCAGAGTCTATTGCACATTGTATATAGTTGCAATCGAGAAGAACCCTGTAATTACCAGGCTATATTGACAAAGCAGCGGACTTTCTTCCTAAACTGTGAACCATCTATGTGAGACGAATTGAGGTCAGAATGTCACATCAAATGTATTGGATCTTTTCTATCCATAGTGACGTCTACTTCCCCCTAGCTTTATTGAAAATTAAAAATCAAGAAAAGAAAGCAAGAATGACAAAAGACAGAAAATCGATACCGGTACACGTTTTGTTTTATTTGCCGCCTCCGTTGAAGTCAAGATGTTTTCTTCTTCCTGCCTTGTGTATTGTCTACGCCAAGTAAAGCTTTTCACCAGATTAACTTACCTCGTGCAGTGGAAATGCGGAAGAAAATACGCCCTCATCTACTAAGCGGTCAATGCCGACCTCACCTTTCTTCTTCTTGCCGTACATGGAAGTCGACAGGATTTCATATAGGATGCGACCCCGCTGTACGTTATTGAAAAACGTTTCTCGGTTCTCATTTCCCAGAAATCTGGTAAAATAAAAAAGAAATGCTTAATAAATTAAGCGAAACAACAAAACAACAACAAATAAAAAAAAACACTAACCTTTCTGGACTTGGTGTTAGGGGCTGGGGGACGTTAATTTCCCAGTTAGCCCCGCAGCGAATTTTGTGATTTTTAACACCCGATTTTGCATCATTAAGACAGGTCTTGAATGTATACTATCGTGGTTTTCCGGGTATAACCGTATCAAAAGGTGGAACAAATCCAAACAACAATCATGGCTGAAAGTGCAGTCTTATCTGATTGTTTTAGGATCATTTGTCCTACCTCAATGTCTGAAATTTGTACGAGTTAATTTTCGCAAGCTAATTGGTTGTGAACGACGCTTAACGCTATGGAATATTTAGGATGTATTATTTTGATTAGATCATTTTGTAGAGTAATGTTATAAATTGGAAACCTAATTATGAGAGTTATTGTTTTAGTATTTCACAGTACGAGTACGTGTGTATAGACAGAGTGCATATTGGCTCGCTAAGAATTGCAATTACTACACACAGTGTATATCTTACATGCCGAGATCAGCTGGAGTGTTGAAATAATACGAACTGCAATTAAAAATAATTCAAGAAAAGATTTTCAGAAGTCGATTTTTGGCTACCAACGATGGTGCACCTCACTGCGTGGGACGGAATACATATTATGTGAGTAGAATATGTGATATGATTGAAGATAATTATTTGGCAACACTGCATTTACCAAGCATTCTCACTCTTAACACACCAACTGATCGACCACAAGCCCACCCAGAATCCATGTACACGCACGTGGCATGTTACATAGTTTATTGAAACACACGAGATCAGAGCAATGGATTTTAATGACATATTGTGTAAAAATGTGTTTGAAGATACAAAAAAGCCCATAGGAACAATTACTTCAAGTGAGGGTGAGTACGAAATATTTCTAGAAATGCTTTTGTTTTGTGTCCGAATATGTGACCGTATTAACAAAGACTGGGGAGCTTGTTGTGTCTAAACTCTGTCCTGATATAAGATGACAGCGGCTGCTTTTTAACTATTAGAATTTTCTCACTCGCCGCACTAGTGAAATAACAATCTTGCCCTTATGAATGAATGAATGTGGGCAGACAAGTATAATCCTGTATAGAAATCAGTGCATTCAACCGCTCAAGAGTCAATGATAAAGCCGTCAGTGTAAATGAAAACCAATATATGCCTAATTGCTCTAGTATTGATTGAAAAATTAGAGGTAATATATTTCTTGAAATGAAATGGATGTATATGCGATGGACATTGCTTGACAGCTAAATGCATTACCTGTCAATCTTGGACTTCTGGAAGGGGCAGGTGTAGTAGTCCAACGGTTTGTTGGGCACTTCTTCGCTCATTATGTTCGGCAGCCGAATGGCTTTCAGGACGGTTTCTGACCAGTTTATGGCAGGATTCGGATGAGCCTGCAATCACAACATCATTATACAATAAATAAATAAAAATAAATAAATTCACATTAAGAGTCTACCCACTCAGTAACTAAACTGATTTGCAGTGGGGGACTTAAATTTAAAGCGACTAAACCAACCCTGTAGGCTTCGAACACCATCGACGAGTGAGCGATAACCAATCAAAGACCGATATTTCAAATATGAAACATATGAATCAGTTATTGGACAGTGCAAACACCTGCGGACAGATGCCAGAATCAACAAGGCCGATTCAGAACAACTTTGAATTTATTGAGTGCTTCGTTGCTAGGACGGCTCCAAAGTCACCGTTTACTTATTTCTAAGCCAAGAAGTAATGATTCCTGAATTGTTGCATCCTCCTCTGCAGACATTTTTCGAGGTAATAATTGTTATCACTTATGTTGATAATAGATATAGCGGGGTATTGATGGTGTTGTATTTATGGTTCATTATAATATTCTTTTAAATACTGTCTTGATCAAAAATGATCCCATCAAAACCAATTTTGATCAATTATAATATGCTAACAATAAAAACATTCGTTTAGTGCAATATATAGACATCGTCAAGTATGGTAATTAATACAAGAAAGATAGATAGATGGTGATGATATTTGGGTTTTACGTCCCATATTTTTGCAACATTGGCTAATCGAGAATGAAAGATTGAGCTAGTAGCTAGGGTAATAATGCTAAGTATAGATAATTGAATAAATTTTAATGGTTACATAATTTGAATGTATAACATTTATTGCACCCGCGAAGAGTTACGTCACAACATCTATACACAATAGAACAAGTTCCTTACAACTAGGTACACGTGCAGTGAGTAACAGATTAACAATATATTATTCATGTACAGTTCAGGTATTATGTACACTGTACAGAGTAGGACAAGGCCTAATATAAATTAGATAATAATATTCTGTATAAAATAAAAGCTGTAATAGAGAATGCATGAGACAAAGTGAAAAATACAAAAATGTAAGATTAAAATTACAAAGACGAGAAGCACATACTAGTTTGATTAACTGCTAAATTAGGGTTCCTGGGACTTATTTTTCCTGGGACTACAATAATTAAAGATAGATAGTATTGTTAAGAGCGAAACAGCATTTCAAGCGATTTTATGGGAAACCACTTTAGTTGCATCATCTACGGTTCTTTCCATTACATTTTCGCGACTGATTCCTTGTGAACTTGTTACACTTACATAAGACAACTCATTGCGACGTGCTGCACTTGATTGTAATCAATGAGAATATAAAAACAAATGCTATTAGGTTTCCAAGTAGCCCTACGGGCAATTAAATTAAGGCCTGCTATCGCAATTAAATAATATAGGCTAATGGGCCTACATTTACATATTATATTCAATTATTACAATAATAAATATTTGTTGTTTTACAACGCACTCGACAGCTACAGGCCATATAACGATAAGAGCTGTCCAACAAAGGGGAAGATGCCCCCCCCCCCCCCCCCCCCCGGCTGAGGGGTTGGTCGGGTCGTAAAGAGGGCCGGCGTGAATGAGAATGAGAAGAGAGACAAAGACAAAAAAAGGGGGAAGTGAGCAAGATCATGATAATGAGCAATATGGGTGATTAAAGATGTGCATGAGAGAAACCTTTGCGGGCACCGGTCACCACGAGGAGCGACCCACCTCAACCAGATTAGCCTGTCAGCTATACACTTTTGTGGGCTCACTCGGCCGGACAAGCCCGGAGTAAAAAAATTCGTATTTTTACCAGATTACACCTATTTACTGGGTTTTCTCTAGATTGAGTACTTATTTTTGTTTATGATTTTTCAACGTCGAGGGACACATCTTTGTGAATCCGATAGATGTGCTCGCTCTTAATAAAATTAAAAAGAAAGAGCCATTATTGTTATTTTTGTAACATACATTGGTCATACCCGTAATACGAATATATCTATTTAAGTTGTTATCTCAATATATAGAAGCGATACAGGTGGGACTCGAAACTTTAATTCTGGAAGTCGCTGGCTCAACACAAGAAAAGGCATCACATTTTCCGTTGTGGCTCAAAATATTGCCGTCATTTAAAATCTTCAAATCTTGGGGTAAATTATTTAAGGCTATTAACAGATTTAAAAAGAAAATATATCTTGCAGAAGATGCCGAGAATCTCATCAAACTTTTGAATTTCAAGCAAGTTATTTGAGTATTATAATATGGGGCTCCGCATCTTCTACATTACACGCCTCTTAAAGATAGCAGGATGCCGTGAGTATACATCGTTTATGGACCAATGCAATATTTTCCATAAAGATGAAGACCAAGAAGATCAGAGTTGAATATAGTATTGAGTGTTACCTGATGCGTACTAAGTAATAAGCTCTTATTTTATTTATTTATTTTATTGTTATTAAGGCCAGTGTAGGGCACAATACCCTTTTTAGCCTGATGAGTGATGATGGATGAATGATAATGAGGAAAGGAGGAGAGGAAGCCTGGTACCGGCACGTAGCCTACTCCTGTCGGAAAGTACCAAGAGGACCATCGGCTTTACGTCCCATCCGAAAGGACGGTGTAACTTTGACCAGTCATATAGGTTCCTCCACTAACCTGGACTGCCGAGCAGTTGACGAGAAGAACGAAGCTATTACACAAGCTTTTGAACCCTCCAATCAAATCTAACTAACGGTAACTAGTGCCATTTCCTTGATCGTTATATGGTCAATCTTTTATCGATGTTTATTATCTTGTAGTCATATCAAAAACACATATTCTATTTCTATTTACTATTTCTAACGAAATAATTGTCTTAATAATTGTAATATTAAATTTTGTGTTTAGGCCTAGTGATTTCTGATTTAATTATAAATAATGATATGGAATCACGTATTTTTGTTTAAATGTGCAGTGATTCCTCGTACTTACTTGTAAGGGCGCCCTCATATTCAATTCCTCGGCATACTGGCACAGCACTGGCCACGTGGCATGCAGTTTCAGGAAGTAGACCAGTTTCTTGTTGTTGCTTTTCACGACCTCCTGGAAGAAACAATACAATTATTTGTATTATTATTTAATAGATTTGAAAACTAAAAAATGTTCTTCGTCTTAAACAACATCCCAAAGAAGCTATAAGTGTGACATAAACAAAATTATCTACAATAAAATAGCGGGTACTCCTGGTTCTTGGAAATAATAAATAAATAAGCAATATAAAAAAAACGGCGGTTTACAAATGATTTTAAATTAGATGACTCTCACTACACATTCGAAAACCCATACGTGCTTGAAGAAACTACCACAGATGTAGTAAGGTTGGACCCAACTGTTAGCGGCAGTGCCTTGAAGAACAGAAGTATGCATGGGTTACCTCCTCCATGTCTAGACCGGCGCGGCGTAGGTTGGCCAGGAACCTCTGTCTCCAGATCTCCCTCTTGTTGGCCCGCTTCCTGCTCGACCCCTGGATGCCCAGCTCCACCCGGGCTGAACCCACGGAGGAGCGGCCGCTTGCTGCACCTGCCAACATCACAGTGTAAGTTATTAACACACACCAGGACTCATTAACTGGAAGATGATAATACTAGGAAAACGCTCCGCGTTGACAGATGAGCGATTTAAAAAAAATTGGGTATTGTTTTCAGTATTTACTTTTTTGTAGGTTGGTATCTTGACGGATTTAACTGATTATGTAAACAGCATCGAGTTTAGTGGTCACGGGTGTTGACCGAAAATTTCAGCCAAATCCGTCAAGCCGTTTAACCTGTGCGCGACGAACAAAATTTGGCGCACGAACGAACAGACGAACAGACAAAGCGCCGATCGAGTTGTATGGAGAGATTCGCTATCGCTCATCTAATAAGTAAAACATTTCGGACAAACACGGTTAAAACATTTCAAGCACTACTCACCCTCTGCGTTATATTTCGGCAACATCCGTCGCCATCCTCAGACGCGAGGCAACTCACTAGATATATAACGCAGTGGGTGAGTAGTGCGTGAAATGTTTTAACCGTGTTTGTCCGAAATTTTTAACTTGTATCAGTGTAAATTATGTTTAAAGAATAGTGATGACATCGGCTCCGAAAAGTTTGAATCCGTTCCTCCACTTCAAAACCGGTTCAAAACCGGTTTTCAGGGCATATTTTTGTTAAATCTATCCGTCAGTATAACAACTTATATTCAGCAGGCCAAAAATGTATCTAGGAAATATTCTTTGGACAATTTGTCTGGCGAAAAACGAATAGGCCTGATAATAGATAATTATCTAAACAGAATAGAGAGGCGGGGTAGGTGTCCCTAACCTAGGGCGGAACCATTCAGTGCCTCATGGCCCCTAATATAGGCATGGACTACCCTCTTGACTCGCCTCTTATTTATTCTTTTAGAGTTTAATGACAATTATAATATATCACTATATACACTAGTTCATTCAATGGTTTTGAATAATACCGTAATTAAATAGATACCTTAAGTAAACGTCCGTATGATAAACCTGTATTTCATACCTGAATCTCTTGTTCCTATTGATTCTTCGTATACCAGAACAAAGTCGATTCTTCTTCGGCCGTCCCTGAAGTAAGTGGAAGATTCACAGAACGACCCTGAGCGTTGGCCGGCCATTCCAGGGTCAGACGATGACTCGTCGTCCTGAAAACATTGACTAATGAAGCTGATTGTGTCTCCTTTACATTCGCCATCGACTTGAGAAAGCTGTGCGATTCATTTAGGACTCCACCGAGAACATTTCTAATTTCTAAATTTATTAATTCTTTACTTTATTTGCCTATTTTTTTTATTACATTTTTTCCATTTGACCGCACACAGATTTAGCTTCAGATGCTCTACAGTCTACACATTACACAAGATGCATTATATCGTGACAAATTTGAACGATTGCACTTCACCTTACAGTAACAAGAAAGCTTACGCGACCTTAGCTTGAGAATTTCCCATGGCAGTATATTTTAGTTACCTATTTGTGAAAGGAGTAAAATTGGATTAATTTCTAATTTTAAGCATCACTTGGGTTTCGGAATGTATGACATACATACTACAGGTGTGTGATACTGATACCGTTATTCTTTATCATACTTCTGAAGTAACGATCCATGGTAAAATCCTAAAACCATATTTAAATTACAAAATTTTACATTTAAATTTGATGAGTGTTTAATAAAATTGATGGATACTGAGTGATAAGACTAACATGTAGGGTAGGCTTACCTGTAGTATCCCTTGTAGGTCCTGATCATGGTTGATGGATCCGTAGCTTCGATCGGCCGAGAACTCCGGTGTATTTAGTTCGTATCTCTCCTCCCCCATGTATCTCTTGCCCAGCTGAGACATGTCGACACTGAGAAGGAGAAAACAACCGTCATAGCAACAACTGTCATAGCAACAAGCGTCATAGCAACAACCGTCATAGCAACAACCGTCATAGCAACAAGCGTCATTGCAACAACCGTCATAGCAACAAGCGTCATTGCAACAACCGTCATAGCATGACATGTCCATGTATCTTTTGCCCAGCTGAGACATGTCTACACTGAGGGGAAGAAAACAACCGTCATAGAAACTACCGTCATAGCAACAAGCGTCATAGCAACAAGCGTCATAGCATGACATGTCCATGTATCTCTTGCCCAGCTGAGACATGTCGACACTGAGGGGAAGAAAACAACCGTCATAGCAACAAGCGTCATAGCAACAACTGTCATAGCAAGCATACAACCAAACTTTCAACTGAAAATTCAATTTCATATAGTCATCGTACAACATCTTCGGTAATGCTTCCGTCACGAGTGGGTGAGCGGCAGCCAACCAGCGACCGTGGCTAATTCAGATACCTGCTCGGGTTGGCTGAGACCGTAAACACGGCATTGATTGATGACGAAAGCATTACCGAAGTTATTGTAAGACAACTTTATTATGGTGAACACTAATGAAACTGTTATCCTAATGTAAAATACCGAAGTCAAACTTTGTGGAATGTTAACCTTAATCGCAAAAGAGTTCTTAATTAACTGTGTATAGACCAGAATATAGTTTGTAAAAACATAATTACGGTTTTGGTGGTTGTAACTTACACTTTTATTTCGCCAGACTTATTTTCCGGTCCGCTCTTTCGAGTTAGATGTTCAACCAATAATTCAGACTTGTCTACAAAGTTGTGCCAGACAAAAAACAAATAAAATGTTTCGTTCTTTGTGAAATACAACATGAATCCTTGTAGCCAGAATACAGGATGTCTAGACGGAACTGGATTTACTGCACGGTGCCTTGATTATTGTGGGTTTATTTAAAAAATTCTTGGAATATACGGTAGTACTGTAGTAGGTCTAACTTGATGATGCATTGCAGTGAAGGCCGCCATTAGTATGGTATTGTGAGGTTACGTGGATCAAACATGAATGTTTTTTATTATTTGTATTTTAAAAAATTTGAGCTAATTTAATGAAACAAAGTGCAATTAGCAATTAACAACTTGTTTACATAATACAATTAGTAAGTAGCGAAATTTGAAATAAGCTCGCATGTTTGCGCATTTAATTTTCACCGCTCACCACCTTTAACTCCATTTTCTATGATTCATAAAGTACAACAGCTATGACCTTTACCAGCGAGGGGAAGCAACTTCCTGATACTGCTGTGCTGACATATTCCTCAATTAACCTCCTACTCCCCTACGTATCCCAGCAGGTTTAAATTAATTATCAAAGACACATACACTCAGTTGCATTTACATTCTACCATTGTATGGTGTTTTTAATACCTTACAATTGCTATTCCAGGATTTGTTAATTCCAGTAAAATTTGTCTCAATCACACTAATTTAATCTTAATAATTAAAATTTTCAATTTCTCGTATATAGGATATTATTGATGATGATGACTTTGTTGTTATTTTGTGTATCTCTTGTTGCAGTCATGCTATAGTGTTGTCCCAAGACTACCTTACTGTAAGGTAGTCTAAGCATGTGTAAGGTCCTTACCAAAGCAAAGTCCTGGTCAAAGCATGTGTAAGGTCCTTACACATGCTTTCGTCACAGGCGACGGGTTCGTAGCAGATCAGCGATCGCTATTTGCGCGGGTGTGTTCGGGTGGTTCGCTGGTTGGCTATGAATGCCTCGCCTCTGACGAAAGCATATGTAAGGTAATCTTGGGACAAGTATATTCGAGACGACGAGGGTTGATAGATGAATGAAGGATAGTTACAAAAACCACACTTGTGTGGGATTCGAACCAATGCGCGTCTGAACAAGCGCCCCAATCACATCTACCGGATATTTGATTACTATTCGTATCTTATGAAGCCCTCTCTCTCAGCTGACTAAGGTTTCCGAGATAAAAGAGTAGAATTGATTGAAGACATCCTGTAGCGTACACAAGGATATGGAGCTACCCAGAGTAGGGCATAACTGTTAAAAATGTGCCCCACAAAAGACACAATGAACGGGGGAGATTAATCCACAATAGCACCGCAGGGAATTGTGTAAACAATTCATATTTTTGAAGTAGTATTATGTATTTAAATAAAATAAAATAAAACAATTCACATTTAGAGTCTACCCACTCAGTAACGAAACTGATTATCAGTGGGGGACTTAAATTTAAAGCGACTAAACCAACCCTGCAGGCTCCAAACACCATCGACGAGTGAGCGATAACCTATAAAAGATCGATATTTCAAATACGAAACATATGAATCATTGATTGGACAGTGCGAACACCTGCGGCCAAATGTCAGAATCAACAAGGCCGATTCAGAAGAACTTTGAATTTATTGAGTGCTTCATTGCTAGGACGGCTCCAAAGTCACCGTTTACTTATTCCTATAAGACAAGAAGTAATGGAACTGAATCCTTAATAGACGTTAAAAAACTTCTGCCTGAACCGGGAATTGAATCCGGGACCTTCTGCATTAGAAGCAGGGATGCTTACCACTGAAAAGAAGCTTTGCTGAACGGCCGGGTTACGTTTTACCATAAAATAAAGAATATTTAGAATATTAAGAATATTCACACAGTAAAGCAAGATCTGGAGGGAGGGGGGGCTATCCCCCGAGCAACCCCCTTGATACGCCACTGCAGACATCCCACCAACAGTGTGTCGTGCGCGCAAACCATGAACAAACCCTTAATACAGGGGCTCTATGAGGTGTCTGGTCCTGCTTCAGAGGTCACACCCACCACAAGCAATCCTACACCCTTGACAATTCCCATCGCTACTCAACTACCCAAGGCACGTCTAGTAGGCAACGCCCACCACACACATCACTTGAACACAGTAAATTGCGTCCCTGAGCAGCAATGCTGCCATTGCGCAATGTAAACGTACAAGTTTATTGGAAACTAGATTGGAACAGAAAGATAATTGTCTGAGATATCGTTTGAAGCGAAGAAACACAGAAGAATATAATATTGGCGGGGAAGCGGAAGGAAAACGATCATTATAGATGGATAAATGAAAAGAGTGGGAGAAAAGAGAAATAATTGGGACCTGTTTCAAATCAATCTACGCGTTGATGGAAATGAACAAGATAATTGGCAGGGGTGTTTCAAGGGGGATTGCGATATCTTGGTCTTTCTCAATTTTTGGTAACAAAATATAATGTTTGAATAATAAATGTGCAGATATTTGGATTGGGGTTACATGTTCAGTGCTTTTCAAGCGCTGGGGGTCAAAATGTATCTGGTCGAGTATACAGCAACAAAGTATATAATCTGTTTGTATGTTGATAAGTTTGAAGAACGTCTCCTTTACTCTGGTTTGATATTTAGTTGGGAATTTAGTTTTTCCGTGCCTGATTAGGCTGTTTACGTATCTAGTAATCTAATCGCGTTGCTCAATCAATACAATTCCGTTACAGGGTATTTATAAAAACAGATCGGCATTTTAAAATCATTGCATTACACCCCCACTATACAGACATTCCCCCCCCCCCCCCCCCTACACTGAAGTAACCGTTGCCGAAATGTCTTCTTTAAACCATCCTATACTTTTTGAACAATCACAGGTTCCAACATAGCCTATTCCCAAAACCACAGCAAGTTCCGAGCAAGGACGGCGTACTTGATAAGGCAGCTAATTGCTTCCCCTGTAATCTCTTCTCAGACAGAGATTAGCTGAGGTAGTTTCAGAAAGGATCTTTAAATAGTAATCGACATATTTTATAAAAATTTTGTCTTGTGAATTGAAAAGCGAGGGAGGAGGGCAAGTGACCACCTTGCAATGATGTACCATAAGGCGCGTCGGAAAATTCGTATTTCAGTGTGAAGTTTTCGTGCTTTGTTCTGCGCGTGTGTTCTTCAAGCAATTGTATTCGTTTTGAGTGTGTGCTTACTCTTACTGGTACGATACTATTTTGTGTGTTTCTGCAATCCCTACCCCCATGTGTGTTTGCAGACATGTTTTCTTGTCTCGTGATCTTGGTTGTTCTTCTCCCTCTTTGTAACTTCATACTACCGTTGAGTGAGAGAGTTAGTACTTATAGTCCTTACTCCTTAGTCTAGTTTATGTCTACTTTTGTACATGGCTACAGATGTGCCTACATCGGCCTTCCCGCTCTCGAGCGGGTAAAATAAAATACAATACGTAGCAGCGTTGTAGTTTGTCGAAATCGGACTTGAGTACTATTGTGAGCTGTTCTTAAACTCCTCTTTGGCACCAACGTCATTAGAAGCATCCGTAAAGCTACGCGTATAAATGTAACCGATAATTTACCTTTCTCCCTCGTTCGGTGGCGATTCCCGGTCTGCGCCATTCTCGACCTCAGCAATAGGTTCCATGGTTAGTTTTAGTGACACATGTTTTGTTACCGACATCTCACAAAGCACTACACAACAAACTGAGAAACGGTCGACTTCAAATCGCTTTTCTTAAAATCTAATCGCTTCCGGTGTAATGAGTTATGAGCTAACGGTTCGCATAGGATTGAAATCGGTCCGGCTGAAAAAAACTACATCCTGAGTGCGTTTTACACACAGCTAATTACCGCTTACGTTGATAAGCTTGTACGCAGCTTTATGGTTGCCCCAACGTAAGTATTCTGATGCTTACGACACAGCCGAGTCCACGATGACAACTTGATTTTCTGCTTCGCTAATTCCTACCATTTAATCTAAACAGGTCCATTGGGGACAATTTAAGACCTTCCGTTGGTTACCTGTAACGGTGGGTGTGGCCAAACCGCCTGTGCACTCGACTAAGCCGAACCATGCATTTACGAATGTGTGAAAGAACGCCATGTATCTGATGATTTTCTTTCAATTGGCTGGAGCTCTATTCTGTAACTTTTTATTCTATATCCTGTAATGAATTCTGCCTGATTTCGGACACGTAACAAGTTTGTGTTATAAGACACAAATCGTTTCAGGACATACCATAACTAAGTTACAGAATGAATAGAGCCCCTGGGGTGTTGAGTATTTTGAGTCGCCTGAGGCCGCGTCTAGTCAGCATAATGTTATTGCATCAATATAACGCGCAGAGCCCTTTAATCGTCCTACGTAAAATTTTACTGACCCGATTTTCTAGCGCATACCGCTTACGAATGCGATAACTTTTATGCGCGCAAATCACATCGAAGCTTCGATGAGGCGGAAACAAAAGTGCCTCTGTCAAGATAACGGCAGAATATAATGAAGCTAAACGACCTGTGAAGTGGAAACAGCGGCGCCGAGATCGATGCGCTATTTGAACGCGTACCTTTGTGCGGATGAGGAAGGTCTAACTCCTGCAGCTATGGAACAACCAGACACATTTCCATAATGATATGGACAAATATTCCCCGGATTCTTGAACCCTCTTATCAAATGTTTTGTTTAAATTACCTGGTTTTGTGTAAAAGGTGCACAAAAGAACCGCTAGGTGTAGATTATGTTACGCTAGCACGTCGACTTGCGAGATTGTACCAGTGGAGGGGGGGGGGGGGGGGGGGGGGGGCAAGCACGCCCCCACTGACACAATATAGGGATAGTCAGATCCCGGTATACATGTGGTGACTGTAACACGCAACAACGCCCTCTCCATAACAAAGCCGATTTGGATCGGTTAAAATTGTTTTAAAATTCTCTCGAATTATTTTTTTTATCAGTATTTCCGTTTTTTTCAAATTAACTCATCTAACTGTTTTCAAGTGTTATTGCAACACACATTTCGCAATTAAATAAGTTGATTTGAATAAAATGAGAATATGTATTGTAACAGAGAAAAATTGATAAGAAAAACATGAAACTATCATGGAATGACGTTTTTGTTCACTTTTTGACATTTTTAGAGCATTTTAAAGCAATATTTGCGAGTTCATTATATTTAATATTGAATAATAAACCTATTTTAGTTTATAAAATGCATGCTGTATGAGTTAATGGTGTGATGTGTGAAGTTGAGCTCATCAGACTTCATAAATAGTAAGTAGAAGTAGTTGGGACTTGGGTGAGTTTCATGGTTTATTTGTAGAATAGGTTGATTTAGTTTTAAAGTATGTCTGTCGCGTTTTGTTCAAAAATGACTGGCTGTGGTTTTACTTGAATTTGGTTGGACTGACATCCACATCAGGTCAGAATTAATCTTTAATTCTGCAAGCTTGGCCACATTTAGGTCATAAGCGAGACACAGTTGACTGTCATCTGCATAATAGATAGATTTAAAGCATTGAGATCCTTCATTAGGTCCGAGATATAAAATGAGAAGAGTAGAGTAGTTAATTTTTTATCTGTGGTAGAGGGCTTAATATGGCAGCTTGGGGTATACATAGCTATTGGTTTACCTAACAATTTTACAAGTTGATGGTAAAATTTGAGATATATTTCTAATAAAGCCTGTAAATATAGTAACAATGCTCCTTTAGATATTGTATTTATTTTCACTAAGTACAATTGGTATCCCTACCTCTGTGCGGGGATAACGCCGAACAATAAGACATGGAAATTGCCATTTTTCTATAACTTTTAGCCTCAATACGTTCACATTAGACGATTGGGTGCGGCCAGAAAACTACTCTGAGCGTCCGGCGTGCAGTTCTTTCGTACTACTCAAACTATATGCACAAAAATCCACATATTCCGGTTCTTTTTGAACCAAAGTATATAAAACTAAACTGTTGTTGTAAGATTAATGCACATATTACTTTTTCCTATGTTCTAAACTTCCCTAAAATTCTTCATTATTAGTAATTTTTACCTCCTGTTTAAAATTGTTTGTTTCCGAACTAAAACGAATTTATACAAAAGCTCTTTGTACATATAATCACAGTATCATAGTTAATACGAACACAAAATATGAGCGTGATCAAATAAATAATGTAGACATGAGATGAGTAGTACGAATGCTTTGCAAATCAGACATTTAGCTCTGGTTGCTATGGTCTATGGTTCTGGTAGCCCAGCTCTCCTCGTTTGGGAAAACAGCCCCATAAGTCTGCAAGTTGGCTCTAGGCTTATCAAGCGATGTAGTTCAACTCTGAAATGTAAATACTGTGCTTGGCGTCGTGCGTTTTAACGGTGTTGTTACACGCCATATTAAATATAATTCAAATCATATGTATAAAAAGTGACAACTGAGTTTGATAATGTCCATCCGGAAAAAGGGCGTAAACCTTAGAGCTGCTCAAATCAGCAACCTTACCCTAGCTACGCCCATAGTGGAAATAGAACAAATGTATGTTTAAATGTGGTGAGAAAAATAAGGGATCTTTACAATATATTTTAATGTACAGTGTACTAGGTCTGAATGCCATTCAGTGACAATTAAAAAAAACATTCATTCATGATCATGATTATATCATCATACCATTATGATGATATTTGGGTTTTGCGTCTCATATTTTTGAAATTTTGGCTAATGGAGATAATGAGTGGGTGCAATATGAAAATGAAGATAAAAAACGCTCATGTCGGAATCAGGTCCATTACACATGGCGGGGGTCGTCATAAGGGGAGTCCAGCAAGGGAGGGCAGGGCCAAGTGAGAGGAGAAATCTTCAGTGGGATAGTGGGAGGAACGGGACAGGATCTCCTTTTGTCGCCTCTTACGACTAGCAGAGTCATCCTGGGCCTATTCTACCCCGAGCCGAAACAGGAAGACTCATCCACCAACTGTATTAAATGCTTATAGGTATAACTGCAGCTAAAAGGCGTACCTGTTGTTAGTTCTTATGGTTCTCTTAGTTCACGTAGGTTGGGAACCCCGAGCGGATCGATATTCAAATTAGTAGACGTCCCTTCATACATTTCACTTGACTATGGGAATCTCGGGAGGTGTTAAACAACCCTTCGGATCAATGTTAGCGGTACCAGCCTTTTAGCAACCATTGCTTATTCAGGACAATTGGTGTGCGTGATCCACTTCTAGTCAGTATCACGACAACCTAGTGATGGTATAAGGGTATGTGGAGTAAGTTTCTCAACGTTACAACTTCCAAGTTGCTATAGTGACATGATCGTTGACCTTCGTGCAGCTGCGGATATACACAGTGGTGTATTCGAGCCTAGGCGGGCCTAGGCGGCCCGCCTAGGCACTTTTATTTGGAGACTAGGCTAGCCTAGGCGCTTTCTCACAGTACTGCTGTTTAAATTTCAAGAACTCATGTACTATTCACAATATCTATAATTGAGAAAAAATATGTTACCTCAACGTCTTCATGTATTCAGGTTTAATTTCCGTAAAATCTTTTTCCGGCCACTTACACCAATCACCATCGCCCCCCCCCCCCTCCCCCCCCCCCACCCACATCCCGTGCACACGTAAATTCGACCGCCTAGGCACTTTATATTTTAGGAATACAAGACTGGATACACATATGTGACATTGTAAAGCTTAGTTAGATTTCCACTATTTCAAAAACTTGACATGTTCACCTACTTTGCGAAACACCCGATTTCGGTCTGTTGAAATACGATTTTAAATGGTTTTTAATTGTCCCAAAAGAAAATCATAACAATGTCTTCCTATAGAGAATTCATAACAACGATAACGATACAAATAATTGAATATTTTTAGTCCAATTTTCAATTTTTATGAACAAAAAAAATCGCAGATCGGGACTCCCCCCCCCCCAGAATAAAACGGTGGCAGTGCTTCACCCCCTAGGGGTCGGTCTTTGGTGTGTTATAGTTCAGTTGCGTTTCGTTTTTCACTTTCACATTTCAGCCATATACGTCTATTGCATTGCATGAAAATAGCCACGTTTTTCACTTTCACATTTCAGCCATATACGTCTATTGCATTGCATGAAAATAGCCATGTTTTAACAACTTTCTTTAATAATTAAACAAGTTATAGTAAATCGTTACGGTTCCAAAAATAGCCGAATGGTTGACAATCTGTGAGTGCGGTGATTGCGTGCAGGCCTGCGTGTCATGAATAATACATTAATACATACACAGCTCATTACTGAGGAGATTACAAGTATAGGTGTAGGAGGCGTGTGCTGTATTAGGCTGGTATGGTGGAATTCCGACGGGTAATTTGCTTATAGATAATATAGTTCTGCGCGGAACAACAATAACGGAAGTCACGGAGACTATCTTAATGTAAACATTGTGAAAAAGAAAAATTCACAATTCTTTTAGTATAATACATTGTATTGAAAAACAATCTACAGTATTACAAAAGTGGCTACTGACTTCTCATGGAACTGAAAAACTGGCCTAAATGTTATAAATATTATAATCGTGTTGGTGTCTAATAATTACATCTCCTTTTATTATTTCGCAAAACAACAATCTACTTGCTATACTAACTAACTATACTACCTTTTATTTAAACAAAACTATCTACATGATTATTTTTATTGTCTGTATAGTCTGATACAAGAATTGTGTACACCATCAATTATTTAGTCACAACATTGGTATAACCCGCGTTTTACATATTTCAGTTTGTATTTTATTGTTCCAATACAAGACAAGGAGAAACAGCTTTGAAACGAAGTTTATATAAATCTAAAGTGATTTGAGAATTATAAGGTGAAATCTTAATAAAAGAATATCTAAAATACTAAAGTAATGATAGCAAAATATTGACCTTACCTTGTAAAACCGCAGGTACACGTCATAAACCAACTAGAATAATAAATATTTATATTATGGTGATCACAAAAAATGAAAATATGTAAATTATCTAGGCCAATAAAACGTTGAAGGTTATGTATTGTTCTTGTATGTTCTTTCTGTTTGGTATTGTTAATCCTCGCTCAACAGATACAAAGCTAAAACCACCAACGGGATGGATCGTGGAAGAGTTATCTATAATTACATACACTCCTACAAGTGTTCGATATTATGAAGCTTTTAATTTGCTTTATCCTCTAATGGAACTTTCGCGAAACAATACCATTTGCTGCATCAGTGGCGTATTTAAGGGGAGAGATTATGTGGCTCAATTCCTGCACCTCCTCATAACCTAAAAAGAACGATTGTGAGAGTGAGAGAGGATGAAGGAAAGGAGAATCAGAAAGAGGAGGGAGGAAACTACATGTTTACATGATTGCATTAACTATGGTATGTTTTCCGTTTTTTAGGCTACGTGAATTAACGCAATTTTAATTTGCAGGCCTTCAAAAGTCAAATATGAAAAAAAAAAAACATTTGTCGACGACTGGGGCTTACCCCCCCCCCCCCCCCCCCTTCCTTCTTCTCCGCCACTGAGTACGTTACCAAACACACAACACCAATTAACTAGGTTTTATGAAAAATGCACTAGTTTCCAATCTACATAATATTATGTATGCTTCAAAGCCACAACGATATCACCATTGAGATACCACTATCAATCAATGTGTAATACTAATACACTACTCTGTCTCTGCGCACCGGACCTAACACACAACATTCCTCGACGCAATGCAATGTTGCAAGTAGAGTGCCCAAGCGAGAAATGAGAAAACTGAAGTAATTACTTTGAACGTTAATCGCTGTCTGGATGTTATTGAGCGTATGAAACGGGAGACGATGTTTTGACAGTACAGAATAAAGAAACCATGGTTATAGAAGAGTTAGATTAAGAAAGAGAGACAACAAGACGAATAAGACAAATTATTATTGTACTGTGTTACAATATTGTGGGGGTCGTATTTGTGCCTTTATTATGTCTTTATTGTTTATTGATTTATAATCTACATTGTATAAGAAAGGAAAGAATAAAATAATTGGAAAAATGAAAATGAATGAATGAAGGAAATATACCTTATTCGCAGCCTGGAGTCGAGCTGATGCCGGTTGTGTTGTCACGGAACAATAGAGATGATATTGTAATGTATATCGTTGCACGATTAGATTACGACTGCCAGGGGCGTACGATGTGCGATGACATAGCGAGGGGTAAGAGGGGTGGTAATAACGTAGTATGAATCAAAACAAACTAAAGGCTGTGTCCTCCTAGCCTGTGGAACTCCCGATTTCGGCCTATTAAGAGCGAAGGATACCTCTACGTCAAAAACCGCATAAAAGTTTCATTTTTTAATTATATCTCAAGATTGAAACAGAAAATCGAAAATCTGAGTAATCATAGCGCCGTGGTTTGGTAAGCCCTACATACTGAATCATAAATGTATTAATAAATTATTAATTAATTAATCGTTGGTCCAGTGGTAAGCATCCCTGCTTCCAATGCATGGTCCCGGGTTCAAATCCCGCTTCAGGCAGAAGTTTTTTAACTTCTAATGTGGAATCAATTCTATTACTTCTGGGCTTAGGAATAAGTAAACGGGGACTTTGGAGCCGTCCTAGCAATGAAGCACTCAATAAATTCGAAGTTGTTCTGAATCGGCCTTGTTGATTCTGACATTTGTCCGCAGGTGTTCACACTGTCCTATCACTGATTCATATGTTTCGTATTTGAAATATCGATCTTTGATTGGTACTCGCTCACTCGTCGATGGTGTTCGAAGCCTACAGGGTTGGTTGAGTAGTTTTAAAATAAAGCCCCCACTGAAAATCAGTTTAATTACTGAGTGGGTAGACTCTTAATGTAAATGTTTTAATTTTTTTATTTTATCAGTATGACTGTGATTTTTCTTCATTAAATTACTAATTAAAACAGTATCACAGCCATACTGATTATAATGTTGGATACATTTATCATTCAGTCTGTAGGGATTACCAAACCACAGCGCTATGATTACTCCGATTTTCGATTTTATGTTTCAATCTTGAGATATAATTAAAAAATGAAAATTTCTGCGGTATTTGACGTAGAGGTATCCTTCGCTCATAAAATTGCTTTAAAATATTTTTAAATTGTCCCAAATGCAAATCAAAGTAGGCCTATGTCATCCTGTAGAGAATTTGGTATTCTCTCTTATGAATGTTTCTTTGTTCCAATCAATACTTCTGTTTTTCAGATGTTCTTAATTACCTTTTGTGATGCGATGTTGCTGGACACCTTTCACACCTGCAAAATGGAATTACTTATTTGAATAAAACCCCATTCATAAGAAAGAGCATTCAGTTCTTTACAAGAATGAAATATTTTGATTTTCTTTTGGGACAATTTAAACCATTTCAAAGAAGTTTTAACGACCGTAATTGGGTGTTCTGCAAGATAGGTGAACGTAAAGCAGCATTAACATAGTCTAAGCGCCACCAAATAATATATATGTATACCGCCCACCAAAATGAACATTTTCAAATAAAAAAACAAATATACAAGAAAATAACAACGAAATGATATAGTTACCTCAACGAAAGTATTCTGATGCTTACGACACAGCCGAGTCCAAGTTGAAAACTTAATTTTCTACTTCGTTAACTCCTACCATCTAATCTAAACAGGTCCATTGGGGATAATTTAAGACCTTCCGTTGGTTACCTGTAACAGTGGTTGTGGCCAAACCGCCTGTGCACTCGACTAAGCCGAACCATGCATTTACGAATGTGTGAAAGAACGCCAGGTATATGATGATTTTCTTTCAATTGGCACGGTTGAAAGGGGCAGTAGACAGTGACCTGAGATCGGCATGCGAATACTTTCGTTGGGGCTACTACATATATTTCTGACTAATGTGAATGAAGTGTCAGCTAAATGGATCAGTAATGAAATATATTCTTTCCTTCAAGGCAATTTAGTTGAGAGTTAGTAATTTAATAATTGCTTTTAGGAGAGTAATATGATCCATTACATTTCAAAAGTAATTGGCTCAATGCAGTTAGAAGAGAGTTTATTAGAAGTCATTTCGCAGGCGGTTGGCGGTTGCCCCCCCCCCCCCCCCCATAGTCCGATCTAATTCCTTAACCCGACGACTACGTGACAGACTACGTCACTTGTCCACCTCACCAATCAATCCTAATTTCGTTGCTAATTGTGTCCGCCATGTGTTCCGCCCCCACTACCTCCCTGTCACGCATGTCAACTATACAGCAGGCCGTGTAAAACGACACCCTTTTCCTTGAAACCACTTAACCTCGTAAATAAATCAATTCGCGTTTTATCAGTACATTTCCAGGAGCTTTCAACTTAGACCAGGTCCGGATCGTTCACTAATACTAAAAATACTAGTAAAATATGGATTCGAACCGAAGCAAACCAAATGATTAGACGCGAGGGAGACAAAAGAGTGGGCGAAAAAGTGCCACACCCATATTTTATCACGGTTATTTCCACTGTTTCAATTCCTGTTAGTATCGAATGAATAAAACCTTGTACTGCAGTTAGTGGTGATCGAATCTACGCCCGTTACTCGTGCTAAACGTTCTACGTAACCCTCTATAGCGTAATAGCACCACGTGCTCATAGCGAACAGATAACGCATCATATTATTATTATTAGGTACAACTCCACTACTGTCACAGCACTGCACTGCTGATTAGTATAAGAGGATCTAGAGTTACAGATGAGGGTGTGTTTAAGCATACAAACTAATAGATTTAACATTAGTTTTAAATTGATATAGAATTTATGAATACATTGATAAATACAAATTTATGTTGTTTTTCTGGAAATTAATCGCCAATGTATTTTCATCAATTTTATGTGAAAATGATGTTTCTCATTTGCTAAGACGCTAAATATAATTTTTTAAGAAGAATGGACGCAAATTAGCGGTTTCCTGTGAGAATTAACAAAAGCAGCCTATATTGTATCATTAATGCCACCTTTTAGCTTTAATAAGTAACCTGAAGTGAACCTCAACTGAACACATGAATAAACACATTCACGAAGGCGTAAATTCATCAACCGGTAACGCGGGAACCTCATGTTGAAAGTTCAACTCCCAACTTTAACGGTTGACGTTGACTTGTGACGCTCGCACATTCGGATAGCATCAAAGAGTTCAAAAGAAAACTGTGTCTCCCAAAGGAATTTGTTTACTTCGTTTTGATTTATTTTGAACGTCATTGATTTTCATTTGATCAAAATTACCGCGTGCGTTGTCTGACTCTATGTTATAGTTTTTAATAGACTAGTATAGTATTCAGGCGTCGAAGAACATTTACCAACGTCATATAGAATTCTTCGTCCATCAAAATTTAAACGAAAACTTCCGAAATAAAATAATGTGTCAACGAAGATAATGTTTGTGTTTACACGAGGCCACAGTCTGCTAAACATCAAGAGCAGAAACACACCTCGTGTCATGAGTTAAGGCAGTGCTGAAGACAAGCAAAAACAAGGAAGATCCGTCAAACCTCCCAAAACGTTCCAGCTGGTGCCAATCGTGATTCAAATCGGGGTTGGCGGTTGAAGGTAAAGCAGTTTGCCTCTTCTGCCGCAGAGACGGTGGAAAGGATGCAAAACTCTAATGGTACGTTTACAGCTACGCGTTGCGAGCGAAGCGAGGGCGCGAGCTCCAATCAGCGGCCGAGTTTCATGCAAAGAAGTTACAAACTCGGCCGCTGATTGGAGCTCGCGCCCTCGCTTCGCTCGCAACGCGTAGCTGTAAACGTAGCATAATTCGGGAGGTCGCCGGTTCGATTCCGGCCACTGGCAGTCCTGACTGAAGGTTTTCCTAAGCTTTCGTCAGTCGTAAAAGTGAATGCTGGGATTCCTTCTAACAGTCCTCAAACATTCCTTCCAACTATCCTAACACCCTAACATACCTAGTTAGTAGGGGATCTGAAGAGAGGCACATCAGGTAAAGCGGGTGTGCACCCTATAACGAGTATTCCTACGAAATATTATTAATTATTAAATTAACTAATAAAGATCATCGCTTTGCCTCGAACTCCAAACAAAATATACTGAGATCTTATCACAAAATGAACTACTCCAGATAGAACAACTTACGAATCTAGCTTTGTTATCAGGAGCACAGAATGTTCCCGTGAACACACGTATTTTAATAATGTTTGACATAACTCTCGTATTATCGTCTATCAGGATTGTGTGCGTTATGTATCTGCTACGCTGAATCTAACGTAGATTATCACGGAAATAATCCGCCCTCTTGAATGAAATTAATGTTTTAAGGAAACTCCCTCGTTTGGCACCTGCATGAGATATCTGAGCCCCCAGGGCAATGGCGGTTACGCTGCGTCAGCACGACACATTGCAAAGCTGACAGCGGCGAAAAGGTCAAAGAGCACAGAAGGAAAGATAAGTTAGCCAGCCGTGCACTTGTTTGGCTGTGGATGGCTTTGTGTCTACCCTAGTTAGTGACGTACGATACTGTACACATAGTGTTTAGAATTGATACCTTCATTGCGAAAATGCTCTTAAAATGCCTTCCTCGAGTCGTATCTTACTCTTGTATTAGTGTATTTACTTTAATATTGCTTTTTTTTAATTAAGGTAACATTCGAATATTTGGAACTCTTATGTAGGCCTATTCTGAAGACTGTAATCTGAAACTGTACATCTACTTTTTGGAAGCCATGCTTAGCAAACTATGCAATTTTAGAATGTGTACTAATATGATGAATATGTTAGTAACGATGGTTTCCAAAGTGTACAAATTAAATAAAACACTTCGAACAATTACTTGCAACAATTAATGAAGTATTAACAATCATAATTCATTCAAATAGGTGAGCATTTCTCAAATCGCTAATTTGTTTAGAGAAATAAATAATAATAGTTTCAGAGATCTTACCATATAAAGTAGTTGGTATATGTGAATCATATACTACTTTGCATAATCTTTTTGCATGCTGATAAGTTTTCTTTTATAGCAGATTTTTTATTTATAAATTAATCAATTTAATAACTAATGATTACGAACAAGTTTGTATTTTTTTAAGTAATTTTTTTATTAAACATGTTTAAAATATTTTTTAAAGTATTTTTAAGTATTTCTGTAATTCATTCAATGATTTACAATTAATTAATTATTGAAATGAAAATCGTTACAATTACAATAATACTTGACAGTTTTTCATTTCATTTTTTAGCTGACACAAAAGTAATTTCCGCTTAGGAATCACTTTTTCAAATATCTTGAAGCGATCTCAAGATATCAATAAGAAACACTTAACTTAGCGAGCTTTGTAAGTCCGCGAAAAGTTGAACAGCGCATAATTGGAACTACGCGGGAGAGGGCAGAGCGACCAGAAGTAAAGTAACCTCTGACCTTTCTCTTCTCATATCCCTTAGTTTCCAGTCGGACTGCGCCAAGCCACAAAAGGGCTTAAATTTATACGTCTTTGGTTTTAATCTGCAATGTGAGTTTTAATTTATCTAAGTGCCATTGCAGGCAAGCGGCTTTTCAAATATTAAAACCTGTAACCTGTCCTTATGAGATAAAACGGCTAGGATTTCTATAATGCATCTGTGCAGACCGTTACCTGAATGTAGGTTATCTGCTATACAGGGTGAATACTGAATACGTCCTTCAGTTTCACTGGAGTAATTGAGAAGAAAAATCCGGGGACTTTTGTCCGCACTCCGCACTCGCTTGAAGGAAGGGAGAAGCTATATTAATGTTACAGCAAAAGAATAGTTCCAACAATTCAACTTTGACACGCTTGAAGTTTACTTCCTTGCAACGTAATTCGAGTTTGCCACACAATGTTTAGTGTACCAGTAGAGAATAGTGCCAGCGTAGTTGGCCGAGGTCGATTAGGCGTAGTAAACCGCGGTCTCTGCGTTTTATAGCTATGAATCCTGGATTGGGCATGGTTGTCATGTGGCGTTTTTTAAACTTTATAATCATCCACTCATATTTATTAGCATTGTTACAAAAGTATTATACTTAAAGCTCAAGTATAATCGTTATTATCATCACCAGTAAATAGTTCTCACGATGCGCATGGTGCTTGGTGGAGGAGCCGGGTAGACCTGGGTAGTGCCGGGTAGTGATTCATTTGTATTAATATTTATTTATATTCATGACTTTAGCATAAATTAGCATTCATGGAATAAAGTATTACGGAAGTTCAATTCAAATACAAATTTGAATCGTGCATTCGAATAATGTGGACATTTCTACCCAACTTGCACTAGATTAAGAGAAGTTGAAATGTTTTAATGTTTACAGTCCTAAATGAAAATGGCAATAATTATGACAAATAAGGAAAACGTTTCTGCGTTAGCGACAATTTATAAAAAAAAGGCAACCAATTTTAGGGTTGTTTGTTAGTATTATCTAGTCTCTGTTATCGAGCCCACGAACCTATTAATTTTAATCGGAAATACATTTTAAAACAACAGTCACTTATACTACATATACAACGCTTCGGTTTTAAAGCACATGTCACTGAAACCTAGATTCCGTTGCAGACAAACCGTAGCAATTTCTGTTTTGTCCCTGAAGGGGTTATAATTTATCCTGTCGGTTTTATAGTCACTTACTTTATCTTCATGAAAAAATAGCTTATTGTTCACATAGAGGTCCAAAACCATGACAAAGATAACGGACCTTAACTGCTGTCTGCAATACGTGCTGTGTAGATAAGGGTTATAACGGCTTTTAACTGTTACGATGCCTCAAACATTCAAGTGCTCAATTGCAAGCAGAGAAAATATTGAACTTTTTTAACGGATTTCGTTCGTATTATCAAAACGCAATGCAAATTGCAATTCTGTAAAGAGATATGTTTAAAATATTTATAATTAAAGTTTTTAAGCGTATCTCTTTACAGAATAGACATACTGTATAACAATTTAACAATAGATGTACACATATGACCTAACAATTCATGTACTACATTCAAATGTAACAATATTATGTGTATGTGTTGCATATAAGTTGAATAGAATCATATACAATTCGATATTTTGAAAGCCTAATATAGCTTCCAAACGCAAGCGATATCTTTATAACTTGATAGTGTAACCTCGCATCATTCAAACAATGGCCTTTAAATGACATTTTAAAGAGAAAAATACAGAGGTGTAAAGCCTGATAATTTTAAAGCTACCTGTAGTGGAGACGAGTGATTGTGTTCATTGGAACCAACGGTATGTCCTGCGTCTACCGACATAAACCCATCTTGCTCTAGTTGGAGGTCACTGGCTCGAGGCCAGCCTGACTGAAGCGAAGCATAACCAGCCACCTGACCCTACTTTATACAATACATGTTAACTATGTCACTGCGCCTGGAAGGGGTTGTTTTTTTGTTATTTTTTCCTCAAACTTAACTCCTTGAAGTTAAGGTATAATTTAGACATCAAGTGTGCTAACCCTAAACTAATTCAAGTAGGAAGTAACGAATATCTTTTTCTCTCAGTTTTTGTTCCAAGAATTCCTGTTTATAAATCTCTGTTTGCATTATCCTGTATACGTCAAGAAAGTTATATCATTATTAATTGTCACTGCGTCTCAATTAGATAATATATTTGTGTCATGCATGTCCGTGCTGACAGTTGACCTATTGATATTGATAATTGTAGTAATACTTGACCTAACCTACCATGAATGTGATATGAACGCCTATAACACGCACAGTCATAAAGGCCTTTCGCCCCCACTTCAAGTCACGATAAAAAGAAAATAATAATAATAAAATTTGCTAGCCCATTTTCATGCGAGTTTCTACGTATATAGTTTGAGGACAGTTGTGAGGATGCCCAACGACTATTGTATTATGACTCAATTTCAACATTCGCCTTTTGACTCTGAAAAATCCTAGAAGAAAACTTCAGCCAGTATTGCTGGTGGCCGGTATCAAACAGGCGACCTCCCGAAATTGAGTGCTGAGCCATCTGCTCTGCTCTGCCGTCTGCTCATAACATAATGGGCTCACAGTAGTTTCATCAGGCGCTGGAGTGAATATATATATAAATATATATAAAAGTCAAATTACAGAAGCAAAGTGAATTTAGAACTCAGATCGCTCACAGGTGGAAATTATTTTCATTTGGTCCAGACATGCATTTTAAAAGTTCATCCCTGGACCAAATGACGATAATCTCATCTTTGAGCGATCTGAAGTTCTAAATTCACTTTGCTTCCTAAATGTAATTTGACTTTAGGTATTCCGCTACTTGCAAACAAGGTCACTGAACTTTCCTATACACGTTTAGTAACATACTTTACTTGATAAACTTCGCAAACGTTATAATCAACTATACTTTTGTAGAAACATGTAGTAGCGTCAAGATAACTGAGGCTTTACTCAGGAAGTGGAACAATATCTGCAAAACTCCGGAAATGAACAAGAAGGCTGCATGAGTAAGCTTTAATTAGCTGTTTATCAGTATGGCTTCAGATCATAACAATACACCCACGTAGTCATATGATGACTGCAGCAATAGACCTACAACACCACCTTCAAACATGTATTGTAGTAATAATAGCAGAGCATGAACACAAGTTTCGTGGAAATAACACATAACCACGTCTGTCCGAGACTGTGGTGATTTTAAAATTAATAGTGAAAGTTGGAGCAGTAATATAACTGTGTAATAGTAACAGTCATTGTTACAGGGGCAGTTAAAGAGAAAAAGTATTATTCGTAGAAGAAGCAATAGTAACATTAATAGTAGAAGTGGTAGGACGACATCAGTATAGGCATAACTATAGCAGTAGCTGAAGTATAGTAGGCAGAAAAGCACCACACTAGCACTCACACACACATCTAGCATCTATGCTAGCACTATCGGTAAGCACAGTTGTAAGTTGTAACTGACCATAGACTCACATGTCTAAAGATGACGCTCTAATTTGCTACATAACCGGTAAGCACAGTTAAAGTTTGCCTGTAACGGTTTACTTGAATATAGCCGGATATATGTATAACTAGGTTTAACCGTTTAAACAATCACAATTCTATATAATATGTTCCATTATAGGGCAATCACATGTTTAGTTTTCTATGCACCCTGTTATCAAGTGCTTAGTTTACTTTATAATCACAAAATGTTATCTATGACGTGGTGTGTTTTCTCAATAAGCTATGCACATTGTTCAATTTCCGCTGTATCCATTTAGCAATGTTTGTGTTGCAATAACTGAAGAAATCATGTTTTTTTTTACTGATTATAACTATAAACTTGAGTTTGCAAAATTTTTTCAAAAAGCAGCGTGGTCTGTTCCACTCCCCCCCCCCCCCCCCCTTATGTTGCTCACTGCCGGCAGCTATATGTTGAATATTTCATACACGTACGCTGCTCCATATAACAATGGTTTTATCACGCAAAGTCGCATTTGTTCTAATTCCGCACGGTCTACATATACATATACAGTGTCACCACTTTTATTGACCTTCTTGAATACATTAACAAATTATTTATTTACTAACAAGTTGCTATATCCATGCGTTCGCTTTTTGAACAGAACCCAAAAGTCGATCAACTCGGGCCATGTGCTTCGCGTTTCACTCATGCATTCATTCATTCATTCATTCATTCATTCATTCATTCACGGAGCCTCTTAGCTCGCATCTAGGATTTACAATCATAAAATAGCAAACTAGAGTTTATTTACTTACCTTTAATTTTTCACCTGTGTAATTTTCTCTTGTCTTGAGTCTTCACTGATCTAAAGATAAATGTCCACTCGAGCTGATTAACGTTTATCTATTTAAAAATAACAGCACGTAAAGCTTTAAAATAATTTCGGAAACCAACATGGTTTCAACAAGTGTGACAAGGTAGAATGTTAGAATGTCTGGCGCAGGTCTCGGACTGACACTGCAGTAGCGCGCTTGGCTCACAGAATCAATATGTGGTGCCCACGCAGGACGTAAACGCCGGCGTAGTGGCCACCCGACACATAGACACGTCACGTCGTCTCGATTAGGCTAGAGAAATATCATTAAGCAAATTGGTTAATGGTCTCACATTTAGTATTTAACACAAGGTACTGTCTTGCACTGTACACATATATTTCTAAAACTAAGCGTGGTGGCTGATGTATGCTCACCTAGTTTGAGGAACTACCGATTTTGGTTTCTTAAAATTGTTCTAAAATGTTTTTAAGTTGTTCCAAATGTAAATAAAAATAGATTATTTATGGAGAATTCAATGCTCTTCCGTATTATTTTTTTTTTATTTTAATTTATATTTCCGTTTTGAAGATGTTCTTGATTAGGTGTGAAAAGGTCCAGTAACATCACATTACAAAAGGTAATTAAGAACATCTGAGAAAAAACGGAAATATTGATTTGAACAAAGAAACGTTCGTAAGAAAGAGCACTAGATTCTCTACAGGATGACATATTTTGATTTACATTTGAGACAATTTTAAACTCATTTTAAAGGAATTTTAACAGACCGACATCGGATGTTTCCCAGCAAGCACAGATTTATGTCCGGTTGTGTTCCATAAGCGGATTACTGCCGGAATAATCGTCCTTAAGTGGAACACTAGCGTTCCACAACCACAAATCCAGCTGCTGGAATACTACAGGCGGAACACTAGCGTTCCACAACCACAAATCCAGCTGCTGGAATACTGCAGGCGGAACACTAGCGTTCCACAACCACAAATCCAGCTGCTGGAATACTGCAGGCGGAACACTAGCGTTCCACAACCACAAATCCAGCTGCTGGAATACTGCAGGCGGAACACTAGCGTTCCACAACCACAAATCCAGCTGCTGGAATACTGCAGGCGGAACACTAGCGTTCCACAACCACAAATCCAGCTGCTGGAATACTACAGGCGGAACACTAGCGTTCCACAACCACAAATCCAGCTGCTGGAATACTGCAGGTGGAACACTAGCGTTCCACAACCACAAATCCAGCTGCTGGAATACTGCAGGCGGAACACTAGCGTTCCACAACCACAAATCCAGCTGCTGGAATACTGCAGGGGGAACACTAGCTTTCCACAACCACAAATCCAGCTGCTGACACAGAATCCCGCACTATGAAGAAGTGAATAATATAAGGCTTTCCTTGTATTGTTATTATGTGTTGTGGGCGGAGTGGGGTGGGAATCCCATCGTGGTAAGCAAAACAGTCCCAAACACTGACTGGACTACACAACAAGTCTATACTTCGTGGGTGTTAGACGTTACTTATACGTGGGCTATCATGTTCTTTCGTGACAAAAAAAAAATAAATTAGTGCATTATTAGTATATCATAATCTTATTGCGATTTTTTGTTTAATCCACTGAATATTGATCCGTGTCGTGGAGTGTGTTTGTGTGTGTGAGTGTGTGTGGTCGGAAGAAAGGAAACAAGAACAAAACTGACTGGCAACGGTATATTGACGACTCCTGTTTTTAAAACGAAAAATAGGATTCAACTTCGTTATGGACAAGTTCATTATTATAAAAATCCCGTGAAGATGCAATTGTTCCTGAAAATCTAGAATACGAAGGTAAGTTTCCTCTCAGTTTGTATTCATATTTTCAAGATGCTATCAATTAATATTATTTTCAAAATCCTGTTGTATTTTTGAGTTGTTTTGCTAACACGGTTTCGTTCACTATAACATCAGACTGAAGACCGAAGTTAAGCTATTAGATCGGAAATTACTCTTTGGTTGGACGAATGTACATCGAATCTTACAGCATGAGTGTAGGAATCTGTTAACTCTCGTAATAACAGCGCTATCGCAATTGGCGTTGAACCCAAGAATGTAATATGACAGCATGAGTGTAGGAATCTGTGAACTTTCGTAATAACAGCGTTATCGCAATTGGCGTTGAACACAAGAATGTAATATGACAGCATGAGTGTAGGAATCTGTTAACTTTCGTAATAACAGCGTTATCGCAATTGGCGTTGAACCCAAGAATGTAATATGACAGCATGAGTGTAGGAATCTGTTAACTTTCGTAATAACAGCGTTATCGCAATTGGCGTTGAACACAAGAATGTAATATGACAGCATGAGTGTAGGAATCTGTTCACTTTCGTAATAACAGCGTTATCGCAATTGACGTTGAACACAAGAATGTAATATGACAGCATGAGTGTAGGAATCTGTGAACTTTCGTAATAACAGCGTTATCGCAATTGGCGTTGAACACAAGAATGTAATATGACAGCATAAGTGTAGGAATCTGTTAACTTTCGTAATAACAGCGTTATCGCAATTGGCGTTGAACCCAAGAATGTAATATGACAGCATGAGTGTAGGAATCTGTTAACTTTCGTAATAACAGCGTTATCGCAATGGGCGTTGAACACAAGAATGTAATATGACAGCATGAGTGTAGGAATCTGTTCACTTTCGTAATAACAGCGTTATCGCAATTGGCGTTGAACACAAGAATGTAATATGTAATAAACCAAAGCTTTGTCACGGGAATCTACCCTGATGTTTTCAAAATTGCTCAAATTAAACCAATATATAAAAAGGGAAATAAAACTCTAACCAGTAACTACAGACCTATCTCTCTTCTATCTAATTTCTCAAAAATACATGAAAAATGCATTAAACATAGGCTTTATAATTACCTAGAATCAAATAAATTAATTTCACCTAATCAATTCGGGTTCCGGGCGAACAGAAGCACTGATGATGCAATACTAAACCTGACTACGAAAATTCATACCATAATTGACAACAATGAAAAAGCGATCGCAGTTTTCTTAGACTTATCGAAAGCCTTTGACACTGTCTCTCACCTTATTTTGTTTAAAAAGCTTGACAAACTGGGAATAAGAGGGACTCCCTTAGAACTAATTAAAAGTTACCTTTATAATAGACCTCAAATGGTAAAAATACAAAACACGGTCAGTAAAAATCGTATTATAAAATACGGTGTACCACAAGGGACTGTTTTAGGACCACTTCTCTTTCTAGTGTTTATTAATAGTCTCTGTTCACTAAAGGCAGGATGCGAAATTATTACATTTGCAGATGATACAGTCTTAATTTTCTCCTCTAAAACCTGGAATATTGTTCATAAATTAGCAGAAAATGGGTTGAAGGAAGTCAATAAATGGCTAATGATCAATTTACAAACACTAAATAAGGAAAAAACTACATACATCACATTTTCCCCCAGAAAAAATACACAACCAATTATATCTACATTACAAATCCACGCTCATAATTGCAACCCCACAAGCACAAATTGTGATTGTCCCTCGCTATTGAAAACCAACTCTACGACGTACCTTGGAATAATTGTTGATCAACATCTGAAATGAGATTCCCATATTCAGTCACTCATTAAAAAACTACGATTTTCCATGATAAACTTCTACAATCTACAAAATATTTTATCTTCTTCTAATCTAAAGCTAGTCTACTATGCAACAGTACAGTCTATTATTCAATACGCAATCATTAATTGGGGGGGGGGGGGGGGGGGGTGCTTATGACAACCACATAAAACCTTTAAAGACAATACAAAATATGATCTTAAAAATAATGCTAAAGAAAAAAATGCGGTATCCCACTGAAAACGTTTATAAATGTGCAGGTGTTTACTAAATACGTAAATTATATGCTCTGTCTCTATGTCAATATGCTCACTTTAATAAACTACACTTTCTACCTCATAACCCCACCATTAACTACAACATTAAAACACGTTACAAAACCAGCAACAAAATATTTCAAAGCAGAATCAACAAAGGCATTACACAGCGACATGCAATGATCATAGGTATAAAGATGTACAACCAAATTCCTGTAGCAATTCGTAAACTCAAATCAAAAGATACGTTCAATATTCATCTAAAAAAGTGGCTCCACAAATTTCCCATCAATACATATAACATAGTCCAATAGTGGGCTACCCAACATATACTTGATACGGGTCTAGAAGGGACCTCGATCCTGTTGCAGATATAGAATACATATAACATAGTCCAATAGTGGGCTACCCAACATATACTTGATACGGGTCTAGAAGGGACCTCGATCCTGTTGCAGATATAGAATACATATAACATAGTCCAATAGTGGGCTACCCAACATATACTTGATACGGGTCTAGAAGGGACCTCGATCCTGTTGCAGATATAGAATACATATAACATAGTCCAATAGTGTGCTACCCAACATATACTTGATACGGGTCTAGAAGGGACCTCGATCCTGTTGCAGATATAGAATACATATAACATAGTCCAATAGTGGGCTACCCAACATATACTTGATACGGGTCTAGAAGGGACCTCGATCCTGTTGAAGATATAGAATACATATAACATAGTCCAATAGTGGGCTACCCAGCATATACTTGATACGGGTCTAGAAGGGACCTCGATCCTGTTGCAGATATAGAATACATATAACATAGTCCAATAGTGGGCTACCCAACATATACTTGATACGGATCTAGAAGGGACCTCGATCCTGTTGTAGATATAGAATACATATAACATAGTCCAATAGTGGGCTACCCAACATATACTTGATACGGGTCTAGAAGGGACCTCGATCCTGTTGCAGATATAGAATACATATAACATAGTCCAATAGTGGGCTACCCAACATATACTTGATACGGGTCTATAAAAGGACCTCGATCCTGTTGCAGATATAGAATACATATAACATAGTCCAATAGTGGGCTACCTAACATATACTTGATACGGGTCTAGGAGGGACCTCGATCCTGTTGCAGGTATAGAATACATATAACATAGTCCAATAGTGGGCTACCCAACATATACTTGATACGGGTCTAGAAGGGACCTCGATCCTGTTGCAGATATAGAATACATATAACATAGTCCAATAGTGGGCTACCCAACATATACTTGATACGGGTCTATAAAAGGACCTCGATCCTGTTGCAGATATAGAATACATATAACAAAGTCCAATAGTGGGCTACCTAACATATACTTGATACGGGTCTAGAAGGGACCTCGATCCTGTTGCAGATATAGAATACATATAACATAGTCCAATAGTGGGCTACCCAACATATACTTGATACGGGTCTAGGAGGGACCTCGATCCTGTTGCAGATATAGAATACATATAACATAGTCCAATAGTGGGCTACCCAACATATACTTGATACGGGTCTAGAAGGGACCTCGATCCTGTTGCAGATATAGAATACATATAACATAGTCCAATAGTGGGCTACCCAACATATACTTGATACGGGTCTAGGAGGGACCTCGATCCTGTTGCAGATATAGAATACATATAACATAGTCCAATAGTGGGCTACCCAACATATACTTGATACGGGTCTAGCAGGGACCTCGATCCTGTTGCAGATATAGAAAACATATAACATAGTCCAATAGTGGGCTACCCAACATATACTTGATACGGGTCTAGAAGGGACCTCGATCCTGTTGCAGATATAGAATACATATAACATAGTCCAATAGTGGGCTACCCAACATATACTTGATACGGGTCTAGAAGGGACCTCGATCCTGTTGCAGATATAGAATACATATTACATAGTCCAATAGTGGGCTACCCAACATTTACTTGATACGGGTCTAGAAGGGACCTCGATCCTGTTGCAGATATAGAATACATATAACATAGTCCAATAGTGGGCTACCCAACATATACTTGATACGGGTCTAGGAGGGACCTCGATCCTGTTGCAGATATAGAATACATATAACATAGTCCAATAGTGGGCTACCCAACATATACTTGATACGGGTCTAGCAGGGACCTCGATCCTGTTGCAGATATAGAATACATATAACATAGTCCAATAGTGGGCTACCCAACATATACTTGATACGGGTCTAGAAGGGACCTCGATCCTGTTGCAGATATAGAATACATATAACATAGTCCAATAGTGGGCTACCCAACATATACTTGATACGGGTCTAGAAGGGACCTCGATCCTGTTGCAGATATAGAATACATATAACATAGTCCAATAGTGGGCTACCCAACATATACTTTATACGGGTCTAGAAAGGACCTCGATCCTATTGCAGATATAGAATACATATAACATAGTCCAATAGTGGGCTACCCAACATATACTTGATACGGGTCTAGAAGGGACCTCGATCCTGTTGCAGATATAGAATACATATAACATAGTCCAATAGTGGGCTACCCAACATATACTTGATACGGGTCTAGGAGGGACCTCGATCCTGTTGCAGATATAGAATACATATAACATAGTCCAATAGTGGGCTACCCAACATATACTTGATACGGGACTAGAAGGGACCTCGATCCTGTTGCAGATATAGAATACATATAACATAGTCCAATAGTGGGCTTCCCAACATATACTTGATAAGGGTCTAGGAGGGACCTCGATCCTGTTGCAGATATAGAATACATATAACATAGTCCAATAGTGGGCTACCCAACATATACTTGATACGGGTCTAGAAAGGACCTCGATCCTGTTGCAGATATAGAATACATATAACATAGTCCAATAGTGGGCTACCCAACATATACTTGATACGGGACTAGAAGGGACCTCGATCCTGTTGCAGATATAGAATACATATAACATAGTCCAATAGTGGGCTACCCAACATATTCTTGATACGGGTCTAGAAGGGACCTCGATCCTGTTGCAGATATAGAATACATATAACATAGTCCAATAGTGGGCTACCCAACATATACTTGATACGGGTCTAGGAGGGACCTCGATCCTGTTGCAGATATAGAATACATGTAACATAGTCCAATAGTGGGCTACCCAACATATACTTGATACGGGTCTAGAAAGGACCTCTAACCTGTTGCAGATATAGAATACATATAACATAGTCCAATAGTGGGCTACCCACCATATACTTGATACGGGTCTAGAAGGGACCTCGATCCTGTTGCAGATATAGAATACATATAACATAGTCCAATAGTGGGCTACCCAACATATACTTGATACGGGTCTAGGAGGGACCTCGACCCTGTTGCAGATATAGAATACATATAACATAGTCCAATAGTGGGCTACCCAACATATACTTGATACGGGTCTAGCAGAGACCTCGATCATGTTGCAGATATAGAATATATATAACATAGTCCAATAGTAGGCTACCCAACATATACTTGATACGGGTCTAGAAGGGACCTCGATCCTGTTGCAGATATAGAATACATATAACATAGTCCAATAGTGGGCTACCCAACATATACTTGATACGGGTCTAGAAGGGACTTTGATCCTGTTGCAGATATAGAATACATATAACATAGTCCAATAGTGGGCTACCCAACATATACTTGATACGGGTCTAGAAGGGACCTCGATCCTGTTGCAGATATAGAATACATATAACATAGTCCAATAGTGGGCTACCCAACATATACTTGATACGGGTCTAGAAGGGACCTTGATTCTGTTGCAGATATAGAATACATTTAACATAGTCCAATAGTGGGCTACCCAACATATACTTGATACGGGTCTAGAAGGGACCTCGATCCTGTTGCAGTTATAGAATACATATAACATAGTCCAAAAGTGGGCTACCCAACATATACTTGATACGGGTCTAGAAGGGACCTCGATCCTGTTGCAGATATAGAAGACATATAACATAGTCCAATAGTGGGCTACCCAACATATACTTGATACGGGTAGAGCAGGGACCTCGATCCTGTTGCAGATATAGAATACATATAACATAGTCCAATAGCGGGCTACCCAACATATACTTGATACGGGTCTAGAAGGGACCTCGATCCTGTTGCAGATATAGAATACATATTACATAGTCCAATAGTGGGCTACCCAACATATACTTGATACGGGTCTAGAAGGGACCTCGATCCTGTTGCAGATATAGAATACATATAACATAGTCCAATAGTGGGCTACCCAACATATACTTGATACGGGTCTAGAAGGGACCTCGATCCTGTTGCAGATATAGAATACATATAACATAGTCCAATAGTAGGCTACCCAACATATACTTGATACGGGTCTAGAAGGGACCTCGATCCTGTTGCAGATATAGAATACATATAACATAGTCCAATAGTGGGCTACCCAACATATACTTGATACGGGTCTAGAAGGGACCTCGATCCTGTTGCAGATATAGAATACATATAACATAGTCCAATAGTGTTGTGTATAATATACAATAATGTTATATGTATTCTATATCTGCAACAGGATCGAGGTCCCTTCTAGTCCCGTATCAAGTATATGTTGGGTAGCCCACTATTGGACTATGTTATATGTATTCTATATCTGCAACAGGATCGAGGTCCCTCCTAGACCCGTATCAAGTATATGTTGGGTAGCCCACTATTGGACTATGTTATATGTATTCTATATCTGAAACAGGATCGAGGTCCCTTCTAGACCCGTATCAAGTATATGTTGGGTAGCCCACTATTGGACTATGTTATATGTATTCTATATCTGCAATAGGATCGAGGTCCTTTCTAGACCCGTATCAAGTATATGTTGGGTAGCCCACTATTGGACTATGTAATATGTATTCTATATCTGCAACAGGATCGAGGTCCCTTCTAGACCCGTATCAAGTATATGTTGGGTAGCCCACTATTGGACTATGTTATATGTATTCTATATCTGCAACAGGATCGAGGTCCCTTCTAGACCCGTATCAAGTATATGTTGGGTAGCCCACTATTGGACTATGTTATATGTATTCTATATCTGCAACAGGATCGAGGTCCCTGCTAGACCCGTATCAAGTATATGTTGGGTAGCCCACTATTGGACTATGTTATATGTATTCTATATCTGCAACAGGATCGAGGTCCCTCCTAGACCCGTATCAAGTATATGTTGGGTAGCCCACTATTGGACTATGTTATATGTATTCTATATCTGCAACAGGATCGAGGTCCCTTCTAGACCCGTATCAAGTATATGTTGGGTAGCCCACTATTGGACTATGTTATATGTATTCTATATCTGCAACAGGATCGAGGTCCCTTCTAGACCCGTATCAAGTATATGTTGGGTAGCCCACTATTGGACTATGTTATATGTATTCTATATCTGCAACAGGATCGAGCTCCCTTCTAGTCCCGTATCAAGTATATGTTGGGTAGCCCACTATTGGACTATGTTATATGTATTCTATATCTGCAACAGGATCGAGGTCCCTTCTAGTCCCGTATCAAGTATATGTTGGGTAGCCCACTATTGGACTATGTTATATGTATTCTATATCTGCAACAGGATCAAGGTCCCTTCTAGACCCGTATCAAGTATATGTTGGGTAGCCCACTATTGGACTATGTTATATGTATTCTATATCTGCAACAGGATCGAGGTCCCTTCTAGACCCGTATCAAGTAAATGTTGGGTAGCCCAATATTGGACTATGTTATATGTATTCTATATCTGCAACAGGATCGAGGTCCTTTCTAGACCCGTATCAAGTATATGTTGGGTAGCCCACTATTGGACTATGTTATATGTATTCTATATCTGCAACAGGATCGAGGTCCCTTCTGGACCCGTATCAAGTATATGTTGGGTAGCCCACTATTGGACTATGTTATATGTATTCTATATCTGCAACAGGATCGAGGTCCCTTCTAGTCCCGTATCAAGTATATGTTGGGTAGCCCACTATTGGACTATGTTATATGTATTCTATATCTGCAACAGGATCGAGGTCCCTTCTAGACCCGTATCAAGTATATGTTGGGTAGCCCACTATTGGACTATGTTATATGTATTCTATATCTGCAACAGGATCGAGGTCCCTCCTAGACCCGTATCAAGTATATGTTGGGTAGCCCACTATTGGACTATGTTATATGTATTCTATATCTGCAACAGGATCGAGGTCCCTTCTAGACCCGTATCAAGTATATGTTGGGGAGCCCACTATTGGACTATGTTATATGTATTCTATATCTGCACTAGGATCGAGGTCCCTCCTAGACCCGTATCAAGTATATGTTGGGTAGCCCACTATTGGACTATGTTATATGTATTCTATATCTGCAACAGGATCGAGGTCCCTTCTAGTCCCGTATCAAGTATATGTTGGGTAGCCCACTATTGGACTATGTTATATGTATTCTATATCTGCAACAGGATCGAGGTCCCTTCTAGACCCGTATCAAGTATATGTTGGGTAGCCCACTATTGGACTATGTTATATGTATTCTATATCTGCAACAGGATCGAGGTCCCTTCTAGTCCCGTATCAAGTATATGTTGGGTAGCCCACTATTGGACTATGTTATATGTATTCTATATCTGCAACAGGATCGAGGTCCCTTCTAGACCCGTATCAAGTATATGTTGGGTAGCCTACTATTGGACTATGTTATATGTATTCTATATCTGCAACAGGATCGAGGTCCCTTCTAGACCCGTATCAAGTATATGTTGGGTAGCCCACTATTGGACTATGTTATATGTATTCTATATCTGCAACAGGATCGAGGTCCCTGCTAGACCCGTATCAAGTATATGTTGGGTAGCCCACTATTGGACTATGTTATATGTATTCTATATCTGCAACAGGATCGAGGTCCCTCCTAGACCCGTATCAAGTATATGTTGGGTAGCCCACTATTGGACTATGTTATATGTATTCTATATCTGCAACAGGATCGAGGTCCCTGCTAGACCCGTATCAAGTATATGTTGGGTAGCCCCCTATTGGACTATGTTATATGTATTCTATATCTGCAACAGGATCGAGGTCCCTCCTAGACCCGTATCAAGTATATGTTGGGTAGCCCACTATTGGACTATGTTATATGTATTCTATATCTGCAACAGGATCGAGGTCCCTTCTAGACCCGTATCAAGTATATGATGGGTAGCCCACTATTGGACTATGTTATATGTATTCTATATCTGCAACAGGATCGAGGTCCCTTCTAGTCCCGTATCAAGTATATGTTGGGTAGGCCACTATTGGACTATGTTATATGTATTCTATATCTGCAACAGGATCGAGGTCCCTTCTAGACCCGTATCAAGTATATGTTGGGTAGCCCACTATTGGACTATGTTATATGTATTCTATATCTGCAACAGGATCGAGGTCCCTTCTAGACCCGTATAAAGTATATGTTGGGTAGCCCACTATTGGACTATGTTATATGTATTCTATATCTGCAACAGGATCGAGGTCCCTGCTAGACCCGTATCAAGTATATGTTGGGTAGCCCACTATTGGACTATGTTATATGTATTCTATATCTGCAACAGGATCAAGGTCCCTCCTAGACCCGTATCAAGTATATGTTTGGTAGCCCACTATTGGACTATGTTATATGTATTCTATATCTGCAACAGGATCGAGGTCCCTTCTAGTCCCGTATCAAGTATATGTTGGGTAGCCCACTATTGGACTATGTTATATGTATTCTATATCTGCAACAGGATCGAGGTCCCTTCTAGACCCGTATCAAGTATATGTTGGGTAGCCCACTATTGGACTATGTTATATGTATTCTATATCTGCAACAGGATCGAGGTCCCTTCTAGACCCGTATCAAGTATATGTTGGGTAGCCCACTATTGGACTATGTTATATGTATTCTATATCTGCAACAGGATGGAGGTCCCTTCTAGACCCGTATCAAGTATATGTTGGGTAGCCCACTATTGGACTATGTTATATGTATTCTATATCTGCAACAGGATCGAGGTCCCTTCTAGTCCCGTATCAAGTATATGTTGGGTAGCCCACTATTGGACTATGTTATATGTATTCTATATCTGCAACAGGATCGAGGTCCTTTCTAGACCCGTATCAAGTATATGTTGGGTAGCCCACTATTGGACTATGTTATATGTATTCTATATCTGCAACAGGATCGAGGTCCCTTCTAGACCCGTATCAAGTATATGTTGGGACTATGTTATATGTATTCTATATCTGCAACAGGATCGAGGTCCCTTCTAGACCCGTATCAAGTATATGTTGGGTAGCCCACTATTGGACTATGTTATATGTATTCTATATCTGCAACAGGATCGAGGTCCCTTCTAGACCCGTATTAAGTATATGTTGGGTAGCCCACTATTGGACTATGTTATATGTATTCTATATCTGCAACAGGATCGAGGTCCCTTCTAGTCCCGTATCAAGTATATGTTGGGTAGCCCACTATTGGACTATGTTATATGTATTCTATATCTGCAACAGGATCGAGGTCCCTCCTAGACCCGTATCAAGTATATGTTGGGTAGCCCACTATTGGACTATGTTATATGTATTCTATATCTGCAACAGGATCGAGGTCCCTTCTAGTCCCGTATCAAGTATATGTTGGGTAGCCCACTATTGGACTATGTTATATGTATTCTATATCTGCAACAGGATCGAGGTCCCTTCTAGACCCGTATCAAGTATATGTTGGGTAGCCCACTATTGGACTTTGTTATATGTATTCTATATCTGCAACAGGATCGAGGTCCCTCCTAGACCCGTATCAAGTATATGTTGGGTAGCCCACTATTGGACTATGTTATATGTATTCTATATCTGCAACAGGATCGAGGTCCCTCCTAGACCCGTATCAAGTATATGTTGGGTAGCCCTTATTGGACTATATCATATGTATTCTATATCTGCAACAGGATCGAGGTCCCTCCTAGACCCGTATCAAGTATATGTTGGGTAGCCCACTATTGGACTATGTTATATGTATTCTATATCTGCAACAGGATCGAGGTCCCTTCTAGACCCGTATCAAGTATATGTTGGGTAGCCCACTATTGGACTATGTTATATGTATTCTATATCTGCAACAGGATCGAGGTCCCTTCTAGACCCATATCAAGTATATGTTGGGTAGCCCACTATTGGACTATGTTATATGTATTCTATATCTGCAACAGGATCGAGGTCCCTTCTAGACCCGTACCAAGTATATGTTGGGTAGTCCACTATTGGACTATGTTATATGTATTCTATATCTGCAACAGGATCGAAATCCCTGCTAGACTTGTACCAAGTATATGTTGGGTAGTCCCCTATTGGACTATGTTATATGTATTCTATATCTGCAACAGGATCGAGGTCCCTTCTAGACCCGAATCAAGTATATGTTGGGTAGCCCACTATTGGACTATGTTATATGTATTCTATATCTGCAACAGGATCGAGGTCCCTTCTAGTCCCGTATCAAGTATATGTTGGGTAGCCCACTATTGGACTATGTTATATGTATTCTATATCTGCAACAGGATCGAGGTCCCTTCTGGACCCGTATCAAGTATATGCTGGGTAGCCCACTATTGGACTATGTTATATGTATTCTATATCTGCAACAGGATCGAGGTCCCTTCTGGACCCGTATCAAGTATATGCTGGGTAGCCCACTATTGGACTATGTTATATGTATTCTATATCTGCAACAGGATCGAGGTCCCTTCTAGACCCGTATCAAGTATATGTTGGGTAGCCCACTATTGGACTATGTTATATGTATTCTATATCTGCAACAGGATCGAGGTCCCTTCTAGACCCGTATCAAGTATATGCTGGGTAGCCCACTATTGGACTATGTTATATGTATTCTATATCTGCAACAGGATCGAGGTCCCTTCTAGACCCGTATCAAGTATATGTTGGGTAGCCCACTATTGGACTATGTTATATGTATTCTATATCTGCAACAGGATCGAGGTCCCTTCTAGACCCGTATCAAGTATATGTTGGGTAGCCCACTATTGGACTATGTTATATGTATTCTATATCTGCAACAGGATCGAGGTCCCTTCTAGACCCGTATCAAGTATATGCTGGGTAGCCCACTATTGGACTATGTTATATGTATTCTATATCTGCAACAGGATCGAGGTCCCTTCTAGACCCGTATCAAGTATATAGTGGGTAGCCCACTATTGGACTATGTTATATGTATTCTATATCTGCAACAGGATCGAGGTCCCTTCTAGATCCGTATCAAGTATATGTTGGGTAGCCCACTATTGGACTATGTTATATGTATTCTATATCTGCAACAGGATCGTGGTCCCTTCTAGACCCGTATCAAGTATAAGTTGGGTAGCCCACTATTGGACAATGTTATATGTATTCTATATCTGCAACAGGATCGAGGTCCCTTCTAGACCCGTACCAAGTATATGTTGGGTAGCCCACTATTGGACTATGTTATATGTATTCTATATCTGCAACAGGATCGAGGTCCCTTCTAGACCCGTATCAAGTATATGTTGGGTAGCCCACTTTTGGACTATATGTTATATGTATTCTATATCTGCAACAGGATCGAGGTCCCTTCTAGACCCGTATCAAGTATATGTGGGGTAGCCCACTATTGGACTATATGTTATATGTATTCTATATCTGCAACAGGATCGAGGTCCCTTCTAGACCCGTATCAAGTATATGTTGGGTAGCCCACTATTGGACTATGTTATATGTATTCTATATCTGCAACAGGATCGAGGTCCCTTCTAGACCCGTATCAAGTATATGTTGGGAAGCCCACTATTGGACTATGTTATATGTATTCTATATCTGCAACAGGATCAAAGTCCCTTCTACACCCGTATCAAGTATATGTTGGGAAGCCCACTATTGGACTATGTTATATGTATTCTATATCTGCAACAGGATCGAGGTCCTTTCTAGACCCGTATCAAGTATATGTTGGGTAGCCCACTATTGGACTATGTTATATGTATTCTATATCTGCAACAGGATCGAGGTCCTTTCTAGACCCGTATCAAGTATATGTTGGGTAGCCCACTATTGGACTATGTTATATGTATTCTATATCTGCAACAGGATCGAGGTCCCTTATAGACCCGTATCAAGTATATGTTGGGAAGCCCACTATTGGACTATGTTATATGTATTCTATATCTGCAACAGGATCGAGGTCCTTTCTAGACCCGTATCAAGTATATGTTGGGTAGCCCACTATTGGACTATGTTATATGTATTCTATATCTGCAACAGGATCGAGGTCCTTTCTAGACCCGTATCAAGTATATGTTGGGTAGCCCACTATTGGACTATGTTATATGTATTCTATATCTGCAACAGGATCGAGGTCCTTTCTAGACCCGTATCAAGTATATGTTGGGTAGCCCACTATTGGACTATGTTATATGTATTCTATATCTGCAACAGGATCGAGGTCCTTTCTAGACCCGTATCAAGTATATGTTGGGTAGCCCACTATTGGACTATGTTATATGTATTCTATATCTGCAACAGGATCGAGGTCCCTTCTAGACCCGTATCAAGTATATGTTGGGTAGCCCACTATTGGACTATGTTATATGTATTCTATATCTGCAACAGGATCGAGGTCCCTTCTAGACCCGTATCAAGTATATGTTGGGTAGCCCACTATTGGTCTATGTAATATGTATTCTATATCTGCAACAGGATCGAGGTCCCTTCTAGACCCGTATCAAGTATATGTTGGGTAGCCCACTATTGGACTATGTTATATGTATTCTATATCTGCAACAGGATCGAGGTCCCTCCTAGACCCGTATCAAGTATATGTTGGGTAGCCCACTATTGGACTATGTTATATGTATTCTATATCTGCAACAGGATCGAGGTCCCTTCTAGACCCGTATCAAGTATATGTTGGGTAGCCCACTATTGGACTATTTTATATGTATTCTATATCTGCAACAGGATCGAGGTCCCTTCTAGACCCGTATCAAGTATATGTTGGGTAGCCCACTATTGGACTATGTTATATGTATTCTATATCTGCAACAGGATCGAGGTCCCTTCTAGACCCGTATCAAGTATATGTTGGGTAGCCCACTATTGGACTATGTTATATGTATTCTATATCTGCAACAGGATCGAGGTCCCTTCTAGACCCGTATCAAGTATATGTTGGGTAGCCCACTATTGGACTATGTTATATGTATTCTATAACTGCAACAGGATCGAGGTCCCTCCTAGACCCGTATCAAGTATATGTTGGGTAGCCCACTATTGGACTATGTTATATGTATTCTATAACTGCAACAGGATCGAGGTCCCTTCTAGACCCGTATCAAGTATATGTTGGGTAGCCCACTATTGGACTATGTTATATGTATTCTATATCTGCAACAGGATCGAGGTCCCTTCTAGACCCGTATCAAGTATATGTTGGGTAGCCCACTATTGGACTATGTTATATGTATTCTATATTTGCAACAGGATCGAGGTCCCTCCTAGACCCGTATCAAGTATATGTTGGGTAGCCCACTATTGGACTATGTTATATGTATTCTATATCTGCAACAGGATCGAGGTCCCTTCTAGTCCCGTATCAAGTATATGTTGGGTAGCCCACTATTGGACTATGTTATATGTATTCTATATCTGCAACAGGATCGAGGTCCCTTCTAGACCCGTATCAAGTATATGTTGGGTAGCCCACTATTGGACTATGTTATATGTATTCTATATCTGCAACAGGATCGAGGTCCCTTCTAGTCCCGTATCAAGTATATGTTAAGTAGCCCACTATTGGACTATGTTATATGTATTCTATATCTGCAACAGGATCGAGGTCCCTTCTAGACCCGTATCAAGTATATGTTGGGTAGCCCACTATTGGACTTTGTTATATGTATTCTATATCTGCAACAGGATCGAGGTCCCTGCTAGACCCGTATCAAGTATATGTTGGGTAGCCCACTATGTTATATGTATTCTATATCTGCAACAGGATCGAGGTCCCTCCTAGACCCGTATCAAGAATATGTTGGGTAGCCCACTATTGGACTATGTTATATGTATTCTATATCTGCAACAGGATCGAGGTCCCTGCTAGACCCGTATCAAGTATATGTTGGGTAGCCCACTATTGGACTATGTTATATGTATTCTATATCTGCAACAGGATCGAGGTCCCTCCTAGACCCGTATCAAGTATATGTTGGGTAGCCCACTATTGGACTATGTTATATGTATTCTATATCTGCAACAGGATCGAGGTTCCTTCTAGTCCCGTATCAAGTATATGTTGGGTAGCCCACTATTGGACTATGTTATATGTATTCTATATCTGCAACAGGATCGAGGTCCCTTCTAGACCCGTATCAAGTATATGTTGGGTAGCCCACTATTGGACTATGTTATATGTATTCTATATCTGCAACAGGATCGAGGTCCCTTCTAGACCCGTATCAAGTATATGTTGGGTAGCCCACTATTGGACTATGTTATATGTATTCTATATCTGCAACAGGATCGAGGTCCCTGCTAGACCCGTATCAAGTATATGTTGGGTAGAAAACTATTGGACTATGTTATATGTATTCTATATCTGCAACAGGATCGAGGTCCCTCCTAGACCCGTATCAAGTATATGTTGGGTAGCCCACTATTGGACTATGTTATATGTATTCTATATCTGCAACAGGATCGAGGTCCCTTCTAGACCCGTATCAAGTATATGCTGGGTAGCCCACTATTGGACTATGTTATATGTATTCTATATCTGCAACAGGATCGAGGTCCCTTCTAGACCCGTATCAAGTATATGTTGGGTAGCCCACTATTGGACTATGTTATATGTATTCTATATCTGCAACAGGATCGAGGTCCCTTCTAGACCCGTATCAAGTATATGTTGGGTAGCCCACTATTGGACTATGTTATATGTATTCTATATCTGCAACAGGATTGAGGTCCCTTCTAGACCCGTATCAAGTATATGTTGGGTAGCCCACTATTGGACTATGTTATATGTATTCTATATCTGCAACAGGATCGAGGTCCCTTCTAGACCCTTACCAAGTTTATGTTGGGTAGTCCACTATTGGACTATGTTATATGTATACTATATCTGCAACAGGATCGAGGTCCCTGCTAGACCCGTACCAAGTATATGTTGGGTAGTCCACTATTGGACTATGTTATATGTATTCTATATCTGCAACAGGATCGAGGTCCCTTCTAGACCCGTATCAAGTATATGTTTGGTAGCCCACTATTGGACTATGTTATATGTATTCTATATCTGCAACAGGATCGAGGTCCCTTCTAGTCCCGTATCAAGTATATGTTGGGTAGCCCACTATTGGACTATGTTATATGTATTCTATATCTGCAACAGGATCGAGGTCCCTCCTAGACCCGTATCAAGTATATGTTGGGTAGCCCACTATTGGACTATGTTATATGTATTCTATATCTGCAACAGGATCGAGGTCCCTTCTAGACCCGTATCAAGTATATGTTGGGTAGCCCACTATTGGACTATGTTATGTGTATTCTATATCTGCAACAGGATCGAGGTCCCTTCTAGACCCGTATCAAGTATATGCTGGGTAGCCCACTATTGGACTATGTTATATGTATTCTATATCTGCAACAGGATCGAGGTCCCTTCTAGACCCGTACCAAGTATATGTTGGGTAGCCCACTATTGGACTATGTTATATGAATTCTATATCTGCAACAGGATCGAGGTCCCTTCTAGACCCGTATCAAGTATATGTTGGGTAGCCCACTATTGGACTATGTTATATGTATTCTATATCTGCAACAGGATCGAGGTCCCTTCTAGACCCGTATCAAGTATATGTTGGGTAGCCCACTATTGGACTATGTTATATGTATTCTATATCTGCAACAGGATCGAGGTCCCTTCTAGACCCGTATCAAGTATATGTTGGGTAGCCCACTATTGGACTATGTTATATGTATTCTATATCTGCAACAGGATCGAGGTCCCTTCTAGACCCGTATCAAGTATATGTTGGGTAGCCCACTATTGGACTATGTCATATGTATTCTTTATCTGCAACAGGATCGAGGTCCCTTCTAGACCCGTATCAAGTATATGTTGGGTAGCCCACTATTGGACTATGTTATATGTATTCTATATCTGCAACAGGATCGAGGTCCCTTCTAGACCCTATCAAGTATATGTTGGGTAGCCCACTATTGGACTATATTTTATATGTATTCTATATCTGCAACAGGATCGAGGTCCCTTCTAGACCCGTATCAAGTATATGTTGGGTAGCCCACTATTGGACTATGTAATATGTATTCTATATCTGCAACAGGATCGAGGTCCCTTCTAGACCCGTATCAAGTATATGTTGGGAAGCCCACTATTGGACTATGTTATATGTATTCTATATCTGCAACAGGATCAAAGTCCCTTCTAGACCCGTATCAAGTATATGTTGGGAAGCCCACTATTGGACTATGTTATATGTATTCTATATCTGCAACAGGATCGAGGTCCTTTCTAGACCCGTATCAAGTATATGTTGGGTAGCCCACTATTGGACTATGTTATATGTATTCTATATCTGCAACAGGATCGAGGTTCTTTCTAGACCCGTATCAAGTATATGTTGGGTAGCCCACTATTGGACTATGTTATATGTATTCTATATCTGCAACAGGATCGAGGTCCCTTCTAGACCCGTATCAAGTATATGTTGGGTAGCCCACTATTGGACTATGTTATATGTATTCTATATCTGCAACAGGATCGAGGTCCTTTCTAGACCCGTATCAAGTATATGTTGGGTAGCCCACTATTGGACTATGTTATATGTATTCTATATCTGCAACAGGATCGAGGTCCTTTCTAGACCCGTATCAAGTATATGTTGGGTAGCCCACTATTGGACTATGTTATATGTATTCTATATCTGCAACAGGATCGAGGTCCCTTCTAGACCCGTATTAAGTATATGTTGGGTAGCCCACTATTGGACTATGTTATATGTATTCTATATCTGCAACAGGATCGAGGTCCCTTCTAGACCCGTATTAAGTATATGTTGGGTAGCCCACTATTGGACTATGTTATATGTATTCTATATCTGCAACAGGATCGAGGTCCCTTCTAGACCCGTATCAAGTATATGTTGGGTAGCCCACTATTGGTCTATGTTATATGTATTCTATATCTGCAACAGGATCGAGGTCCCTTCTAGACCCGTATCAAGTATATGTTGGGTAGCCCACTATTGGACTATATTATATGTATTCTATATCTGCAACAGGATCGAGGTCCCTCCTAGACCCGTATCAAGTTTATGTTGGGTAGCCCACTATTGGACTATGTTATATGTATTCTATATCTGCAACAGGATCGAGGTCCCTTCTAGACCCGTATCAAGTATATGTTGGGTAGCCCACTATTGGACTATGTTATATGTATTCTATATCTGCAACAGGATCGAGGTCCCTTCTAGACCCGTATCAAGTATATGTTGGGTAGCCCACTATTGGACTATGTTATATGTATTCTATATCTGCAACATGATCGAGGTCCCTCCTAGACCCGTATCAAGTATATGTTGGGTAGCCCACTATTGGACTATGTTATATGTATTCTATATCTGCAACAGGATCGAGGTCCCTTCTAGTCCCGTATCAAGTATATGTTGGGTAGCCCACTATTGGACTATGTTATATGTATTCTATATCTGCAACAGGATCGAGGTCCCTTCTAGACCCGTATCAAGTATATGTTGGGTAGCCCACTATTGGACTATGTTATATGTATTCTATATCTGCAACAGGATCGAGGTCCCTTCTAGTCCCGTATCAAGTATATGTTGGGTAGCCCACTATTGGACTATGTTATATGTATTCTATATCTGCAACAGGATCGAGGTCCCTTCTAGACCCGTATCAAGTATATGTTGGGTAGCCCACTATTGGAAATGTTATATGTATTCTATATCTGCAACATGATCGAGGTCCCTGCTAGACCCGTATCAAGTATATGTTGGGTAGCCCACTATGTTATATGTATTCTATATCTGCAACAGGATCGAGGTCCCTCCTAGACCCGTATCAAGTATATGTTGGGTAGCCCACTATTGGACTATGTTATATGTATTCTATATCTGCAACAGGATCGAGGTCCCTGCTAGACCCGTATCAAGTATATGTTGGGTAGCCCACTATTGGACTATGTTATATGTATTCTATATCTGCAACAGGATCGAGGTCCCTCCTAGACCCGTATCAAGTATATGTTGGGTAGCCCACTATTGGACTATGTTATATGTATTCTATATCTGCAACAGGATCGAGGTCCCTTCTAGTCCCGTATCAAGTATATGTTGGGTAGCCCACTATTGGACTATGTTATATGTATTCTATATCTGCAACAGGATCGAGGTCCCTTCTAGACCCGTATCAAGTATTAGTTGGGTAGCCCACTATTGGACTATGTTATATGTATTCTATATCTGCAACAGGATCGAGGTCCCTTCTAGACCCGTATCAAGTATATGTTGGGTAGCCCACTATTGGACTATGTTATATGTATTCTATATCTGCAACAGGATCGAGGTCCCTGCTAGACCCGTATCAAGTATATGTTGGGTAGAAAACTATTGGACTATGTTATATGTATTCTATATCTGCAACAGGATCGAGGTCCCTCCTAGACCCGTATCAAGTATATGTTGGGTAGCCCACTATTGGACTATGTTATATGTATTCTATATCTGCAACAGGATCGAGGTCCCTTCTAGTCCCGTATCAAGTATATGTTAGGTAGCCCACTATTGGACTATGTTATATGTATTCTATATCTGCAACAGGATCGAGGTCCCTTCTAGACCCGTATCAAGTATATGTTGGGTAGCCCACTATTGGACTATGTTATATGTATTCTATATCTGCAACAGGATCGAGGTCCCTCCTAGACCCGTATTAAGTATATGTTGGGTAGCCCACTATTGGACTATGTTATATGTATTCTATATCTGCAACAGGATCGAGGTCCCTCCTAGACCCGTATCAAGTATATGTTGGGTAGCCTTTATTGGACTATATCATATGTATTCTATATCTGCAACAGGATCGAGGTCCCTCCTAGACCCGTATCAAGTATATGTTGGGTAGCCCACTATTGGACTATGTTATATGTATTCTATATCTGCAACAGGATCGAGGTCCCTTCTAGACCCGTATCAAGTATATGTGTGGTAGCCCACTATTGGACTATGTTATATGTATTCTATATCTGCAACAGGATCGAGGTCCCTTCTAGACCCGTATTAAGTATATGTTGGGTAGCCCACTATTGGACTATGTTATATGTATTCTATATCTGCAACAGGATCGAGGTCCCTTCTAGACCCGTACCAAGTATATGTTGGGTAGTCCACTATTGGACTATGTTATATGTATTCTATATCTGCAACAGGATCGAGGTCCCTGCTAGACCCGTACCAAGTATATGTTGGGTAGTCCACTATTGGACTATGTTATATGTATTCTATATCTGCAACAGGATCGAGGTCCCTCCTAGACCCGTATCAAGTATATGTTGGGTAGCCCACTATTGGACTATGTTATATGTATTCTATATCTGCAACAGGATCGAGGTCCCTTCTAGACCCGTATCAAGTATATGTTGGGTAGCACACTATTGGACTATGTTATATGTATTCTATATCTGCAACAGGTTCGAGGTCCTTTCTAGACCCGTATCAAGTATATGTTGGGTAGCCCACTATTGGACTATGTTATATGTTTTCTATATCTGCAACAGGATCGAGGTCCCTTCTAGACCCGTATCAAGTATATGTTGGGTAGCCCACTTTTGGACTATGTTATATATATTCTATATTTGCAACAGGATCGAGGTCCCTCCTAGACCCGTATCAAGTATATGTTGGGTAGCCCACTATTGGACTATGTTATATGTATTCTATATCTACAACAGGATCGAGGTCCCTTCTAGATCCGTATCAAGCATATGTTGGGTAGCCCACTATTGGACAATGTTATATGTATTCTATATCTGCAACAGGATCGAGGTCCCTTCTAGACCCGTATCAAGTATATGTTGGGTAGCCCACTATTGGACTATGTTATATGTATTCTATATCTGCAACAGGATCGAGGTCCCTGCTAGACTCGTATCAAGTATATGTTGGGTAGCCCACTATTGGACTATGTTATATGTATTCTATATCTGCAACAGGATCGAGGTCCCTCCTAGACCCGTATCTAGTATATGTTGGGTAGCCCACTATTGGACTATGTTATATGTATTCTATATCTGCAACAGGATCGAGGTCCCTTCTAGACCCGTATCAAGTATATGTTGGGTAGCCCACTATTGGTCTATGTTATATGTATTCTATATCTGCAACAGGATCGAGGTCCCTTCTAGACCCGTATCAAGTATATGTTGGGTAGCCCACTATTGGACTATGTTATATGTATTCTATATCTGCAACAGGATCGAGGTCCCTGCTAGACCCGTATCAAGTATATGTTGGGTAGCCCACTATTGGACTATGTTATATGTATTCTATATCTGCAACAGGATCGAGGTCCCTTCTAGACCCGTATCAAGTATATGTTGGGTAGCCCACTATTGGACTATGTTATATGTATTCTATATCTGCAACAGGATCGAGGTCCCTTCTAGACCCGTATCAAGTATATGTTGGGTAGCCCACTATTGGACTATTTTATATGTATTCTATATCTGCAACAGGATCGAGGTCCCTTCTAACCCGTATCAAGTATATGTTGGGTAGCCCACTATTGGACTATGTTATATGTATTCTATATCTGCAACAGGATCGAGGTCCCTTCTAGACCCGTATCAAGTATATGTTGGGTAGCCCACTATTGGACTATGTTATATGTATTCTATAACTGCAACAGGATCGAGGTCCCTCCTAGACCTGTATCAAGTATATGTTGGGTAGCCCACTATTGGACTATGTTATATGTATTCTATAACTGCAACAGGATCGAGGTCCCTTCTAGACCCGTATCAAGTATATGTTGGGTAGCCCACTATTGGACTATGTTATATGTATTCTTTATCTGCAACAGGATCGAGGTCCCTTCTAGACCCGTATCAAGTATATGTTGGGTAGCCCACTATTGGACTATGTTATATGTATTCTATATCTGCAACAGGATCGAGGTCCCTGCTAGACCCGTATCAAGTATATGTTGGGTAGCCCACTATGTTATATGTATTCTATATCTGCAACAGGATCGAGGTCCCTCCTAGACCCGTATCAAGTATATGTTGGGTAGCCCACTATTGGACTATGTTATATGTATTCTATATCTGCAACAGGATCGAGGTCCCTGCTAGACCCGTATCAAGTATATGTTGGGTAGCCCACTATTGGACTATGTTATATGTATTCTATATCTGCAACAGGATCGAGGTCCCTCCTAGACCCGTATCAAGTATATGTTGGGTAGCCCACTATTGGACTATGTTATATGTATTCTATATCTGCAACAGGATCGAGGTCCCTTCTAGTCCCGTATCAAGTATATGTTGGGTAGCCCACTATTGGACTATGTTATATGTATTCTATATCTGCAACAGGATCGAGGTCCCTTCTAGACCCGTATCAAGTATATGTTGGGTAGCCCACTATTGGACTATGTTATATGTATTCTATATCTGCAACAGGATCGAGGTCCCTTCTAGACCCGTATCAAGTATATGTTGGGTAGCCCACTATTGGACTATGTTATATGTATTCTATATCTGCAACAGGATCGAGGTCCCTGCTAGACCCGTATCAAGTATATGTTGGGTAGAAAACTATTGGACTATGTTATATGTATTCTATATCTGCAACAGGATCGAGGTCCCTCCTAGACCCGTATCAAGTATATGTTGGGTAGCCCACTATTGGACTATGTTATATGTTTTCTATATCTGCAACAGGATCGAGGTCCCTTCTAGTCCCGTATCAAGTATATGTTAGGTAGCCCACTATTGGACTATGTTATATGTATTCTATATCTGCAACAGGATCGAGGTCCCTTCTAGACCCGTATCAAGTATATGTTGGGTAGCCCACTATTGGACTATGTTATATGTATTCTATATCTGCAACAGGATCGAGGTCCCTCCTAGACCCGTATCAAGTATATGTTGGGTAGCCCACTATTGGACTATGTTATATGTATTCTATATCTGCAACAGGATCGAGGTCCCTCCTAGACCCGTATCAAGTATATGTTGGGTAGCCTTTATTGGACTATATCATATGTATTCTATATCTGCAACAGGATCGAGGTCCCTCCTAGACCCGTATCAAGTATATGTTGGATAGCCCACTATTGGACTATGTTATATGTATTCTATATCTGCAACAGGATCGAGGTCCCTTCTAGACCCGTATCAAGTATATGTTGGGTAGCCCACTATTGGACTATGTTATATGTATTCTATATCTGCAACAGGATCGAGGTCCCTTCTAGACCCGTACCAAGTATAGGTTGGGTAGTCCACTATTGGACTATGTTATATGTATTCTATATCTGCAACAGGATCGAGGTCCCTGCTAGACCCGTACCAAGTATATGTTGGGTAGTCCACTATTGGACTATGTTATATGTATTCTATATCTGCAACAGGATCGAGGTCCCTCCTAGACCCGTATCAAGTATATGTTGGGTAGCCCACTATTGGACTATGTTATATGTATTCTATATCTGCAACAGGATCGAGGTCCCTTCTAGACCCGTATCAAGTATATGTTGGGTAGCCCACTATTGGACTATGTTATATGTATTCTATATCTGCAACAGGATCGAGGTCCTTTCTAGACCCGTATCAAGTATATGTTGGGTAGCCCACTATTGGACTATGTTATATGTATTCTATATCTGCAACAGGATCGAGGTCCCTTCTAGACCCGTATCAAGTATATGTTGGGTAGCCCACTATGTTATATGTATTCTATATCTGCAACAGGATCGAGGTCCCTTCTAGACCCGTATCAAGTATATGTTGGGTAGCCCACTATTGGACTATGTTATATGTATTCTATATCTGCAACAGGATCGAGGTCCCTCCTAGACCCGTATCAAGTATATGTTGGGTAGCCCACTATTGGTTTATGTTATATGTATTCTATATCTGCAACAGGATCGAGGTCCCTTCTAGACCCGTATCAAGTATATGTTGGGTAGCCCACTATTGAACTATGTTATATGTATTCTATATCTGCAACAGGATCGAGGTCCCTTCTAGACCCGTATCAAGTATATGTTGGGTAGCCCACTATTGGACTATTTTATATGTATTCTATATCTGCAACAGGATCGAGGTCCCTTCTAGACCCGTATCAAGTATATGTTGGGTAGCCCACTATTGGACTATGTTATATGAATTCTATATCTGCAACAGGATCGAGGTCCCTTCTAGACCCGTATCAAGTATATGTTGGGTAGCCCACTATTGGACTATGTTATATGTATTCTATATCTGCAACAGGATCGAGGTCCCTTCTAGACCCGTATCAAGTATATGTTGGGTAGCCCACTATTGGACTATGTTATATGTATTCTATAACTGCAACAGGATCGAGGTCCCTCCTAGACCCGTATCAAGTATATGTTGGGTAGCCCACTATTGGACTATGTTATATGTATTCTATAACTGCAACAGGATCGAGGTCCCTTCTAGACCCGTATCAAGTATATGTTGGGTAGCCCACTATTGGACTATGTTATATGTATTCTATATCTGCAACAGGATCGAGGTCCCTTCTAGACCCGTATCAAGTATATGTTGGGTAGCCCACTATTGGACTATGTTATATGTATTCTATATCTGCAACAGGATCGAGGTCCCTCCTAGACCCGTATCAAGTATATGTTGGGTAGCCCACTATTGGACTATGTTATATGTATTCTATATCTGCAACAGGATCGAGGTCCCTTCTAGTCCCGTATCAAGTATATGTTGGGTAGCCCACTATTGGACTATGTTATATGTATTCTATATCTGCAACAGGATCGAGGTCCCTGCTAGACCCGTATCAAGTATATGTTGGGTAGCCCACTATTGGACTATGTTATATGTATTCTATATCTGCAACAGGATCGAGGTCCCTTCTAGTCCCGTATCAAGTATATGTTGGGTAGCCCACTATTGGACTATGTTATATGTATTCTATATCTGCAACAGGATCGAGGTCCCTTCTAGACCCGTATCAAGTATTTGTTGGGTAGCCCACTATTGGACTTTGTTATATGTATTCTATATCTGCAACAGGATCGAGGTCCCTGCTAGACCCGTATCAAGTATATGTTGGGTAGCCCACTATGTTATATGTTTTCTATATCTGCAACAGGATCGAGGTCCCTCCTAGACCCGTATCAAGTATATGTTGGGTAGCCCACTATTGGACTATGTTATATGTTTTCTATATCTGCAACAGGATCGAGGTCCCTGCTAGACCCGTATCAAGTATATGTTGGGTAGCCCACTATTGGACTATGTTATATGTATTCTATATCTGCAACAGGATCGAGGTCCCTCCTAGACCCGTATCAAGTATATGTTGGGTAGCCCACTATTGGACTATGTTATATGTATTCTATATCTGCAACAGGATCGAGGTCCCTTCTAGTCCCGTATCAAGTATATGTTGGGTAGCCCACTATTGGACTATGTTATATGTATTCTATATCTGCAACAGGATCGAGGTCCCTTCTAGACCCGTATCAAGTATATGTTGGGTAGCCCACTATTGGACTATGTTATATGTATTCTATATCTGCAACAGGATCGAGGTCCCTTCTAGACCCGTATCAAGTATATGTTGGGTAGCCCACTATTGGACTATGTTATATGTATTCTATATCTGCAACAGGATCGAGGTCCCTGCTAGACCCGTATTAAGTATATGTTGGGTAGAAAACTATTGGACTATGTTATATGTATTCTATATCTGCAACAGGATCGAGGTCCCTCCTAGACCCGTATCAAGTATATGTTGGGTAGCCCACTATTGGACTATGTTATATGTATTCTATATCTGCAACAGGATCGAGGTCCCTTCTAGTCCCGTATCAAGTATATGTTAGGTAGCCCACTATTGGACTATGTTATATGTATTCTATATCTGCAACAGGATCGAGGTCCCTTCTAGACCCGTATCAAGTATATGTTGGGTAGCCCACTATTGGACTATGTTATATGTATTCTATATCTGCAACAGGATCGAGGTCCCTCCTAGACCCGTATCAAGTATATGTTGGGTAGCCCACTATTGGACTATGTGATATGTATTCTATATCTGCAACAGGATCGAGGTCCCTCCTAGACCCGTATCAAGTATATGTTGGGTAGCCCTTATTGGACTATATCATATGTATTCTATATCTGCAACAGGATCGAGGTCCCTCCTAGACCCGTATCAAGTATATGTTGGGTAGCCCACTATTGGACTATGTTATATGTATTCTATATCTGCAACAGGATCGAGGTCCCTTCTAGACCCGTATCAAGTATATGTTGGGTAGCCCACTATTGGACTATGTTATATGTATTCTATATCTGCAACAGGATCGAGGTCCCTTCTAGACCCGTATCAAGTATATGTTGGGTAGCCCACTATTGGACTATGTTTTATGTATTCTATATCTGCAACAGGATCGAGGTCCCTTCTAGACCCGTACCAAGTATATGTTGGGTAGTCCACTATTGGACTATGTTATATGTATTCTATATCTGCAACAGGATCGAGGTCCCTGCTAGACCCGTACCAAGTATATGTTGGGTAGTCCACTATTGGACTATGTTATATGTATTCTATATCTGCAACAGGATCGAGGTCCCTCCTAGACCCGTATCAAGTATATGTTGGGTAGCCCACTATTGGACTATGTTATATGTATTCTATATCTGCAACAGGATCGAGGTCCCTTCTAGACCCGTATCAAGTATATGTTGGGTAGCCCACTATTGGACTATGTTATATGTATTCTATATCTGAAACAGGATCGAGGTCCTTTCTAGACCCGTATCAAGTATATGTTGGGTAGCCCACTATTGGACTATGTTATATGTATTCTATATCTGCAACAGGATCGAGGTCCCTTCTAGACCCGTATCAAGTATATGTTGGGTAGCCCACTATTGGACTATGTTATATGTATTCTATATCTGCAACAGGATCGAGGTCCCTCCTAGACCCGTATCAAGTATATGTTGGGTAGCCCACTATTGGACTATGTTATATGTATTCTATATCTACAACAGGATCGAGGTCCCTTCTAGATCCGTATCAAGTATATGTTGGGTAGCCCACTATTGGACTATGTTATATGTATTCTATATCTGCAACAGGATCGAGGTCCCTTCTAGACCCGTATCCAGTATATGTTGGGTAGCCCACTATTGGACTATGTTATATGTATTCTATATCTGCAACAGGATCGAGGTCCCTGCTAGACCCGTATCAAGTATATGTTGGGTAGCCCACTATTGGACTATGTTATATGTATTCTATATCTGCAACAGGATCGAGGTCCGTCCTAGACCCGTATCAAGTATATGTTGGGTAGCCCACTATTGGACTATGTTATATGTATTCTATATCTGCAACAGGATCGAGGTCCCTGCTAGACCCGTATCAAGTATATGTTGGGTAGCCCACTATTGGACTATGTTATATGTATTCTATATCTGCAACAGGATCGAGGTCCCTCCTAGACCCGTATCAAGTATATGTTGGGTAGCCCACTATTGGACTATGTTATATGTATTCTATATCTGCAACAGGATCGAGGTCCCTTCTAGTCCTGTATCAAGTATATGTTGGGTAGGCCACTATTGGACTATGTTATATGTATTCTATATCTGCAACAGGATCGAGGTCCCTTCTAGACCCGTATCAAGTATATGTTGGGTAGCCCACTATTGGACTATGTTATATGTATTATATATCTGCAACAGGATCGAGGTCACTTCTAGACCCGTATCAAGTATATGTTGGGTAGCCCACTATTGGACTATGTTATATGTATTCTATATCTGCAACAGGATCGAGGTCCCTGCTAGACCCGTATCAAGTATATGTTGGGTAGCCCACTATTGGACTATGTTATATGTATTCTATATCTGCAACAGGATCAAGGTCCCTCCTAGACCCGTATCAAGTATATGTTGGGTAGCCCACTATTGGACTATGTTATATGTATTCTATATCTGCAACAGGATCGAGGTCCCTTCTAGACCCGTATCAAGTATATGTTGGGTAGCCCACTATTGGACTATGTTATATGTATTCTATATCTGCAAAAGGATCGAGGTCCCTTCTAGTCCCGTATCAAGTATATGTTGGGTAGCCCACTATTGGACTATGTTATATGTATTCTATATCTGCAACAGGATCGAGGTCCCTCCTAGACCCGTTTCAAGTATATGTTGGGTAGCCCACTATTGGACTATGTTATATGTATTCTATATCTGCAACAGGATCGAGGTCCCTTCTAGTCCCGTATCAAGTATATGTTGGGTAGCCCACTATTGGACTATGTTATATGTATTCTATATCTGCAACAGGATCGAGGTCCCTTCTAGACCCGTATCAAGTATATGTTGGGTAGCCCACTATTGGACTATGTTATATGTATTCTATATCTGCAACAGGATCGAGGTCCCTCCTAGACCCGTAACAAGTATATGTTGGGTAGCCCACTATTGGACTATGTTATATGTATTCTATATCTGCAACAGGATCGAGGTCCCTCCTAGACCCGTATCAAGTATATGTTGGGTAGCCCTTATTGGACTATATCATATGTATTCTATATCTGCAACAGGATCGAGGTCCCTCCTAGACCCGTATCAAGTATATGTTGGGTAGCCCACTATTGGACTATGTTATATGTATTCTATATCTGCAACAGGATCGAGGTCCCTTCTAGACCCGTATCAAGTATATGTTGGGTAGCCCACTATTGGACAATGTTATATGTATTCTATATCTGCAACAGGATCGAGGTCCCTTCTAGACCCGTATCAAGTATATGTTGGGTAGCCCACTATTGGACTATGTAATATGTATTCTATATCTGCAACAGGATCGAGGTCCCTTCTAGACCCGTATCAAGTATATGTTGAGTAGCCCACTATTGGACTATGTTATATGTATTCTTTATCTGCAACAGGATCGAGGTCCCTTCTAGACCCGTTTCAAGTATATGTTGGGAAGCCCACTATTGGACTATGTTATATGTATTCTATATCTGCAACAGGATCGAGGTCCCTTCTAGACCCGTATCAAGTATATGTTGGGTAGTCCACTATTGGACTATGTTATATGTATTCTATAACTGCAACAGGATCGAGGTCCCTCCTAGACCCGTATCAAGTATATGTTGGGTAGCCCACTATTGGACTATGTTATATGTATTCTATATCTGCAACAGGATCGAGGTCCCTTCTAGACCCGTATCAAGTATATGTTGGGTAGCCCACTATTGGACTATGTTATATGTATTCTATATCTGCAACAGGATCGAGGTCCCTCCTAGACCCGTATCAAGTATATGTTGGGTAGCCCACTATTGGACTATGTTATATGTATTCTATATCTGCAACAGGATCGAGGTCCCTTCTAGTCCCGTATCAAGTATATGTTGGGTAGCCCACTATTGGACTATGTTATATGTATTCTATATCTGCAACAGGATCGAGGTCCCTTCTAGACCCGTATCAAGTATATGTTGGGTAGCCCACTATCGGACTATGTTATATGTATTCTATATCTGCAACAGGATCGAGGTCCCTTCTAGTCCCGTATCAAGTATATGTTGGGTAGCCCACTATTGGACTATGTTATATGTATTCTATATCTGCAACAGGATCGAGGTCCCTTCTAGACCCGTATCAAGTATATGTTGGGTAGCCCACTATTGGACTATGTTATATGTATTCTATATCTGCAACAGGATCGAGGTCCCTTCTAGACCCGTATCAAGTATATGTTGGGTAGCCCACTATTAGACTTTGTTATATGTATTCTATATCTGCAACAGGATCGAGGTCCCTGCTAGACCCGTATCAAGTATATGTTGGGTAGCCCACTATGTTATATGTATTCTATATCTGCAACAGGATCGAGGTCCCTCCTAGACCCGTATCAAGTATATGTTGGGTAGCCCACTATTGGACTATGTTATATGTATTCTATATCTGCAACAGGATCGAGGTCCCTCCTAGACCCGTATCAAGTATATGTTGGGTAGCCCACTATTGGACTATGTTATATGTATTCTATATCTGCAACAGGATCGAGGTCCCTTCTAGTCCCGTATCAAGTATATGTTGGGTAGCCCACTATTGGACTATGTTATATGTATTCTATATCTGCAACAGGATCGAGGTCCTTTCTAGACCCGTATCAAGTATATGTTGGGTAGCCCACTATTGGACTATGTTATATGTATTCAATATCTGCAACAGGATCGAGGTCCTTTCTAGACCCGTATCAAGTATATGTTGGGTAGCCCACTATTGGACTTTGTTATATGTATTCTATATCTGCAACAGGATCGAGGTCCCTTCTAGACCCGTATCAAGTATATGTTGGGTAGCCCACTATTGGACTATGTTATATGTATTCTTTATCTGCAATAGGATCGAGGTCCTTTCTAGACCCGTATCAAGTATATGTTGGGTAGCCCACTATTGGACTATGTTATATGTATTCTATATCTGCAACAGGATCGAGGTCCTTTCTAGACCCGTATCAAGTATATGTTGGGTAGCCCACTATTGGACTATGTTATATGTATTCTATATCTGCAACAGGATCGAGGTCCCTTCTAGACCCGTATCAAGTATATGTTGGGTAGCCCACTATTGGACTATGTTATATGTATTCTATATCTGCAACAGGATCGAGGTCCTTTCTAGACCCGTATCAAGTATATGTTGGGTAGCCCACTATTGGACTATGTTATATGTATTCTATATCTGCAACAGGATCGAGGTCCCTTCTAGACCCGTATCAAGTATATGTTGGGTAGCCCACTATTGGACTATGTTATATGTATTCTATATCTGCAACAGGATCGAGGTCCCTTCTAGACCCGTATCAAGTATATGTTGGGTAGCCCACTATTGGTCTATGTTATATGTATTCTATATCTGCAACAGGATCGAGGTCCCTTCTAGACCCGTATCAAGTATATGTTGGGTAGCCCACTATTGGACTATGTTATATGTATTCTATATCTGCAACAGGATCGAGGTCCCTCCTAGACCCGTATCAAGTATATGTTGGGTAGCCCACTATTGGACTATGTTATATGTATTCTATATCTGCAACAGGATCGAGGTCCCTTCTAGACCCGTATCAAGTATATGTTGGGTAGCCCACTATTGGACTATGATATATGTATTCTATATCTGCAACAGGATCGAGGTCCCTTCTAGACCCGTATCAAGTATATGTTGGGTAGCCCACTTTTGGACTATGTTATATGTATTCTATATCTGCAACAGGATCGAGGTCCCTTCTAGACCCGTATCAAGTATATGTTGGGTAGCCCACTATTGGACTATGTTATATGTATTCTATATCTGCAACAGGATCGAGGTCCCTTCTAGACCCGTATCAAGTATATGTTGGGTAGCCCACTATTGGACTATGTTATATGTATTCTATATCTGCAACAGGATCGAGGTCCCTTCTAGACCCGTATCAAGTATATGTTGGGTAGCCCACTATTGGACTATGTTATATGTATTCTATATCTGCAACAGGATCGAGGTCCCTTCTAGACCCGTATCAAGTATATGTTGGGTAGCCCACTATTGGACTATGTTATATGTATTCTATATCTGCAACAGGATCGAGGTCCCTGCTAGACCCGTATCAAGTATATGTTGGGTAGCCCACTATTGGACTATGTTATATGTATTCTATATCTGCAACAGGATCGAGGTCCCTCCTAGACCCGTATCAAGTATATGTTGGGTAGCCCACTATTGGACTATGTTATATGTATTCTATATCTGCAACAGGATCGAGGTCCCTGCTAGACCCGTATCAAGAATATGTTGGGTAGCCCACTATTGGACTATGTTATATGTATTCTATATCTGCAACAGGATCGAGGTCCCTCCTAGACCCGTATCAAGTATATGTTGGGTAGCCCACTATTGGACTATGTTATATGTATTCTATATCTGCAACAGGATCGAGGTCCCTTCTAGACCCGTATCAAGTATATGTTGGGTAGCCCACTATTGGACTATGTTATATGTATTCTATATCTGCAACAGGATCGAGGTCCCTTCTAGTCCCGTATCAAGTATATGTTGGGTAGCCCACTATTGGACTATGTTATATGTATTCTTTATCTGCAACAGGATCGAGGTCCCTTCTAGACTCGTATCAAGTATATGTTGGGTAGCCCACTATTGGACTATGTTATATGTATTCTATATCTGCAACAGGATCGAGGTCCCTTCTAGACCCGTATCAAGTATATGTTGGGTAGCCCACTATTGGACTATGTTATATGTATTCTATATCTGCAACAGGATCGAGGTCCCTGCTAGACCCGTATCAAGTATATGTTGGGTAGCCCACTATTGGACTATGTTATATGTATTCTTTATCTGCAACAGGATCGAGGTCCCTCCTAGACCCGTATCAAGTATATGTTGGGTAGCCCACTATTGGACTATGTTATATGTATTCTATATCTGCAACAGGATCGAGGTCCCTTCTAGTCCTGTATCAAGTATATGTTGGGTAGCCCACTATTGGACTATGTTATATGTATTCTATATCTGCAACAGGATCGAGGTCCCTTCTAGACCCGTATCAAGTATATGTTGGGTAGCCCACTATTGGACTATGTTATATGTATTCTATATCTGCAACAGGATCGAGGTCCCTTCTAGACCCGTATCAAGTATATGTTGGGTAGCCCACTATTGGACTATGTTATATGTATTCTATATCTGCAACAGGATCGAGGTCCCTTCTAGTCCCGTATCAAGTATATGTTGGGTAGCCCACTATTGGACTATGTTATATGTATTCTATATCTGCAACAGGATCGAGGTCCTTTCTAGACCCGTATCAAGTATATGTTGGGTAGCCCACTATTGGACTATGTTATATGTATTCTAAATCTGCAACAGGATCGAGGTCCCTTCTAGACCCGTATCAAGTATATGTTGGGACTATGTTATATGTATTCTATATCTGCAACAGGATCGAGGTCCCTTCTAGACCCGTATCAAGTATATGTTGGGTAGCCCACTATTGGACTATGTTATATGTATTCTATATCTGCAACAGGATCGAGGTCCCTTCTAGACCCGTATCAAGTATATGTTGGGTAGCCCACTATTGGACTATGTTATATGTATTCTATATCTGCAACAGGATCGAGGTCCCTTCTAGTCCCGTATCAAGTATATGTTGGGTTGCCCACAATTGGACTATGTTATATGTATTCTATATCTGCAACAGGATCGAGGTCCCTCCTAGACCCGTATCAAGTATATGTTGGGTAGCCCACTATTGGACTATGTTATATGTATTCTATATCTGCAACAGGATCGAGGTCCCTTCTAGTCCCGTATCAAGTATATGTTGGGTAGCCCACTATTGGACTATGTTATATGTATTCTATATCTGCAACAGGATCGAGGTCCCTTCTAGACCCGTATCAAGTATATGTTGGGTAGCCCACTATTGGACTATGTTATATGTATTCTATATCTGCAACAGAATCGAGGTCCCTACTAGACCCGTATCAAGTATATGTTGGGTAGCCCACTATTGGACTATGTTATATGTATTCTATATCTGCAACAGGATCGAGGTCCCTCCTAGACCCGTATCAAGTATATGTTGGGTAGCCCTTATTGGACAATATCATATGTATTCTATATCTGCAACAGGATCGAGGTCCCTCCTAGACCCGTATCAAGTATATGTTGGGTAGCCCACTATTGGACTATGTTATATGTATTCTATATCTGCAACAGGATCGAGGTCCCTTCTAGACCCGTATCAAGTATATGTTGGGTAGCCCACTATTGGACTATGTTATATGTATTCTATATCTGCAACAGGATCGAGGTCCCTTCTAGACCCGAACCAAGTAAATGTTGGGTAGTCCACTATTGGACTATGTTATATGTATTCTATATCTGCAACAGGATCGAGGTCCCTGCTAGACCCGTACCAAGTATATGTTGGGTAGTCCACTATTGGACTATGTTATATGTATTCTATATTTGCAACAGGATCGAGGTCCCTGCTAGACCCGTACCAAGTATATGTTGGGTAGCCCACTATTGGACTATGTTATATGTATTCTATATCTGCAACAGGATCGAGGTCCCTTCTAGTCCCGTATCAAGTATATGTTGGGTAGCTCACTATTGGACTATGTTATATGTATTCTATATCTGCAACAGGATCGAGGTCCCTGCTAGACCCGTATCAAGTATATGTTGGGTAGCCCACTATTGGACTATGTTATATGTATTCTATATCTGCAACAGGATCGAGATCCCTCCTAGACCCGTATCAAGTATATGTTGGGTAGCCCGTTATTGGACTATGTTATATGTATTCTATATCTGCAACAGGATCGAGGTCCCTTCTAGTCCCGTATCAAGTATATGTTGGGTAGCCCACTATTGGACTATGTTATATGTATTCTATATCTGCAACAGGATCGAGGTCCCTTCTAGACCCGTATCAAGTATATGTTGGGTAGCCCACTATTGGAAATGTTATATGTATTCTATATCTGCAACATGATCGAGGTCCCTGGTAGACCCGTATCAAGTATATGTTGGGTAGCCCACTATGTTATATGTATTCTATATCTGCAACAGGATCGAGGTCCCTCCTAGACCCGTATCAAGTATATGTTGGGTAGCCCACTATTGGACTATGTTATATGTATTCTATATCTGCAACAGGATCGAGGTCCCTGCTAGACCCGTATCAAGTATATGTTGGGTAGCCCACTATTGGACTATGTTATATGTATTCTATATCTGCAACAGGATCGAGGTCCCTCCTAGACCCGTATCAAGTATATGTTGGGTAGCCCACTATTGGACTATGTTATATGTATTCTATATCTGCAACAGGATCGAGGTCCCTTCTAGTCCCGTATCAAGTATATGTAGGGTAGCCCCAACATATACTTGAGATATGTATTTGCAGATATGTATTCTATATCTGCAACAGGATCGAGGTCCCTCCTAGACCCGTATCAAGTATATGTTGGGTAGCCCACTATTGGACTATGTTATATGTATTCTATATCTGCAACAGGATCGAGGTCCCTTCTAGACCCGTATCAAGTATATGTTGGGTAGCCCACTATTGGACTATGTTATATGTATTCTTTATCTGCAATAGGATCGAGGTCCTTTCTAGACCCGTATCAAGTATATGTTGGGTAGCCCACTATTGGACTATGTTATATGTATTCTATATCTGCAACAGGATCGAGGTCCCTTCTAGACCCGTATCAAGTATATGTTGGGTAGCCCACTATTGGACTATGTTATATGTATTCTATATCTGCAACAGGATCGAGGTCCCTTCTAGACCCGTATCAAGTATATGTTGGGTAGCCCACTATTGGACTATGTTATATGTATTCTATATCTGCAACAGGATCGAGGTCCCTGCTAGACCCGTATCAAGTATATGTTGGGTAGCCCACTATTGGACTATGTTATATGTATTCTATATCTGCAACAGGATCGAGGTCCCTCCTAGACCCGTATCAAGTATATGTTGGGTAGCCCACTATTGGACTATGTTATATGTATTCTATATCTGCAACAGGATCGAGGTCCCTTCTAGACCCGTATCAAGTATATGTTGGGTAGCCCACTATTGGACTATGTTATATGTATTCTATATCTGCAACAGGATCGAGGTCCCTTCTAGACCCGTATCAAGTATATGTTGGGTAGCCCACTATTGGACTATGTTATATGTATTCTATATCTGCAACAGGATCGAGGTCCCTTCTAGTCCCGTATCAAGTATATGTTGGGTAGCCCACTATTGGACTATGTTATATGTATTTTATATCTGCAACAGGATCGAGGTCCCTTCTAGTCCCGTATCAAGTATATGTTGGGTAGCCCACTATTGGACTATGTTATATGTATTCTATATCTGCAACAGGATCGAGGTCCCTTCTAGACCCGTATCAAGTATATGTTGGGTAGCCCACTATTGGACTATGTTATATGTATTCTATATCTGCAACAGGATCGAGGTCCCTCCTAGACCCGTATCAAGTATATGTTGGGTAGCCCACTATTGGACTATGTTATATGTATTCTATATCTGCAACAGGATCGAGGTCCCTTCTAGACCCGTATCAAGTATATGTTGGTTAGCCCACTATTGGACTATGTTATATGTATTCTATATCTGCAACAGGATCGAGGTCCCTTCTAGTCCCGTATCAAGTATATGTTGGGTAGCCCACTATTGGACTATGTTATATGTATTCTATATCTGCAACAGGATCGAGGTCCCTTCTAGACCCGTATCAAGTATATGTTGGGTAGCCCACTATTGGACTATGTTATATGTATTCTATATCTGCAACAGGATCGAGGTCCCTTCTAGTCCCGTATCAAGTATATGTTGGGTAGCCCACTATTGGACTATGTTATATGTATTCTATATCTGCAACAGGATCGAGGTCCCTTCTAGACCCGTATCAAGTATATGTTGGGTAGCCCACTATTGGACTATGTTATATGTATTCTATATCTGCAACAGGATCGAGGTCCCTTCTAGACCCGTATCAAGTATATGTTGGGTAGCCCACTATTGGACTATGTTATATGTATTCTATATCTGCAACAGGATCGAGGTCCCTGCTAGACCCGTATCAAGTATATGTTGGGTAGCCCACTATTGGACTATGTTATATGTATTCTATATCTGCAACAGGATCGAGGTCCCTCCTAGACCCGTATCAAGTATATGTTGGGTAGCCCACTATTGGACTATGTTATATGTATTCTATATCTGCAACAGGATCGAGGTCCCTGCTAGACCCGTATCAAGTATATGTTGGGTAGCCCACTATTGGACTATGTTATATGTATTCTATATCTGCAACAGGATCGAGGTCCCTCCTAGACCCGTATCAAGTATATGTTGGGTAGCCCACTATTGGACTATGTTATATGTATTCTATATCTGCAACAGGATCGAGGTCCCTTCTAGTCCCGTATCAAGTATATGTTGGGTAGCTCACTATTGGACTATGTTATATGTATTCTATATCTGCAACAGGATCGAGGTCCCTTCTAGACCCGTATCAAGTATATGTTGGGTAGCCCACTATTGGACTATGTTATATGTATTCTATATCTGCAACAGGATCGAGGTCCCTTCTAGACCCGTATCAAGTATATGTTGGGTAGCCCACTATTGGACTATGTTATATGTATTCTATATCTGCAACAGGATCGAGGTCCCTGCTAGACCCGTATCAAGTATATGTTGGGTAGCCCACTATTGGACTATAATATATGTATTCTATATCTGCAACAGGATCGAGATCCCTCCTAGACCCGTATCAAGTATATGTTGGGTAGCCCGTTATTGGACTATGTTATATGTATTCTATATCTGCAACAGGATCGAGGTCCCTTCTAGTCCCGTATCAAGTATATGTTGGGTAGCCCACTATTGGACTATGTTATATGTATTCTATATCTGCAACAGGATCGAGGTCCCTCCTAGACCCGTATCAAGTATATGTTGGGTAGCCCACTATTGGACTATGTTATATGTATTCTTTATCTGCAACAGGATCGAGGTCCCTCCTAGACCCGAATGAAGTACATGTTGGGTAGCCCTTATTGGACTATATCATATGTATTCTATATCTGCAACAGGATCGAGGTCCCTCCTTGACCCGTATCAAGTATATGTTGGGTAGCCCACTATTGGACTATGTTATATGTATTCTATATCTGCAACAGGATCGAGGTCCCTTCTAGACCCGTATCAAGGATATGTTGGGTAGCCAACTATTGGACTATGTTATATGTATTCTATATCTGCAACAGGATCGAGGTCCCTTCTAGACCCGTATCAAGTATATGTTGGGTAGCCCACTATTGGACTATGTTATATGTATTCTATATCTGCAACAGGATCGAGGTCCCCTCTAGACCCCGTACCAAGTATATGTTGGGTAGTCTACTATTGGACTATGTTATATGTATTCTATATCTGCAACAGGATCAAGGTCCCTGCTAGACCCGTACCAAGTATATGTTGGGTAGTCCACTATTGGACTATGTTATATGTATTCTATATCTGCAACAGGATCGAGGTCCCTCCTAGACCCGTATCAAGTATATGTTGGGTAGCCCACTATTGGACTATGTTATATGTATTCTATATCTGCAACAGGATCGAGGTCCCTTCTAGACCCGTATCAAGTATATGTTGGGTAGCCCACTATTGGACTATGTTATATGTATTCTATATCTGCAACAGGATCGAGGTCCCTTTCTAGACCCGTATCAAGTATATGTTGGGTAGCCCACTATTGGACTATGTTATATGTATTCTATATCTGCAACAGGATCGAGGTCCCTTCTAGACCCGTATCAAGTATATGTTGGGTAGCCCACTATTGGACTATGTTATATGTATTCTATATCTGCAACAGGATCGAGGTCCCTCCTAGACCCGTATCAAGTATATGTTGGGTAGCCCACTATTGGACTATGTTATATGTATTCTATATCTGCAACAGGATTGAGGTCCCTTCTAGACCCGTATCAAGTATATGTTGGGTAGCCCACTATTGGACTTTGTTATATGTATTCTATATCTGCAACAGGATCGAGGTCCCTTCTAGTCCCGTATCAAGTATATGTTGGGTAGCCCACTATTGGACTATGTTATATGTATTCTATATCTGCAACAGGATCGAGGTCCCTTCTAGTCCCGTATCAAGTATATGTTGGGTAGCCCACTATTGGACTATGTTATATGTATTCTATATCTGCAACAGGATCGAGGTCCCTTCTAGACCCGTATCAAGTATATGTTGGGTAGCCCACTATTGGACTATGTTATATGTATTCTATATCTGCAACAGGATCGAGGTCCCTCCTAGACCCGTATCAAGTATATGTTGGGTAGCCCACTATTGGACTATGTTATATGTATTCTATATCTGCAACAGGATCGAGGTCCCTTCTAGACCCGTATCAAGTATATGTTGGGTAGCCCACTATTGGACTATGTTATATGTATTCTATATCTGCAACAGGATCGAGGTCCCTCTAGACCCGTATCAAGTATATGTTGGGTAGCCCACTATTGGACTATGTTATATGTATTCTATATCTGCAACAGGATCGAGGTCCCTTCTAGTCCCGTATCAAGTATATGTTGGGTAGCCCACTATTGGACTATGTTATATGTATTCTATATCTGCAACAGGATCGAGGTCCCTTCTAGACCCGTATCAAGTATATGTTGGGTAGCCCACTATTGGACTATGTTATATGTATTCTATATCTGCAACAGGATCGAGGTCCCTTCTAGTCCCGTATCAAGTATATGTTGGGTAGCCCACTATTGGACTATGTTATATGTATTCTATATCTGCAACAGGATCGAGGTCCCTTCTAGACCCGTATCAAGTATATGTTGGGTAGCCCACTATTGGACTATGTTATATGTAATCTATATCTGCAACAGGATCGAGGTCCCTTCTAGACCCGTATCAAGTATATGTTGGGTAGCCCACTATTGGACTATGTTATATTTATTCTATATCTGCAACAGGATCGAGGTCCCTGCTAGACCCGTATCAAGTATATGTTGGGTAGCCCACTATTGGACTATGTTATATGTATTCTATATCTGCAACAGGATCGAGGTCCCTCCTAGACCCGTATCAAGTATATGTTGGGTAGCCCACTATTGGACTATGTTATATGTATTCTATATCTGCAACAGGATCGAGGTCCCTGCTAGACCCGTAATCAAGTATATGTTGGGTAGCCCACTATTGGACTATGTTATATGTATTCTATATCTGCAACAGGATCGAGGTCCCTCCTAGACCCGTATCAAGTATATGTTGGGTAGCCCACTATTGGACTATGTTATATGTATTCTATATCTGCAACAGGATCGAGGTCCCTTCTAGTCCCGTATCAAGTATATGTTGGGTAGCTCACTATTGGACTATGTTATATGTATTCTATATCTGCAACAGGATCGAGGTCCCTGCTAGACCCGTATCAAGTATATGTTGGGTAGCCCACTATTGGACTATGTTATATGTATTCTATATCTGCAACAGGATCGAGATCCCTCCTAGACCCGTATCAAGTATATGTTGGGTAGCCCGTTATTGGACTATGTTATATGTATTCTATATCTGCAACAGGATCGAGGTCCCTTCTAGTCCCGTATCAAGTATATGTTGGGTAGCCCGTTATTGGACTATGTTATATGTATTCTATATCTGCAACAGGATCGAGGTCCCTTCTAGTCCCGTATCAAGTATATGTTGGGTAGCCCACTATTGGACTATGTTATATGTATTCTATATCTGCAACAGGATCGAGGTCCCTTCTAGACCCGTATCAAGTATATAGTGGGTAGCCCACTATTGGACTATGTTATATGTATTCTATATCTGCAACAGGATCGAGGTCCCCTCCTAGACCCGTATCAAGTATATGTTGGGTAGCCCACTATTGGACTATGTTATATGTATTCTATATCTGCAACAGGATCGAGGTCCCTCCTAGACCCGTATCAAGTACATGTTGGGTAGCCCTTATTGGACTATATCATATGTATTCTATATCTGCAAAAGGATCGAGGTCCCTCCTTGACCCGTATCAAGTATATGTTGGGTAGCCCACTATTGGACTATGTTATATGTATTCTATATCTGCAACAGGATCGAGGTCCCTTCTAGACCCGTATCAAGTATATGTTGGGTAGCCAACTATTGGACTATGAAATATGTATTCTATATCTGCAACAGGATCGAGGTCCCTTCTAGACCCGTATCAAGTATATGTTGGGTAGCCCACTATTGGACTATGTTTTATGTATTCTATATCTGCAACAGGATCGAGGTCCCTTCTAGACCCGTACCAAGTATATGTTGGGTAGTCTACTATTGGACTATGTTATATGTATTCTATATCTGCAACAGGATCGAGGTCCCTGCTAGACCCGTACCAAGTATATGTTGGGTAGTCCACTATTGGACTATGTTATATGTATTCTATATCTGCAACAGGATCGAGGTCCCTCCTAGACCCGTATCAAGTATATGTTGGGTAGCCCACTATTGGACTATGTTATATGTATTCTATATCTGCAACAGGATCGAGGTCCCTTCTAGACCCGTATCAAGTATATGTTGGGTAGCCCACTATTGGACTATGTTATATGTATTCTATATCTGCAACAGGATCGAGGTCCTTTCTAGACCCGTATCAAGTATATGTTGGGTAGCCCACTATTGGACTATGTTATATGTATTCTATATCTGCAACAGGATCGAGGTCCCTTCTAGACCCGTATCAAGTATATGTTGGGTAGCCCACTATTGGACTATGTTATATGTATTCTATATCTGCAACAGGATCGAGGTCCTTTCTAGACCCGTATCAAGTATATGTTGGGTAGCCCACTATTGGACTATGTTATATGTATTCTATATCTGCAACAGGATCGAGTTCCCTTCTAGACCCGTATCAAGTATATGTTGGGTAGCCCACTATTGGACTATGTTATATGTATTCTATATCTGCAACAGGATCGAGGTCCCTTCTAGACCCGTATCAAGTATATGTTGGGTAGCCCACTATTGGTCTATGTTTTATGTATTCTATATCTGCAACAGGATCGAGGTCCCTTCTAGACCCGTATCAAGTATATGTTGGGTAGCCCACTATTGGACTATGTTATATGTATTCTATATCTGCAACAGGATCGAGGTCCCTCCTAGACCCGTATCAAGTATATGTTGGGTAGCCCACTATTGGACTATGTTATATGTATTCTATATCTGCAACAGGATCGAGGTCCCTTCTAGACCCGTATCAAGTATATGTTGGGTAGCCCACTATTGGACTATGATATATGTATTCTATATCTGCAACAGGATCGAGGTCCCTTCTAGACCCGTATCAAGTATATGTTGGGTAGCCCACTTTTGGACCATGTTATATGTATTCTATATCTGCAACAGGATCGAGGTCCCTTCTAGACCCGTATCAAGTATATGTTGGGTAGCCCACTATTGGACTATGTTATATGTATTCTATATCTGCAATTGGATCGAGGTCCCTTCTAGACCCGTATCAAGTATATGTTGGGTAGCCCACTATTGGACTATGTTATATGTATTCTATATCTGCAACAGGATCGAGGTCCCTTCTAGACCCGTATCAAGTATATGTTGGGTAGCCCACTATTGGACTATGTTATATGTATTCTATATCTGCAACAGGATCGAGGTCCCTTCTAGACCCGTATCAAGTATATGTTGGGTAGCCCACTATTGGACTATGTTATATGTATTCTATATCTGCAACAGGATCGAGGTCCCTGCTAGACCCGTATCAAGTATATGTTGGGTAGCCCACTATTGGACTATGTTATATGTATTCTATATCTGCAACAGGATCGAGGTCCCTCCTAGACCCGTATCAAGTATATGTTGGGTAGCCCACTATTGGACTATGTTATATGTATTCTATATCTGCAACAGGATCGAGGTCCCTGCTAGACCCGTATCAAGAATATGTTGGGTAGCCCACTATTGGACTATGTTATATGTATTCTATATCTGCAACAGGATCGAGGTCCCTCCTAGACCCGTATCAAGTATATGTTGGGTAGCCCACTATTGGACTATGTTATATGTATTCTATATCTGCAACAGGATCGAGGTCCCTTCTAGACCCGTATCAAGTATATGTTGGGTAGCCCACTATTGGACTATGTTATATGTATTCTATATCTGCAACAGGATCGAGGTCCCTTCTAGTCCCGTATCAAGTATATGTTGGGTAGCCCACTATTGGACTATGTTATATGTATTCTATATCTGCAACAGGATCGAGGTCCCTTCTAGACCCGTATCAAGTATATGTTGGGTAGCCCACTATTGGACTATGTTATATGTATTCTATATCTGCAACAGGATCGAGGTCCCTGCTAGACCCGTATCAAGTATATGTTGGGTAGCCCACTATTGGACTATGTTATATGTATTCTTTATCTGCAACAGGATCGAGGTCCCTCCTAGACCCGTATCAAGTATATGTTGGGTAGCCCACTATTGGACTATGTTATATGTATTCTATATCTGCAACAGGATCGAGGTCCCTTCTAGTCCTGTATCAAGTATATGTTGGGTAGCCCACTATTGGACTATGTTATATGTATTCTATATCTGCAACAGGATCGAGGTCCCTTCTAGACCCATATCAAGTATATGTTGGGTAGCCCACTATTGGACTATGTTATATGTATTCTATATCTGCAACAGGATCGAGGTCCCTTCTAGTCCCGTATCAAGTATATGTTGGGTAGCCCACTATTGGACTATGTTATATGTATTCTATATCTGCAACAGGATCGAGGTCCTTTCTAGACCCGTATCAAGTATATGTTGGGTAGCCCACTATTGGACTATGTTATATGTATTCTAAATCTGCAACAGGATCGAGGTCCCTTCTAGACCCGTATCAAGTATATGTTGGGACTATGTTATATGTATTCTATATCTGCAACAGGATCGAGGTCCCTTCTAGACCCGTATCAAGTATATGTTAGGTAGCCCACTATTGGACTATGTTATATGTATTCTATATCTGCAACAGGATCGAGGTCCCTTCTAGACCCGTATCAAGTATATGTTGGGTAGCCCACTATTGGACTATGTTATATGTATTCTATATCTGCAACAGGATCGAGGTCCCTTCTAGTCCCGTATCAAGTATATGTTGGGTTGCCCACAATTGGACTATGTTATATGTATTCTATATCTGCAACAGGATCGAGGTCCCTCCTAGACCCGTATCAAGTATATGTTGGGTAGCCCACTATTGGACTATGTTATATGTATTCTATATCTGCAACAGGATCGAGGTCCCTTCTAGTCCCGTATCAAGTATATGTTGGGTAGCCCACTATTGGACTATGTTATATGTATTCTATATCTGCAACAGGATCGAGGTCCCTTCTAGACCCGTATCAAGTATATGTTGGGTAGCCCACTATTGGACTATGTTATATGTATTCTATATCTGCAACAGAATCGAGGTCCCTCCTAGACCCGTATCAAGTATATGTTGGGTAGCCCACTATTGGACTATGTTATATGTATTCTATATCTGCAACAGGATCGAGGTCCCTCCTAGACCCGTATCAAGTATATGTTGGGTAGCCCTTATTGGACAATATCATATGTATTCTATATCTGCAACAGGATCGAGGTCCCTCCTAGACCCGTATCAAGTATATGTTGGGTAGCCCACTATTGGACTATGTTATATGTATTCTATATCTGCAACAGGATCGAGGTCCCTTCTAGACCCGTATCAAGTATATGTTGGGTAGCCCACTATTGGACTATGTTATATGTATTCTATATCTGCAACAGGATCGAGGTCCCTTCTAGACCCGAACCAAGTAAATGTTGGGTAGTCCACTATTGGACTATGTTATATGTATTCTATATCTGCAACAGGATCGAGGTCCCTGCTAGACCCGTACCAAGTATATGTTGGGTAGTCCACTATTGGACTATGTTATATGTATTCTATATTTGCAACAGGATCGAGGTCCCTGCTAGACCCGTACCAAGTATATGTTGGGTAGCCCACTATTGGACTATGTTATATGTATTCTATATCTGCAACAGGATCGAGGTCCCTTCTAGTCCCGTATCAAGTATATGTTGGGTAGCTCACTATTGGACTATGTTATATGTATTCTATATCTGCAACAGGATCGAGGTCCCTGCTAGACCCGTATCAAGTATATGTTGGGTAGCCCACTATTGGACTATGTTATATGTATTCTATATCTGCAACAGGATCGAGATCCCTCCTAGACCCGTATCAAGTATATGTTGGGTAGCCCGTTATTGGACTATGTTATATGTATTCTATATCTGCAACAGGATCGAGGTCCCTTCTAGTCCCGTATCAAGTATATGTTGGGTAGCCCACTATTGGACTATGTTATATGTATTCTATATCTGCAACAGGATCGAGGTCCCTTCTAGACCCGTATCAAGTATATGTTGGGTAGCCCACTATTGGACTATGTTATATGTATTCTATATCTGCAACAGGATCGAGGTCCCTCCTAGACCCGTATCAAGTATATGTTGGGTAGCCCACTATTGGACTATGTTATATGTATTCTATATCTGCAACAGGATCGAGGTCCCTCCTAGACCCGTATCAAGTACATGTTGGGTAGCCCTTATTGGACTATATCATATGTATTCTATATCTGCAACAGGATCGAGGTCCCTCCTTGACCCGTATCAAGTATATGTTGGGTAGCCCACTATTGGACTATGTTATATGTATTCTATATCTGCAACAGGATCGAGGTCCCTTCTAGACCCGTATCAAGTATATGTTGGGTAGCCAACTATTGGACTATGTTATATGTATTCTATATCTGCAACAGGATCGAGGTCCCTTCTAGACCCGTATCAAGTATATGTTGGGTAGCCCACTATTGGACTATGTTTTATGTATTCTATATCTGCAACAGGATCGAGGTCCCTTCTAGACCCGTACCAAGTATATGTTGGGTAGTCTACTATTGGACTATGTTATATGTATTCTATATCTGCAACAGGATCGAGGTCCCTGCTAGACCCGTACCAAGTATATGTTGGGTAGTCCACTATTGGACTATGTTATATGTATTCTATATCTGCAACAGGATCGAGGTCCCTCCTAGACCCGTATCAAGTATATGTTGGGTAGCCCACTATTGGACTATGTTATATGTATTCTATATCTGCAACAGGATCGAGGTCCCTTCTAGACCCGTATCAAGTATATGTTGGGTAGCCAACTATTGGACTATGTTATATGTATTCTATATCTGCAACAGGATCGAGGTCCTTTCTAGACCCGTATCAAGTATATGTTGGGTAGCCCACTATTGGACTATGTTATATGTATTCTATATCTGCAACAGGATCGAGGTCCCTTCTAGACCCGTATCAAGTATATGTTGGGTAGCCCACTATTGGACTATGTTATATGTATTCTATATCTGCAACAGGATCGAGGTCCCTCCTAGACCCGTATCAAGTATATGTTGGGTAGCCCACTATTGGACTATGTTATATGTATTCTATATCTACAACAGGATCGAGGTCCCTTCTAGATCCGTATCAAGTATATGTTGGGTAGCCCACTATTGGACTATGTTATATGTATTCTTTATCTGCAACAGGATCGAGGTCCCTTCTAGACCCGTATCAAGTATATGCTGGGTAGCCCACTATTGGACTATGTTATATGTATTCTATATCTGCAACAGGATCGGGGTCCCTTCTAGACCCGTATCAAGTATATGTTGGGTAGCCCACTATTGGACTATGTTATATGTATTCTATATCTGCAACAGGATCGAGGTCCCTCCTAGACCCGTATCAAGTATATGTTGGGTAGCCCACTATTGGACTATGTTATATGTATTCTATATCTGCAACAGGATCGAGGTCCCTTCTAGTCCCGTATCAAGTATATGTAGGGTAGCCCCAACATATACTTGAGATATGTATTTGCAGATATGTATTCTATATCTGCAACAGGATCGAGGTCCCTCCTAGACCCGTATCAAGTATATGTTGGGTAGCCCACTATTGGACTATGTTATATGTATTCTATATCTGCAACAGGATCGAGGTCCCTTCTAGACCCGTATCAAGTATATGTTGGGTAGCCCACTATTGGACTATGTTATATGTATTCTATATCTGCAATAGGATCGAGGTCCTTTCTAGACCCGTATCAAGTATATGTTTGGTAGCCCACTATTGGACTATGTTATATGTATTCTATATCTGCAACAGGATCGAGGTCCCTTCTAGACCCGTATCAAGTATATGTTGGGTAGCCCACTATTGGACTATGTTATATGTATTCTATATCTGCAACAGGATCGAGGTCCCTTCTAGACCCGTATCAAGTATATGTTGGGTAGCCCACTATTGGACTATGTTATATGAATTCTATATCTGCAACAGGATCGAGGTACCTGCTAGACCCGTATCAAGTATATGTTGGGTAGCCCACTATTGGACTATGTTATATGTATTCTATATCTGCAACAGGATCGAGGTCCCTCCTAGACCCGTATCAAGTATATGTTGGGTAGCCCACTATTGGACTATGTTATATGTATTCTATATCTGCAACAGGATCGAGGTCCCTTCTAGACCCGTATCAAGTATATGTTGGGTAGCCCACTATTGGACTATGTTATATGTATTCTATATCTGCAACAGGATCGAGGTCCCTTCTAGACCCGTATCAAGTATATGTTGGGTAGCCCACTATTGGACTATGTTATATGTATTCTATATCTGCAACAGGATCGAGGTCCCTTCTAGTCCCGTACCAAGTATATGTTGGGTAGCCCACTATTGGACTATGTTATATGTATTCTATATCTGCAACAGGATCGAGGTCCCTTCTAGTCCCGTATCAAGTATATGTTGGGTAGCCCACTATTGGACTATGTTATATGTATTCTATATCTGCAACAGGATCGAGGTCCCTTCTAGACCCGTATCAAGTATATGTTGGGTAGCCCACTATTGGACTATGTTATATGTATTCTATATCTGCAACAGGATCGAGGTCCCTCCTAGACCCGTATCAAGTATATGTTGGGTAGCCCACTATTAGACTATGTTATATGTATTCTATATCTGCAACAGGATCGAGGTCCCTTCTAGACCCGTATCAAGTATATGTTGGGTAGCCCACTATTGGACTATGTTATATGTATTCTATATCTGCAACAGGATCGAGGTCCCTTCTAGTCCCGTATCAAGTATATGTTGGGTAGCCCACTATTGGACTATGTTATATGTATTCTATATCTGCAACAGGATCGAGGTCCCTTCTAGACCCGTATCAAGTATATGTTGGGTAGCCCACTATTGGACTATGTTATATGTATTCTATATCTGCAACAGGATCGAGGTCCCTTCTAGTCCCGTATCAAGTATATGTTGGGTAGCCCACTATTGGACTATGTTATATGTATTCTATATCTGCAACAGGATCGAGGTCCCTTCTAGACCCGTATCAAGTATATGTTGGGTAGCCCACTATTGGACTATGTTATATGTATTCTATATCTGCAACAGGATCGAGGTCCCTTCTAGACCCGTATCAAGTATATGTTGGGTAGCCCACTTTTGGACTATGTTATATGTATTCTATATCTGCAACAGGATCGAGGTCCCTGCTAGACCCGTATCAAGTATATGTTGGGTAGCCCACTATTGGACTATGTTATATGTATTCTATATCTGCAACAGGATCGAGGTCCCTCCTAGACCCGTATCAAGTATATGTTGGGTAGCCCACTATTGGACTATGTTATATGTATTCTATATCTGCAACAGGATCGAGGTCCCTGCTAGACCCGTATCAAGTATATGTTGGGTAGCCCACTATTGGACTGTTATATGTATTCTATTTCTGCAACAGGATCGAGGTACCTCCTAGACCCGTATCAAGTATATGTTGGGTAGCCCACTATTGGACTATGTTATATGTATTCTATATCTGCAACAGGATCGAGGTCCCTTCTAGTCCCGTATCAAGTATATGTTGGGTAGCTCACTATTGGACTATGTTATATGTATTCTATATCTGCAACAGGATCGAGGTCCCTTCTAGACCCGTATCAAGTATATGTTGGGTAGCCCACTATTGGACTATGTTATATGTATTCTATATCTGCAACAGGATCGAGGTCCCTTCTAGACCCGTATCAAGTATATGTTGGGTAGCCCACTATTGGACTATGTTATATGTATTCTATATCTGCAACAGGATCGAGGTCCCTGCTAGACCCGTATCAAGTATATGTTGGGTAGCCCACTATTGGACTATGTTATATGTATTCTATATCTGCAACAGGATCGAGATCCCTCCTAGACCCGTATCAAGTATATGTTGGGTAGCCCGTTATTGGACTATGTTATATGTATTCTATATCTGCAACAGGATCGAGGTCCCTTCTAGTCCCGTATCAAGTATATGTTGGGTAGCCCACTATTGGACTATGTTATATGTATTCTATATCAACAACAGGATCGAGGTCCCTCCTAGACCCGTATCAAGTATATGTTGGGTAGCCCACTATTGGACTATGTTATATGTATTCTATATCTGCAACAGGATCGATGTCCCTCCTAGACCCGAATCAAGTACATGTTGGGTAGCCCTTATTGGACTATATCATATGTATTCTATATCTGCAACAGGATCGAGGTCCCTTCTAGACCCGTATCAAGTATATGTTGGGTAGCCCACTATTGGACTATGTTATATGTATTCTATATCTGCAACAGGATCGAGGTCCCCTCTAGACCCGTACCAAGTATATGTTGGGTAGTCTACTATTGGACTATGTTATATGTATTCTATATCTGCAACAGGATCGAGGTCCCTGCCTTACCCGTACCAAGTATATGTTGGGTAGTCCACTATTGGACTATGTTATATGTATTCTATATCTGCAACAGGATCGAGGTCCCTCCTAGACCCGTATCAAGTATATGTTGGGTAGCCCGTTATTGGACTATGTTATATGTATTCTATATCTGCAACAGGATCGAGGTCCCTTCTAGTCCCGTATCAAGTATATGTTGGGTAGCCCACTATTGGACTATGTTATATGTATTCTATATCTGCAACAGGATCGAGGTCCCTTCTAGACCCGTATCAAGTATATGTTGGGTAGCCCACTATTGGACTATGTTATATGTATTCTATATCTGCAACAGGATCGAGGTCCCTCCTAGACCCGTATCAAGTATATGTTGGGTAGCCCACTATTGGACTATGTTATATGTATTCTATATCTGCAACAGGATCGAGGTCCCTCCTAGACCCGTATCAAGTACATGTTGGGTAGCCCTTATTGGACTATATCATATGTATTCTATATCTGCAACAGGATCGAGGTCCCTCCTTGACCCGTATCAAGTATATGTTGGGTAGCCCACTATTGGACTATGTTATATGTATTCTATATCTGCAACAGGATCGAGGTCCCTTCTAGACCCGTATCAAGTATATGTTGGGTAGCCAACTATTGGACTATGTTATATGTATTCTATATCTGCAACAGGATCGAGGTCCCTTCTAGACCCGTATCAAGTATATGTTGGGTAGCCCACTATTGGACTATGTTTTATGTATTCTATATCTGCAACAGGATCGAGGTCCCTTCTAGACCCGTACCAAGTATATGTTGGGTAGTCTACTATTGGACTATGTTATATGTATTCTATATCTGCAACAGGATCGAGGTCCCTGCTAGACCCGTACCAAGTATATGTTGGGAAGTCCACTATTGGACTATGTTATATGTATTCTATATCTGCAACAGGATCGAGGTCCCTCCTAGACCCGTATCAAGTATATGTTGGGTAGCCCACTATTGGACTATGTTATATGTATTCTATATCTGCAACAGGATCGAGGTCCCTTCTAGACCCGTATCAAGTATATGTTGGGTAGCCCACTATTGGACTATGTTATATGTATTCTATATCTGCAACAGGATCGAGGTCCTTTCTAGACCCGTATCAAGTATATGTTGGGTAGCCCACTATTGGACTATGTTATATGTATTCTATATCTGCAACAGGATCGAGGTCCCTTCTAGACCCGTATCAAGTATATGTTGGGTAGCCCACTATTGGACTATGTTATATGTATTCTATATCTGCAACAGGATCGAGGTCCCTCCTAGACCCGTATCAAGTATATGTTGGGTAGCCCACTATTGGACTATGTTATATGTATTCTTTATCTACAACAGGATCGAGGTCCCTTCTAGATCCGTATCAAGTATATGTTGGGTAGCCCACTATTGGACTATGTTATATGTATTCTATATCTGCAACAGGATCGAGGTCCCTTCTAGACCCGTATCAAGTATATGCTGGGTAGCCCACTATTGGACTATGTTTTATGTATTCTATATCTGCGACAGGATCGAGGTCCCTTCTAGACCCGTATCAAGTATATGTTGGGTAGCCCACTATTGGACTATGTTATATGTATTCTATATCTGCAACAGGATCGAGGTCCCTCCTAGACCCGTATCAAGTATATGTTGGGTAGCCCACTATTGGACTATGTTATATGTATTCTATATCTGCAACAGGATCGAGGTCCCTTCTAGTCCCGTATCAAGTATATGTAGGGTAGCCCCAACATATACTTGAGATATGTATTTGCAGATATGTATTCTATATCTGCAACAGGATCGAGGTCCCTCCTAGACCCGTATCAAGTATATGTTGGGTAGCCCACTATTGGACTATGTTATATGTATTCTATATCTGCAACAGGATCGAGGTCCCTTCTAGACCCGTATCAAGTATATGTTGGGTAGCCCACTATTGGACTATGTTATATGTATTCTATATCTGCAATAGGATCGAGGTCCTTTCTAGACCCGTATCAAGTATATGTTGGGTAGCCCACTATTGGACTATGTTATATGTATTCTATATCTGCAACAGGATCGAGGTCCCTTCTAGACCCGTATCAAGTATATGTTGGGTAGCCCACTATTGGACTATGTTATATGTATTCTATATCTGAAACAGGATCGATGTCCCTCCTAGACCCGAATCAAGTACATGTTGGGTAGCCCTTATTGGACTATATCATATGTATTCTATATCTGCAACAGGATCGAGGTCCCTTCTAGACCCGTATCAAGTATATGTTGGGTAGCCCACTATTGGACTATGTTATATGTATTCTATATCTGCAACAGGATCGAGGTCCCCTCTAGACCCGTACCAAGTATATGTTGGGTAGTCTACTATTGGACTATGTTATATGTATTCTATATCTGCAACAGGATCGAGGTCCCTGCTAGACCCGTACCAAGTATATGTTGGGTAGTCCACTATTGGACTATGTTATATGTATTCTATATCTGCAACAGGATCGAGGTCCCTCCTAGACCCGTATCAAGTATATGTTGGGTAGCCCGTTATTGGACTATGTTATATGTATTCTATATCTGCAACAGGATCGAGGTCCCTTCTAGTCCCGTATCAAGTATATGTTGGGTAGCCCACTATTGGACTATGTTATATGTATTCTATATCTGCAACAGGATCGAGGTCCCTTCTAGACCCGTATCAAGTATATGTTGGGTAGCCCACTATTGGACTATGTTATATGTATTCTATATCTGCAACAGGATCGAGGTCCCTCCTAGACCCGTATCAAGTATATGTTGGGTAGCCCACTATTGGACTATGTTATATGTATTCTATATCTGCAACAGGATCGAGGTCCCTCCTAGACCCGTATCAAGTACATGTTGGGTAGCCCTTATTGGACTATATCATATGTATATTCTATATCTGCAACAGGATCGAGGTCCCTTCTAGTCCCGTATCAAGTATATGTAGGGTAGCCCCAACATATACTTGAGATATGTATTTGCAGATATGTATTCTATATCTGCAACAGGATCGAGGTCCCTCCTAGACCCGTATCAAGTATATGTTGGGTAGCCCACTATTGGACTATGTTATATGTATTCTATATCTGCAACAGGATCGAGGTCCCTCCTAGACCCGTATCAAGTATATGTTGGGTAGCCCACTATTGGACTATGTTATATGTATTCTATATCTGCAACAGGATCGAGGTCCCTGCTAGACCCGTATCAAGTATATGTTGGGTAGCCCACTATTGGACTATGTTATATGTATTCTATATCTGCAACAGGATCGAGGTCCCTCCTAGACCCGTATCAAGTATATGTTGGGTAGCCCACTATTGGACTATGTTATATGTATTCTATATCTGCAACAGGATCGAGGTCCCTTCTAGTCCCGTATCAAGTATATGTTGGGTAGCTCACTATTGGACTATGTTATATGTATTCTATATCTGCAACAGGATCGAGGTCCCTTCTAGACCCGTATCAAGTATATGTTGGGTAGCCCACTATTGGACTATGTTATATGTATTCTATATCTGCAACAGGATCGAGGTCCCTTCTAGACCCGTATCAAGTATATGTTGGGTAGCCCACTATTGGACTATGTTATATGTATTCTATATCTGCAACAGGATCGAGGTCCCTGCTAGACCCGTATCAAGTATATGTTGGGTAGCCCACTATTGGACTATGTTATATGTATTCTATATCTGCAACAGGATCGAGATCCCTCCTAGACCCGTATCAAGTATATGTTGGGTAGCCCGTTATTGGACTATGTTATATGTATTCTATATCTGCAACAGGATCGAGGTCCCTTCTAGTCCCGTATCAAGTATATGTTGGGTAGCCCACTATTGGACTATGTTATATGTATTCTATATCTGCAACAGGATCGAGGTCCCTCCTAGACCCGTATCAAGTATATGTTGGGTAGCCCACTATTGGACTATCTTATATGTATTCTATATCTGCAACAGGATCGAGGTCCCTCCTAGACCCGAATCAAGTACATGTTGGGTAGCCCTTATTGGACTATATCATATGTATTCTATATCTGCAACAGGATCGAGGTCCCTTCTAGACCCGTATCAAGTATATGTTGGGTAGCCCACTATTGGACTATGTTATATGTATTCTATATCTGCAACAGGATCGAGGTCCCCTCTAGACCCGTACCAAGTATATGTTGGGTAGTCTACTATTGGACTATGTTATATGTATTCTATATCTGCAACAGGATCGAGGTCCCTGCTAGACCCGTACCAAGTATATGTTGGGTAGTCCACTATTGGACTATGTTATATGTATTCTATATCTGCAACAGGATCGAGGTCCCTCCTAGACCCGTATCAAGTATATGTTGGGTAGCCCACTATTGGACTATGTTATATGTATTCTATATCTGCAACAGGATCGAGGTCCCTTCTAGACCCGTATCAAGTATATGTTGGGTAGCCCACTATTGGACTATGTTATATGTATTCTATATCTGCAACAGGATCGAGGTCCTTTCTAGACCCGTATCAAGTATATGTTGGGTAGCCCACTATTGGACTATGTTATATGTATTCTATATCTGCAACAGGATCGAGGTCCCTTCTAGACCCGTATCAAGTATATGTTGGGTAGCCCACTATTGGACTATGTTATATGTATTCTATATCTGCAACAGGATCGAGGTCCCTCCTAGACCCGTATCAAGTATATGTTGGGTAGCCCACTATTGGACTATGTTATATGTATTCTATATCTGCAACAGGATCGAGGTCCCTTCTAGACCCGTATCAAGTATATGTTGGGTAGCCCACTATTGGACTTTGTTATATGTATTCTATATCTGCAACAGGATCGAGGTCCCTTCTAGTCCCGTATCAAGTATATGTTGGGTAGCCCACTATTGGACTATGTTATATGTATTCTATATCTGCAACAGGATCGAGGTCCCTTCTAGTCCCGTATCAAGTATATGTTGGGTAGCCCACTATTGGACTATTTTTTATGTATTCTATATCTGCAACAGGATCGAGGTCCCTTCTAGACCCGTATCAAGTATATGTTGGGTAGCCCACTATTGGACTATGTTATATGTATTCTATATCTGCAACAGGATCGAGGTCCCTCCTAGACCCGTATCAAGTATATGTTGGGTAGCCCACTATTGGACTATGTTATATGTATTCTATATCTGCAACAGGATCGAGGTCCCTTCTAGACCCGTATCAAGTATATGTTGGGTAGCTCACTATTGGACTATGTTATATGTATTCTATATCTGCAACAGGATCGAGGTCCCTCCTAGACCCGTATCAAGTATATGTTGGGTAGCCCACTATTGGACTATGTTATATGTATTCTATATCTGCAACAGGATCGAGGTCCCTTCTAGTCCCGTATCAAGTATATGTTGGTTAGCCCACTATTGGACTATGTTATATGTATTCTATATCTGCAACAGGATCGAGGTCCCTTCTAGACCCGTATCAAGTATATGTTGGGTAGCCCACTATTGGACTATGTTATATGTATTCTATATCTGCAACAGGATCGAGGTCCCTTCTAGTCCCGTATCAAGTATATGTTGGGTAGCCCACTATTGGACTATGTTATATGTATTCTATATCTGCAACAGGATCGAGGTCCCTTCTAGACCCGTATCAAGTATATGTTGGGTAGCCCACTATTGGACTATGTTATATGTAATCTATATCTGCAACAGGATCGAGGTCCCTTCTAGACCCGTATCAAGTATATGTTGGGTAGCCCACTATTGGACTATGTTATATTTATTCTATATCTGCAACAGGATCGAGGTCCCTGCTAGACCCGTATCAAGTATATGTTGGGTAGCCCACTATTGGACTATGTTATATGTATTCTATATCTGCAACAGGATCGAGGTCCCTCCTAGACCCGTATCAAGAATATGTTGGGTAGCCCACTATTGGACTATGTTATATGTATTCTATATCTGCAACAGGATCGAGGTCCCTGCTAGACCCGTATCAAGTATATGTTGGGTAGCCCACTATTGGACTATGTTATATGTATTCTATATCTGCAACAGCATCGAGGTCCCTCCTAGACCCGTATCAAGTATATGTTGGGTAGCCCACTATTGGACTATGTTATATGTATTCTATATCTGCAACAGGATCGAGGTCCCTTCTAGTCCCGTATCAAGTATATGTTGGGTAGCTCACTATTGGACTATGTTATATGTATTCTATATCTGCAACAGGATCGAGGTCCCTGCTAGACCCGTATCAAGTATATGTTGGGTAGCCCACTATTGGACTATGTTATATGTATTCTATATCTGCAACAGGATCGAGATCCCTCCTAGACCCGTATCAAGTATATGTTGGGTAGCCCGTTATTGGACTATGTTATATGTATTCTATATCTGCAACAGGATCGAGGTCCCTTCTAGTCCCGTATCAAGTATATGTTGGGTAGCCCACTATTGGACTATGTTATATGTATTCTATATCTGCAACAGGATCGAGGTCCCTTCTAGACCCGTATCAAGTATATGTTGGGTAGCCCACTATTGGACTATGTTATATGTATTCTATATCTGCAACAGGATCGAGGTCCCTCCTAGACCCGTATCAAGTATATGTTGGGTAGCCCACTATTGGACTATGTTATATGTATTCTATATCTGCAACAGGATCGAGGCCCTCCTAGACCCGTATCAAGTACATGTTGGGTAGCCCTTATTGGACTATATCATATGTATTCTATATCTGCAACAGGATCGAGGTCCCTCCTTGACCCGTATCAAGTATATGTTGGGTAGCCCACTATTGGACTATGTTATATGTATTCTATATCTGCAACAGGATCGAGGTCCCTTCTAGACCCGTATCAAGTATATGTTGGGTAGCCAACTATTGGACTATGTTATATGTATTCAATATCTGCAACAGGATCGAGGTCCCTTCTAGACCCGTATCAAGTATATGTTGGGTAGCCCACTATTGGACTATGTTTTATGTATTCTATATCTGCAACAGGATCGAGGTCCCTTCTAGACCCGTACCAAGTATATGTTGGGTAGTCTACTATTGGACTATGTTATATGTATTCTATATCTGCAACAGGATCGAGGTCCCTGCTAGACCCGTACCAAGTATATGTTGGGTAGTCCACTATTGGACTATGTTATATGTATTCTATATCTGCAACAGGATCGAGGTCCCTCCTAGACCCGTATCAAGTATATGTTGGGTAGCCCACTATTGGACTATGTTATATGTATTCTATATCTGCAACAGGATCGAGGTCCCTTCTAGACCCGTATCAAGTATATGTTGGGTAGCCCACTATTGGACTATGTTATATGTATTCTATATCTGCAACAGGATCGAGGTCCTTTCTAGACCCGTATCAAGTATATGTTGGGTAGCCCACTATTGGACTATGTTATATGTATTCTATATCTGCAACAGGATCGAGGTCCCTTCTAGACCCGTATCAAGTATATGTTGGGTAGCCCACTATTGGACTATGTTATATGTATTCTATATCTGCAACAGGATCGAGGTCCCTCCTAGACCCGTATCAAGTATATGTTGGGTAGCCCACTATTGGACTATGTTATATGTATTCTATATCTACAACAGGATCGAGGTCCCTTCTAGATCCGTATCAAGTATATGTTGGGTAGCCCACTATTGGACTATGTTATATGTATTCTATATCTGCAACAGGATCGAGGTCCCTTCTAGACCCGTATCAAGTATATGCTGGGTAGCCCACTATTGGACTATGTTATATGTATTCTATATCTGCAACAGGATCGAGGTCCCTTCTAGACCCGTATCAAGTATATGTTGGGTAGCCCACTATTGGACTATGTTATATGTATTCTATATCTGCAACAGGATCGAGGTCCCTCCTAGACCCGTATCAAGTATATGTTGGGTAGCCCACTATTGGACTATGTTATATGTATTCTATATCTGCAACAGGATCGAGGTCCCTTCTAGTCCCGTATCAAGTATATGTTGGGTAGCCCCAACATATACTTGAGATATGTATTTGCAGATATGTATTCTATATCTGCAACAGGATCGAGGTCCCTCCTAGACCCGTATCAAGTATGTGTTGGGTAGCCCACTATTGGACTATGTTATTTGTATTCTATATCTGCAACAGGATCGAGGTCCCTTCTAGTCCCGTATCAAGTATATGTTGGGTAGCCCACTATTGGACTATGTTATATGTATTCTATATCTGCAACAGGATCGAGGTCCCTTCTAGTCCCGTATCAAGTATATGTTGGGTAGCCCACTATTTGACTAAGTTATATGTATTCTATATCTGCAACAGGATCGAGGTCCCTTCTAGACCCGTATCAAGTATATGTTGGGTAGCCCACTATTGGACTATGTTTTATGTATTCTATATCTGCAACAGGATCGAGGTCCCTCCTAGACCCGTATCAAGTATATGTTGGGTAGCCCACTATTGGACTATGTTATATGTATTCTATATCTGCAACAGGATCGAGGTCCCTTCTAGACCCGTATCAAGTATATGTTGGGTAGCCCACTATTGGACTATGTTATATGTATTCTATATCTGCAACAGGATCGAGGTCCCTCCTAGACCCGTATCAAGTATATGTTGGGTAGCCCACTATTGGACTATGTTATATGTATTCTATATCTGCAACAGGATCGAGGTCCCTTCTAGTCCCGTATCAAGTATATGTTGGGTAGCCCACTATTGGACTATGTTATATGTATTCTATATCTGCAACAGGATCGAGGTCCCTTCTAGACCCGTATCAAGTATATGTTGGGTAGCCCACTATTGGACTTTGTTATATGTATTCTATATCTGCAACAGGATCGAGGTCCCTTCTAGTCCCGTATCAAGTATATGTTGGGTAGCCCACTATTGGACTATGTTATATGTATTCTATATTTGCAACAGGATCGAGGTCCCTTCTAGACCCGTATCAAGTATATGTTGGGTAGCCCACTATTGGACTATGTTATATGTAATCTATATCTGCAACAGGATCGAGGTCCCTTCTAGACCCGTATCAAGTATATGTTGGGTAGCCCACTATTGGACTATGTTATATGTATTCTATATCTGCAACAGGATCGAGGTCCCTTCTAGTCCCGTATCAAGTATATGTTGGGTAGCCCACTATTGGACTATGTTATATGTATTCTATATCTGCAACAGGATCGAGGTCCCTTCTAGACCCGTATCAAGTATATGTTGGGTAGCCCACTATTGGACTATGTTATATGTATTCTATATCTGCAACAGGATCGAGGTCCCTGCTAGACCCGTATCAAGTATATGTTGGGTAGCCAACTATTGGACTATGTTATATGTATTCTATATCTGCAACAGGATCGAGATCCCTCCTAGACCCGTATCAAGTATATGTTGGGTAGCCCGTTATTGGACTATGTTATATGTATTCTATATCTGCAACAGGATCGAGGTCCCTTCTAGTCCCGTATCAAGTATATGTTGGGTAGCCCACTATTGGACTATGTTATATGTATTCTATATCTGCAACAGGATCGAGGTCCCTTCTAGACCCGTATCAAGTATATGTTGGGTAGCCCACTATTGGACTATGTTATATGTATTCTATATCTGCAACAGGATCGAGGTCCCTCCTAGACCCGTATCAAGTATATGTTGGGTAGCCCACTATTGGACTATGTTATATGTATTCTATATCTGCAACAGGATCGAGGTCCCTCCTAGACCCGTATCAAGTACATGTTGGGTAGCCCTTATTGGACTATATCATATGTATTCTATATCTGCAACAGGATCGAGGTCCCTCCTTGACCCGTATCAAGTATATGTTGGGTAGCCCACTATTGGACTATGTTATATGTATTCTATATCTGCAACAGGATCGAGGTCCCTTCTAGACCCGTATCAAGTATATGTTGGGTAGCCAACTATTGGACTATGTTATATGTATTCTATATCTGCAACAGGATCGAGGTCCCTTCTAGACCCGTATCAAGTATATGTTGGGTAGCCCACTATTGGACTATGTTTTATGTATTCTATATCTGCAACAGGATCGAGGTCCCTTCTAGACCCGTACCAAGTATATGTTGGGTAGTCTACTATTGGACTATGTTATATGTATTCTATATCTGCAACAGGATCGAGGTCCCTGCTAGACCCGTACCAAGTATATGTTGGGTAGTCCACTATTGGACTATGTTATATGTATTCTATATCTGCAACAGGATCGAGGTCCCTCCTAGACCCGTATCAAGTATATGTTGGGTAGCCCACTATTGGACTATGTTATATGTATTCTATATCTGCAACAGGATCGAGGTCCCTTCTAGACCCGTATCAAGTATATGTTGGGTAGCCCACTATTGGACTATGTTATATGTATTCTATATCTGCAACAGGATCGAGGTCCTTTCTAGACCCGTATCAAGTATATGTTGGGTAGCCCACTATTGGACTATGTTATATGTATTCTATATCTGCAACAGGATCGAGGTCCCTTCTAGACCCGTATCAAGTATATGTTGGGTAGCCCACTATTGGACTATGTTATATGTATTCTATATCTGCAACAGGATCGAGGTCCCTCCTAGACCCGTATCAAGTATATGTTGGGTAGCCCACTATTGGACTATGTTATATGTATTCTATATCTACAACAGGATCGAGGTCCCTTCTAGATCCGTATCAAGTATATGTTGGGTAGCCCACTATTGGACTATGTTATATGTATTCTATATCTGCAACAGGATCTAGGTCCCTTCTAGACCCGTATCAAGTATATGCTGGGTAGCCCACTATTGGACTATGTTATATGTATTCTATATCTGCAACAGGTTTGAGGTCCCTTCTAGACCCGTATCAAGTATATGTTGGGTAGCCCACTATTGGACTATGTTATATGTATTCTATATCTGCAACAGGATCGAGGTCCCTCCTAGACCCGTATCAAGTATATGTTGGGTAGCCCACTATTGGACTATGTTATATGTATTCTATATCTGCAACAGGATCGAGGTCCCTTCTAGTCCCGTATCAAGTATATGTTGGGTAGCCCCAACATATACTTGAGATATGTATTTGCAGATATGTATTCTATATCTGCAACAGGATCGAGGTCCCTCCTAGACCCGTATCAAGTATATGTTGGGTAGCCCACTATTGGACTATGTTATATGTATTCTATATCTGCAACAGGATCGAGGTCCCTTCTAGACCCGTATCAAGTATATGTTGGGTAGCCCACTATTGGACTATGTTATATGTATTCTATATCTGCAATAGGATCGAGGTCCTTTCTAGACCCGTATCAAGTATATGTTGGGTAGCCCACTATTGGACTATGTTATATGTATTCTATATCTGCAACAGGATCGAGGTCCCTTCTAGACCCGTATCAAGTATATGTTGGGTAGCCCACTATTGGACTATGTTATATGTATTCTATATCTGCAACAGGATCGAGGTCACTTCTAGACCCGTATCAAGTATATGTTGGGTAGCCCACTATTGGACTATGTTATATGTATTCTATATCTGCAACAGGATCGAGGTCCCTGCTAGACCCGTATCAAGTATATGTTGGGTAGCCCACTATTGGACTATGTTATATGTATTCTATATCTGCAACAGGATCGAGGTCCCTCCTAGACCCGTATCAAGTATATGTTGGGTAGCCCACTATTGGACTATGTTATATGTATTCTATATCTGCAACAGGATCGAGGTCCCTTCTAGACCCGTATCAAGTATATGTTGGGTAGCCCACTATTGGACTATGTTATATGTATTCTATATCTGCAACAGGATCGAGGTCCCTTCTAGACCCGTATCAAGTATATGTTGGGTAGCCCACTATTGGACTATGTTATATGTATTCTATATCTGCAACAGGATCGAGGTCCCTTCTAGTCCCGTATCAAGTATATGTTTGGTAGCCCACTATTGGACTATGTTATATGTATTCTATATCTGCAACAGGATCGAGGTCCCTTCTAGTCCCGTATCAAGTATATGTTGGGTAGCCCACTATTGGACTATGTTATATGTATTCTATATCTGCAACAGGATCGAGGTCCCTTCTAGACCCGTATCAAGTATATGTTGGGTAGCCCACTATTGGACTATGTTATATGTATTCTATATCTGCAACAGGATCGAGGTCCCTCCTAGACCCGTATCAAGTATATGTTGGGTAGCCCACTATTGGACTATGTTATATGTATTCTATATCTGCAACAGGATCGAGGTCCCTTCTAGACCCGTATCAAGTATATGTTGGGTAGCCCACTATTGGACTATGTTATATGTATTCTATATCTGCAACAGGATCGAGGTCCCTTCTAGTCCCGTATCAAGTATATGTTGGGTAGCCCACTATTGGACTATGTTATATGTATTCTATATCTGCAACAGGATCGAGGTCCCTTCTAGACCCGTATCAAGTATATGTTGGGTAGCCCACTATTGGACTATGTTATATGTATTCTATATCTGCAACAGGATCGAGGTCCCTTCTAGTCCCGTATCAAGTATATGTTGGGTAGCCCACTATTGGACTATGTTATATGTATTCTATATCTGCAACAGGATCGAGGTCCCTTCTAGACCCGTATCAAGTATATGTTGGGTAGCCCACTATTGGACTATGTTATATGTATTCTATATCTGCAACAGGATCGAGGTCCCTTCTAGACCCGTATCAAGTATATGTTGGGTAGCCCACTATTGGACTATGTTATATGTATTCTATATCTGCAACAGGATCGAGGTCCCTGCTAGACCCGTATCAAGTATATGTTGGGTAGCCCACTATTGGACTATGTTATATGTATTCTATATCTGCAACAGGATCGAGGTCCCTCCTAGACCCGTATCAAGTATATGTTGGGTAGCCCACTATTGGACTACGTTATATGTATTCTATATCTGCAACAGGATCGAGGTCCCTGCTAGACCCGTATCAAGTATATGTTGGGTAGCCCACTATTGGACTATGTTATATGTATTCTATATCTGCAACAGGATCGAGGTCCCTCCTAGACCCGTATCAAGTATATGTTGGGTAGCCCACTATTGGACTATGTTATATGTATTCTATATCTGCAACAGGATCGAGGTCCCTTCTAGTCCCGTATCAAGTATATGTTGGGTAGCTCACTATTGGACTATGTTATATGTATTCTATATCTGCAACAGGATCGAGGTCCCTTCTAGACCCGTATCAAGTATATGTTGGGTAGCCCACTATTGGACTATGTTATATGTATTCTATATCTGCAACAGGATCGAGGTCCCTTCTAGACCCGTATCAAGTATATGTTGGGTAGCCCACTATTGGACTATGTTATATGTATTCTATATCTGCAACAGGATCGAGGTCCCTGCTAGACCCGTATCAAGTATATGTTGGGTAGCCCACTATTGGACTATGTTATATGTATTCTATATCTGCAACAGGATCGAGATCCCTCCTAGACCCGTATCAAGTATATGTTGGGTAGCCCGTTATTGGACTATGTTATATGTATTCTATATCTGCAACAGGATCGAGGTCCCTTCTAGTCCCGTATCAAGTATATGTTGGGTAGCCCACTATTGGACTATGTTATATGTATTCTATATCTGCAACAGGATCGAGGTCCCTCCTAGACCCGTATCAAGTATATGTTGGGTAGCCCACTATTGGACTATGTTATATGTATTCTATATCTGCAACAGGATCGAGGTCCCTCCTAGACCCGAATCAATACATGTTGGGTAGCCCTTATTGGACTATATCATATGTATTCTATATCTGCAACAGGATCGAGGTCCCTTCTAGACCCGTATCAAGTATATGTTGGGTAGCCCACTATTGGACTATGTTATATGTATTCTATATCTGCAACAGGATCGAGGTCCCCTCTAGACCCGTACCAAGTATATGTTGGGTATTCTACTATTGGACTATGTTATATGTATTCTATATCTGCAACAGGATCGAGGTCCCTGCTAGACCCGTACCAAGTATATGTTGGGTAGTCCACTATTGGACTATGTTATATGTATTCTATATCTGCAACAGGATCGAGGTCCCTCCTAGACCCGTATCAAGTATATGTTGGGTAGCCCACTATTGGACTATGTTATATGTATTCTATATCTGCAACAGGATCGAGGTCCCTTCTAGACCCGTATCAAGTATATGTTGGGTAGCCCACTATTGGACTATGTTATATGTATTCTATATCTGCAACAGGATCGAGGTCCTTTCTAGACCCGTATCAAGTATATGTTGGGTAGCCCACTATTGGACTATGTTATATGTATTCTATATCTGCAACAGGATCGAGGTCCCTTCTAGACCCGTATCAAGTATATGTTGGGTTGCCCACTATTGGACTATGTTATATGTATTCTATATCTGCAACAGGATCGAGGTCCCTCCTAGACCCGTATCAAGTATATGTTGGGTAGCCCACTATTGGACTATGTTATATGTATTCTATATCTGCAACAGGATCGAGGTCCCTTCTAGACCCGTATCAAGTATATGTTGGGTAGCCCACTATTGGACTATGATATATGTATTCTATATCTGCAACAGGATCGAGGTCCCTTCTAGACCCGTATCAAGTATATGTTGGGTAGCCCACTATTGGACTATGTTATATGTATTCTATATCTGCAACAGGATCGAGGTCCCTCCTAGACCCGTATCAAGTATATGTTGGGTAGCCCACTATTGGACTATGTTATATGTATTCTATATCTGCAACAGGATCGAGGTCCCTTCTAGACCCGTACCAAGTATATGTTGGGTAGTCTACTATTGGACAATGTTATATGTATTCTATATCTGCAACAGGATCGAGGTCCCTGCTAGACCCGTACCAAGTATATGTTGGGTAGTCCACTATTGGACTATGTTATATGTATTCTATATCTGCAACAGGATCGAGGTCCCTCCTAGACCCGTATCAAGTATATGTTGGGTAGCCCACTATTGGACTATGTTATATGTATTCTATATCTGCAACAGGATCGAGGTCCCTTCTAGACCCGTATCAAGTATATGTTGGGTAGCCCACTATTGGACTATGTTATATGTATTCTATATCTGCAACAGGATCGAGGTCCTTTCTAGACCCGTATCAAGTATATGTTGGGTAGCCCACTATTGGACTATGTTATATGTATTCTATATCTGCAACAGGATCGAGGTCCCTTCTAGACCCGTATCAAGTATATGTTGGGTAGCCCACTATTGGACTATGTTATATGTATTCTATATCTGCAACAGGATCGAGGTCCCTCCTAGACCCGTATCAAGTATATGTTGGGTAGCCCACTATTGGACTATGTTATATGTATTTTATATCTTCAACAGGATCGAGGTCCCTTCTAGATCCGTATCAAGTATATGTTGGGTAGCCCACTATTGGACTATGTTATATGTATTCTATATCTGCAACAGGATCGAGGTCCCTTCTAGACCCGTATCAAGTATATGCTGGGTAGCCCACTATTGGACTATGTTATCTGTATTCTATATCTACAACAGGATCGAGGTCCCTTCTAGACCCGTATCAAGTATATGTTGGGTAGCCCACTATTGGACTATGTTATATGTATTCTATATCTGCAACAGGATCGAGGTCCCTTCTAGTCCCGTATCAAGTATATGTTGGGTAGCCCACTATTGGACTTTGTTATATTTATTCTATATCTGCAACAGGATCGAGGTCCCTTCTAGACCCGTATCAAGTATATGTTGGGTAGCCCACTATTGGACTATGTTATATGTATTCTATATCTGCAACAGGATCGAGGTCCCTTCTAGTCCCGTATCAAGTATATGTTGGGTAGCCCACTATTGGACTATGTTATATGTATTCTATATCTGCAACAGGATCGAGGTCCCTTCTAGACCCGTATCAAGTATATGTTGGGTAGCCCACTATTGGACTATGTTATATGTATTCTATATCTGCAACAGGATCGAGGTCCCTTCTAGACCCGTATCAAGTATATGTTGGGTAGCCCACTATTGGACTATGTTATATGTATTCTATATCTGCAACAGGATCGAGGTCCCTCCTAGACCCGTATCAAGTATATGTTGGGTAGCCTTCTATTGGACTATGTTATATGTATTCTATATCTGCAACAGGATCGAGGTCCCTTCTAGACCCGTATCAAGTATATGTTGGGTAGCCCACTATTGGACTATGTTATATGTATTCTATATCTGCAACAGGATCGAGGTCCCTCCTAGACCCGTATCAAGTATATGTTGGGTAGCTCACTATTGGACTATGTTATATGTATTCTATATCTGCAACAGGATCGAGGTCCCTCCTAGACCCGTATCAAGTATATGTTGGGTAGCCTACTATTGGACTATGTTATATGTATTCTATATCTGCAACAGGATCGAGGTCCCTTCTAGACCCGTATCAAGTATATGTTGGGTAGCCCACTATTGGACTATGTTATATGTATTCTATATCTGCAACAGGATCGAGGTCCCTCCTAGACCCGTATCAAGTATATGTTGGGTAGCCCACTATTGGACTATGTTATATGTATTCTATATCTGCAACAGGATCGAGGTCCCTTCTAGACCCGTATCAAGTATATGTTGGGTAGCCCACTATTGGACTATGTTATATGTATTCTATATCTGCAACAGGATCGAGGTCCCTTCTAGACCCGTATCAAGTATATGTTGGGTAGCCCACTATTGGACTATGTTATATGTATTCTATATCTGCAACAGGATCGAGGTCCCTGCTAGACCCGTATCAAGTATATGTTGGGTAGCCCACTATTGGACTATGTTATATGTATTCTATATCTGCAACAGGATCGAGGTCCCTCCTAGACCCGTATCAAGTATATGTTGGGTAGCCCACTATTGGACTATGTTATATGTATTCTATATCTGCAACAGGATCGAGGTCCCTTCTAGACCCGTATCAAGTATATGTTGGGTAGCCCACTATTGGACTATGTTATATGTATTCTATATCTGCAACAGGATCGAGGTCCCTCCTAGACCCGTATCAAGTATATGTTGGGTAGCCCACTATTGGACTATGTTATATGTATTCTATATCTGCAACAGGATCGAGGTCCCTTCTAGACCCGTATCAAGTATATGTTGGGTAGCCCACTATTGGACTATGTTATATGTATTCTATATCTGCAACAGGATCGAGGTCCCTTCTAGACCCGTATCAAGTATATGTTGGGTAGCCCACTATTGGACTATGTTATATGTATTCTATATCTGCAACAGGATCGAGGTCCCTTCTAGACCCGTATCAAGTATATGTTGGGTAGCCCACTATTGGACTATGTTATATGGATTCTATATCTGCAACAGGATCGAGGTCCCTTCTAGTCCCGTATCAAGTATATGTTGGGTAGCCCACTATTGGACTATGTTATATGTATTCTATATCTGCAACAGGATCGAGGTCCCTGCTAGACCCGTATCAAGTATATGTTGGGTAGCCCACTATTGGACTATGTTATATGTATTCTATATCTGCAACAGGATCGAGGTCCCTCCTAGACCCGTATCAAGTATATGTTGGGTAGCCCACTATTGGACTATGTTATATGTATTCTATATCTGCAACAGGATCGAGGTCCCTGCTAGACCCGTATCAAGTATATGTTGGGTAGCCCACTATTGGACTATGTTATATGTATTCTATATCTGCAACAGGATCGAGGTCCCTCCTAGACCCGTATCAAGTATATGTTGGGTAGCCCACTATTGGACTATGTTATATGTATTCTATATCTGCAACAGGATCGAGGTCCCTTCTAGTCCCGTATCAAGTATATGTTGGGCAGCTCACTATTGGACTATGTTATATGTATTCTATATCTGCAACAGGATCGAGGTCTCTTCTAGACCCGTATCAAGTATATGTTGGGTAGCCCACTATTGGACTATGTTATATGTATTCTATATCTGCAACAGGATCGAGGTCCCTTCTAGACCCGTATCAAGTATATGTTGGGTAGCCCACTATTGGACTATGTTATATGTATTCTATATCTGCAACAGGATCGAGGTCCCTGCTAGACCCGTATCAAGTATATGTTGGGTAGCCCACTATTGGACTATGTTATATGTATTCTATATCTGCAACAGGATCGAGATCCCTCCTAGACCCGTATCAAGTATATGTTGGGTAGCCCGTTATTGGACTATGTTATATGTATTCTATATCTGCAACAGGATCGAGGTCCCTTCTAGTCCCGTATCAAGTATATGTTGGGTAGCCCACTATTGGACTATGTTATATGTATTCTATATCTGCAACAGGATCGAGGTCCCTTCTAGACCCGTATCAAGTATATGTTGGGTAGCCCACTATTGGACTATGTTATATGTATTCTATATCTGCAACAGGATCGAGGTCCCTCCTAGACCCGTATCAAGTATATGTTGGGTAGCCCACTATTGGACTATGTTATATGTATTCTATATCTGCAACAGGATCGAGGTCCCTCCTAGACCCGTATCAAGTACATGTTGGGTAGCCCTTATTGGACTATATCATATGTATTCTATATCTGCAACAGGATCGAGGTCCCTCCTTGACCCGTATCAAGTATATGTTGGGTAGCCCACTATTGGACTATGTTATATGTATTCTATATCTGCAACAGGATCGAGGTCCCTTCTAGACCCGTATCAAGTATATGTTGGGTAGCCAACTATTGGACTATGTTATATGTATTCTATATCTGCAACAGGATCGAGGTCCCTTCTAGACCCGTATCAAGTATATGTTGGGTAGCCCACTATTGGACTATGTTATATGTATTCTATATCTGCAACAGGATCGAGGTCCCTTCTAGACCCGTACCAAGTATATGTTGGGTAGTCTACTATTGGACTATGTTATATGTATTCTATATCTGCAACAGGATCGAGGTCCCTCCTAGACCCGTACCAAGTATATGTTGGGTAGTCCACTATTGGACTATGTTATATGTATTCTATATCTGCAACAGGATCGAGGTCCCTCCTAGACCCGTATCAAGTATATGTTGGGTAGCCCACTATTGGACTATGTTATATGTATTCTATATCTGCAACAGGATCGAGGTCCCTTCTAGACCCGTATCAAGTATATGTTGGGTAGCCCACTATTGGACTATGTTATATGTATTCTATATCTGCAACAGGATCGAGGTCCCTCCTAGACCCGTATCAAGTATATGTTGGGTAGCCTACTATTGGACTATGTTATATGTATTCTATATCTGCAACAGGATCGAGGTCCCTTCTAGACCCGTATCAAGTATATGTTGGGTAGCCCACTATTGGACTATGTTATATGTATTCTATATCTGCAACAGGATCGAGGTCCCTCCTAGACCCGTATCAAGTATATGTTGGGTAGCTCACTATTGGACTATGTTATATGTATTCTATATCTGCAACAGGATCGAGGTCCCTCCTAGACCCGTATCAAGTATATGTTGGGTAGCCTACTATTGGACTATGTTATATGTATTCTATATCTGCAACAGGATCGAGGTCCCTTCTAGACCCGTATCAAGTATATGTTGGGTAGCCCACTATTGGACTATGTTATATGTATTCTATATCTGCAACAGGATCGAGGTCCCTCCTAGACCCGTATCAAGTATATGTTGGGTAGCCCACTATTGGACTATGTTATATGTATTCTATATCTGCAACAGGATCGAGGTCCCTTCTAGACCCGTATCAAGTATATGTTGGGTAGCCCACTATTGGACTATGTTATATGTATTCTATATCTGCAACAGGATCGAGGTCCCTTCTAGACCCGTATCAAGTATATGTTGGGTAGCCCACTATTAGACTATGTTATATGTATTCTATATCTGCAACAGGATCGAGGTCCCTGCTAGACCCGTATCAAGTATATGTTGGGTAGCCCACTATTGGACTATGTTATATGTATTCTATATCTGCAACAGGATCGAGGTCCCTCCTAGACCCGTATCAAGTATATGTTGGGTAGCCCACTATTGGACTATGTTATATGTATTCTATATCTGCAACAGGATCGAGGTCCCTTCTAGACCCGTATCAAGTATATGTTAGGTAGCCCACTATTGGACTATGTTATATGTATTCTATATCTGCAACAGGATCGAGGTCCCTCCTAGACCCGTATCAAGTATATGTTGGGTAGCCCACTATTGGACTATGTTATATGTATTCTATATCTGCAACAGGATCGAGGTCCCTTCTAATCCCGTATCAAGTATATGTTGGGTAGCCCACTATTGGACTATGTTATATGTATTCTATATCTGCAACAGGATCGAGGTCCCTTCTAGACCCGTATCAAGTATATGTTGGGTAGCCCACTATTGGACTATGTTATATGTATTCTATATCTGCAACAGGATCGAGGTCCCTTCTAGACCCGTATCAAGTATATGTTGGGTAGCCCACTATTGGACTATGTTATATGTATTCTATATCTGCAACAGGATCGAGGTCCCTTCTAGACCCGTATCAAGTATATGTTGGGTAGCCCACTATTGGACTATGTTATATGTATTCTATATCTGCAACAGGATCGAGGTCCCTGCTAGACCCGTATCAAGTATATGTTGGGTAACCCACTATTGGACTATGTTATATGTATTCTATATCTGCAACAGGATCGAGGTCTCTCCTAGACCCGTAACAAGTATATGTTGGGTAGCCCACTATTGGACTATGTTATATGTATTCTATATCTGCAACAGGATCGAGGTCCCTTCTAGTCCTGTATCAAGTATATGTTGGGTAGCCCACTATTGCACTATGTTATATGTATTCTATATCTGCAACAGGATCGAGGTCCCTTCTAGACCCGTATCAAGTATATGTTGGGTAGCCCACTATTGGACTATGTTATATGTATTTTATATCTGCACATGATCGAGGTCCCTTCTAGACCCGTATCAAGTATATGTTGGGTAGCCCACTATTGGACTATGTTATATGTATTCTATATCTGCAACAGGATCGAGGTCCCTTCTAGACCCGTATCAAGTATATGTTGGGTAGCCCACTATTGGACTATGTTATATGTATTCTATATCTGCAACAGGATCGAGGTCCCTGCTAGACCCGTATCAAGTATATGTTGGGAAGCCCACTATTGGACTATGTTATATGTATTCTATATCTGCAACAGGATCGAGGTCCCTTCTAGACCCGTATCAAGTATATGTTGGGTAGCCCACTATTGGACTATGTTATATGTATTCTATATCTGCAACAGGATCGAGGTCCCTTCTAGACCCGTATCAAGTATATGTTGGGTAGCCCACTATTGGACTATGTTATATGTATTCTATATCTGCAATAGGATCGAGGTCCTTTCTAGACCCGTATCAAGTATATGTTGGGTAGCCCACTATTGGACTATGTTATATGTATTCTATATCTGCAACAGGATCGAGGTCCCTCCTAGACCCGTATCAAGTATATGTTGGGTAGCCCACTATTGGACTATGTTATATGTATTCTATATCTGCAACAGGATCGAGGTCCCTTCTAGACCCGTATCAAGTATATGTTGGGTAGCCCACTATTGGACTATGTTATATGTATTCTATATCTGCAACAGGATCGAGGTCCCTTCTAGACCCGTATCAAGTATATGTTGGGTAGCCCACTATTGGACTATGTTATATGTATTCTATATCTGCAACAGGATCGAGGTCCCTTCTAGACCCGTATCAAGTATATGTTGGGTAGCCCACTATTGGACTATGTTATATGTATTCTATATCTGCAACAGGATCGAGGTCCCTTCTAGACCCGTATCAAGTATATGTTGGGTAGCCCACTATTGGTCTATGTTATATGTATTCTATATCTGCAACAGGATCGAGGTCCCTTCTAGACCCGTATCAAGTATATGTTGGGTAGCCCACTATTGGACTATGTTATATGTATTCTATATCTGCAACAGGATCGAGGTCCCTCCTAGACCCGTATCAAGTATATGTTGGGTAGCCCACTATTGGACTATGTTATATGTATTCTATATCTGCAACAGGATCGAGGTCCCTTCTAGTCCTGTATCAAGTATATGTTGGGTAGCCCACTATTGGACTATGTTATATGTATTCTATATCTGCAACAGGATCGAGGTCCCTCCTAGACCCGTATCAAGTATTTGTTGGGTAGCCCACTATTGGACTATGTTATATGTATTCTATATCTGCAACAGGATCGAGGTCCCTTCTAGACCCGTATCAAGTATATGTTGGGTAGCCCACTATTGGACTATGTTATATGTATTCTATATCTGCAACAGGATCGAGGTCCCTTCTAGACCCGTATCAAGTATATGTTGGGTAGCCCACTATTGGACTATGTTATATGTATTCTATATCTGCAACAGCATCGAGGTCCCTTCTAGACCCTTATCAAGTATATGTTGGGTAGCCCACTATTGGACTATGTTATATGTATTCTATATCTGCAACAGGATCGAGGTCCCTTCTAGACCCGTATCAAGTATATGTTGGGTAGCCCACTATTGGACTATGTTATTTGTATTCTATATCTGCAACAGGATCGAGGTCCCTTCTAGACCCGTATCAAGTATATGTTGGGTAGCCCACTATTGGACTATGTTATATGTATTCTATATCTGCAACAGGATCGAGGTCCCTGCTAGACCCGTATCAAGTATATGTTCGGTAGCCCACTATTGGACTATGTTATATGTATTCTATATCTGCAACAGGATCGAGGTCCCTTCTAGACCCGTATCAAGTATATGTTGGGTAGCCCACTATTGGACTATGTTATATGTATTCTATATCTGCAACAGGATCGAGGTCCCTTCTAGACCCGTATCAAGTATATGTTGGGTAGCCCACTATTGGACTATGTTATATGTATTCTATATCTGCAACAGGATCGAGGTCCCTTCTAGACCCGTATCAAGTATATGTTGGGTAGCCCACTATTGGACTATGTTATATGTATTCTATATCTGCAACAGGATCGAGGTCCCTTCTAGACCCGTATCAAGTATATGTTGGGTAGCCCACTATTGGACTATGTTATATGTATTCTATATCTGCAACAGGATCGAGGTCCCTTTTAGACCCGTATCAAGTATATGTTGGGTAGCCCACTATTGGACTATGTTATATGTATTCTATATCTGCAACAGGATCGAGGTCCCTTCTAGACCCGTATCAAGTATATGTTGGGTAGCCCCTTATTGGACTATGTTATATGTATTCTATATCTGCAACAGGATCGAGGTCCCTCCTAGACCCGTATCAAGTATATGTTGGGTAGCCCACTATTGGACTATGTTATATGTATTCTATATCTGCAACAGGATCGAGGTCCCTTCTAGACCCGTATCAAGTATATGTTGGGTAGCCCACTATTGGACTATGTTGTATGTATTCTATATCTGCAACAGGATCGAGGTCCTTTCTAGACCCGTATCAAGTATATGTTGGGTAGCCCACTATTGGACTATGTTATATGTATTCTATATCTGCAACAGGATCGAGGTCCCTTCTAGACCCGTATCAAGTATATGTTGGGTAGCCCACTATTGGACTATGTTATATGTATTCTATATCTGCAACAGGATCGAGGTCCCTTCTAGACCCGTATCAAGTATATGTTGGGTAGCCCACTATTGGACTATGTTATATGTATTCTATATCTGCAACAGGATCGAGGTCCCTTCTAGACCCGTATCAAGTATATGTTGGGTAGCCCACTATTGGACTATGTTATATGTATTCTATATCTGCAACAGGATCGAGGTCCCTTCTAGACCCGTATCAAGTATATGTTGGGTAGCCCACTATTGGACTATGTTATATGTATTCTATATCTGCAACAGGATCGAGGTCCCTTCTAGACCCGTATCAAGTATATGTTGGGTAGCCCACTATTGGACTATGTTATATGTATTCCATATCTGCAACAGGATCGAGGTCCCTCCTAGACCCGTATCAAGTATATGTTGGGTAGCCCACTATTGGACTATGTTATATGTATTCTATATCTGCAACAGGATCGAGGTCCCTTCTAGACCCGTATCAAGTATATGTTGGGTAGCCCACTATTGGACTATGTTATATGTATTCTATATCTGCAACAGGATCGAGGTCCTTTCTAGACCCGTATCAAGTATATGTTGGGTAGCCCACTATTGGACTATGTTATATGTATTCTATATCTGCAACAGGATCGAGGTCCCTTCTAGACCCGTATCAAGTATATGTTGGGTAGCCCACTATTGGACTATGTTATATGTATTCTATATCTGCAACAGGATCGAGGTCCCTTCTAGACCCGTATCAAGTATATGTTGGGTAGCCCACTATTGGACTATGTTATATGTATTCTATATCTGCAACAGGATCGAGGTCCTTTCTAGACCCGTATCAAGTATATGTTGGGTAGCCCACTATTGGACTATGTTATATGTATTCTATATCTGCAACAGGATCGAGGTCCCTTCTAGACCCGTATCAAGTATATGTTGGGTAGCCCACTATTGGACTATGTTATATGTATTCTATATCTGCAACAGGATCGAGGTCCCTTCTAGACCCGTATCAAGTATATGTTGGGTAGCCCACTATTGGACTATGTTATATGTATTCTATATCTGCAACAGGATCGAGGTCCCTTCTAGACCCGTATCAAGTATATGTTGGGTAGCCCACTATTGGACTATGTTATATGTATTCTATATCTGCAACAGGATCGAGGTCCCTTCTAGACTTGTATCAAGTATATGTTGGGTAGCCCACTATTGGACTATGTTATATGTATTCTATATCTGCAACAGGATTGAGGTCCCTTCTAGACCCGTATCAAGTATATGTTGGGTAGCCCACTATTGGACTATGTTATATGTATTCTATATCTGCAACAGGATCGAGGTCCCTTCTAGACCCGTATCAAGTATATGTTGGGTAGCCCACTATTGGACTATGTTATATGTATTCTATATCTGCAACAGGATCGAGGTCCTTTCTAGACCCGTATCAAGTATATGTTGGGTAGCCCACTATTGGACTATGTTATATGTATTCTATATCTGCAACAGGATCGAGGTCCCTTCTAGACCCGTATCAAGTATATGTTGGGTAGCCCACTATTGGACTATGTTATATGTATTCTATATCTGCAACAGGATCGAGGTCCCTTCTAGACCCGTATCAAGTATATGTAGGGTAGCCCACTATTGGACTATGTTATATGTATTCTATATCTGCAACAGGATCGCGGTCCCTTCTACCCCGTATCAAGTATATGTTGGGTAGCCCACTATTGGACTATGTTATATGTATTCTATATCTGCAACAGGATCGAGGTCCCTTCTAGTCCCGTATCAAGTATATGTTGGGTAGCCCACTATTGGACTATGTTATATGTATTCTATATCTGCAACAGGATCGAGGTCCCTTCTACCCCGTATCAAGTATATGTTGGGTAGCCCACTATTGGACTATGTTATATGTATTCTATATCTGCAACAGGATCGAGGTCCCTGCTAGATCCGTATCAAGTATATGTTGGGTAGCCCACTATTGGACTATGTTATATGTATTCTATATCTGCAACAGGATCGAGGTCCCTTCTAGACCCGTATCAAGTATATGTTGGGTAGCCCACTATTGGACTATGTTATATGTATTCTATATCTGCAACAGGATCGAGGTCCCTTCTAGACCCGTATCAAGTATATGTTGGGTAGCCCACTATTGGACTATGTTATATGTATTCTATATCTGCAACAGGATCGAGGTCCTTTCTAGACCCGTATCAAGTATATGTTGGGTAGCCCACTAGTGGACTATGTTATATGTATTCTATATCTGCAACAGGATCGAGGTCCCTTCTGGACCCGTATCAAGTATATGTTGGGTAGCCCACTATTGGACTATGTTATATGTATTCTATATCTGCAACAGGATCGAGGTCCCTTCTAGTCCCGTATCAAGTATATGTTGGGTAGCCCACTATTGGACTATGTTATATGTATTCTATATCTGCAACAGGATCGAGGTCCATTCTAGACCCGTATCAAGTATATGTTGGGTAGCCCACTATTGGACTATGTTATATGTATTCTATATCTGCAACAGGATCGAGGTCCCTCCTAGACCCGTATCAAGTATATGTTGGGTAGCCCACTATTGGACTATGTTATATGTATTCTATATCTGCAACAGGATCGAGGTCCCTTCTAGACCCGTATCAAGTATATGTTGGGTAGCCCACTATTGGACTATGTTATATGTATTCTATATCTGCAACAGGATCGAGGTCCCTCCTAGACCCGTATCAAGTATATGTTGGGTAGCCCACTATTGGACTATGTTATATGTATTCTATATCTGCAACAGGATCGAGGTCCCTTCTAGTCCCGTATCAAGTATATGTTGGGTAGCCCACTATTGGACTATGTTATATGTATTCTATATCTGCAACAGGATCGAGGTCCCTTCTAGACCCGTATCAAGTATATGTTGGGTAGCCCACTATTGGACTATGTTATATGTATTCTATATCTGCAACAGGATCGAGGTCCCTTCTAGTCCCGTATCAAGTATATGTTGGGTAGCCCACTATTGGACTATGTTATATGTATTCTATATCTGCAACAGGATCGAGGTCCCTTCTACCCCGTATCAAGTATATGTTGGGTAGCCCACTATTGGACTATGTAATATGTATTCTATATCTGCAACAGGATCGAGGTCCCTGCTAGACCCGTATCAAGTATATGTTGGGTAGCCCACTATTGGACTATGTTATATGTATTCTATATCTGCAACAGGATCGAGGTCCCTTCTAGTCCCGTATCAAGTATATGTTGGGTAGCCCACTATTGGACTATGTTATATGTATTCTATATCTGCAACAGGATCGAGGTCCCTTCTAGTCCCGTATCAAGTATATGTTGGGTAGCCCACTATTGGACTATGTTATATGTATTCTATATCTGCAACAGGATCGAGGTCCCTTCTAGACCCGTATCAAGTATATGTTGGGTAGCCCACTATTGGACTATGTTATATGTATTCTATATCTGCAACAGGATCGAGGTCCCTTCTAGACCCGTATCAAGTATATGTTGGGTAGCCCACTATTGGACTTTGTTATATGTATTCTATATCTGCAACAGGATCGAGGTCCCTCCTAGACCCGTATCAAGTATATGTTGGGTAGCCCACTATTGGACTATGTTATATGTATTCTATATCTGCAACAGGATCGAGGTCCCTTCTGGACCCGTATCAAGTATATGTTGGGTAGCCCACTATTGGACTATGTTATATGTATTATATAGGCCTTCTATAGACTAACATCGTATATGCCTTGAATAGACCAACATTATATAGGCCTTCTATACATTCAAGGCATATACGATGTTGGTCTATAGAATGCCTATATAATGTTAGTCTATTCAAGGCATATACGATGTTGGTCTATAGAAGGCCTATATAATGTTAGTCTATTCAAGGCATATACGATGTTTGTCTATAGAAGGCCTGTATAATGTTGGTCTATTCAAGGCATATACGATGTTGGTCTAAAGAAGGCCTATATAATGTTAATCTATTCAAGGCATATAAGATGTTGGTCTATACAAGACCTATATAATGTTAGTCTATTCAAGGCATATACGATGTTGGTCTATAGAAGGCCTATATAATGTTGGTCTATTCAAGGCATATACGATGTTGGTCTATAGAAGGCCTATATAATGTTGGTCTATTCAAGGCACTGCCGACGGGATTTATGTAGGGTTTAAAGTTGCCGATGGCAAGACAGAGGACTATTTTGACTGAATACTATGTGAGTTATATAATGTGTATAAGTTGTATACGCGGTACTAATTATTTAAAACATGATCCACTATTTTAATGTGTATACAGTTTCAATACATATATCAAAATACGCTGTGAAAAGTTTCAGCACTCAATAAAATATACATGTCCATTTTCTAACACGTTTCACAAAAAAATATATACACCTCTTCTCGGTCTACCAACTCTTCTTTTAACTTGGTCTCCACTTTCAAATTCTGTCTTTGGGATTCTATAATATGTAAAATTCTTCCCCAAAAAAAACCCTCTTTCTCCAGGATTGAGAAGCCCAATAGAAATGTTTGCAGTATTCTAAGCGAAAGCTTTGAGCACAATATATGACACAAACAAGGATATCGTCCAGACACTCTCATCACCACCGTTATCTGTGCTTCTACTGTAGTAAATTACAATTCATAGTTTTCAAGTGACTTCACAGCGGCCATGATTGCAACTCGCTATCCCAGATCATTGGAGAATATTACTTAAATCTATACTAACATATTTTTATAATTTAAAAAGGAAACGCAAGTAATAAAATGTCGCAAATCACCACATATACCAATTTCATTCCAAAAACAGGCTGAATTTTAAACAACTCAAGGATTTCTGTTATGAGGAACAACTGAAGTTATGAGGAACAACTGAAGCCAGTTACAGGCTTCAATTCAGGGGCGACGCTAAGGGGTGGCGAGCGGGGGCAGTCGCCCCCCCGAGCATCGCCTTCGCCCCCCCCCCCCAGTCGCCCCCCAACCAGTATTTATTACTGGACAATCGCTATGCATTCAAAACCGCGTTCCATATTTTATGTATTTACATTTTAAGAGTATACTGTATACTGTAAAGATATACTTTCATAAGGACTAATTATTTTATTTAAATCCCAATTCTTGTAATGTTACCGACCACGTTCTGATGACAGAACGAAGAACGCAACGAACATTTTCATGACACTCCTTCAGTCATGGTTCAATTATTCGGTGAATATTAACTATTAACTTTGCGTGACTTCATTAATTGTTATCCTGCATCAAGCGCAGGTTGCGAGCGCACCTTCCCTTGTCTTAGGTTTGCAACAATCGCCTCCGAGATTTGACAATATTATCCATTGAAAAATCAATCGTCAATGTTATCAATTTGCAACAAGTCGTTCTGCGGTTTGATGCTGAGTACCAGAACGAGCATGAAAACACTTTTTCTTCCAGTTTAGTACAACAATCCGAAATCCAAGGGTACACGATGTCGGGGGGAGGGGGGGGGGTGTATTTACACGTCCAGATTGCGATAGTGTTTGCGCCCCCAACTGGCATACTCGCCCCTGAACCGCCCCCCCTAATGCAACATCCTAGCGTCGCCACTGCTTCAATTGTTTCTCCATGGCAACGTCAAAGTTTGATCTCAAATGTGGCCGCCACGTGCACAGATGTGACGTAGGCCTACACATGCAACCTATTGATAGCTTTAAGTTCTAATTTTCGTTTTAAGTATGTGGTTGCCTTGCTTACTTGCTAGAAAAAAATTTTCTTTGAAAATATGTATGAATAAATTGTGTCTAATAAAATTGAATTGAATTAAAATTATTTGAATTAGGAATTGAATTGAATACCCCCTGCTAGATAACAGTCACCTCACAGGTCAAAAATATGGTATTCATTACGTTTGAAGTAAATACGAAAATTGAGATATTATTGTATTATCGGATTAATTCCAAACACAATGAATTTTTCATCTATTTTTTCCATTGTCTCTAGCCCTTGATAATATCTAGAAGTAGGTGTCTGCGCACAATTTCGATTTTAAAAGTTGTTTTAAAAGATATTGATAATCTGGCCGAAATACGTAAGCTTGTGATCATAACACCAGAGGTAGCCATTTGGGTAAGAAGAAGAAGAAGAAGATAAACATGGCCGACTAGCTTCTCCTCTACTTGTCACTTTGCTGTTTACATTTTGCAATTACAGTTTTTTTATGGTATGTTGAAGATATAACCAGGTAATAATTTTATTTACTGTAATATTTTACCTAATATTTTAAGTTTTTAACTTCGGCTATAGGTCTAGGAGCTACCCACGGTACAGGTAGGCTAGAGGAGATTAAAAATCCTCAGGCCTTGCTCATAGGCCTAGGCTAGCAGGGAATATCATAATATCTTTGGACCTAGCTATCCTACTAGTAGGCCTAGCATATAACCGTTTGAAAACAAGGATATAATATTTGGTGAGACGGCCTATTGACTGGAGAAGATTACCCACATTACATCTAACTGGTCCATTTGTTGCTGTTGCATGCCAAATAGGCTAGTCGACCTATAGACCTTGGCTACCCTAACCTACAAACTTTAGAAGTTGGATATTGTCTGTTAGAATTGTAAAGTAGACACTGAATTATTGTAACTTCATAGGCCGGATTTGACCTGCCCTTGCACCGCGGCTTAACATAACTAGGGCCTAGGCCTATGTTTGTTTGACTGGGCCCTAGACCCCTACGCCCCTTTTTCTGTCTGCCATTCTGTTCCCATTAAATAGATCAATTTCATTTCAGTGTCATGGAAACCAATGCTGGGCGAAGGAAGAGAGACTACCTTCCAGTAGCCTACAAGGATAACACTTGGAGAGGACACCTTATAGCAGAGTGGAATTGATTTAAATCAATTGATTTAAATCGTTGATTTAAATCAGATTTAAATCAAATGATTTTTTTAATAAAAATCATTGATTTAAATCGACAAAGAAAACTTACCAGGATAACTAGGCATAAATCTCATTTTCAATTTCCCTCGAAGACCATGATCGCATATTATATGAAAAATGAAAATTTATTTGTTTATTTCCTGTCAATTAGTATTGTTTGTTGGCAATTGCAATTTACCAGTTGATTATCCCTTTTGTGAAACACTTCTTATTGTTGATTTAAATCAATTAAAATCTGATTTAAATCGAAAAAAATCAAAAAAATCTGATTTAAATCAAGAAATCGATTTAAATCAAATAAATCTGATTTAAATCAAAAAAATCATGATTTTTGATTTTTTTAATAAAAATCAAAAAAATCATCCACCCTGCCTTATAGAGATGCACACGTGAAAGCTGTTGAAAAAAATCAGCGATAAGCAGCATGGAGGGTAACTGGAAAGGTAATGAGATGGCAATGGACAACTGATGACAGTGTTAATGAAATGATGAAAGGTTTAGAATGGGATTCTCTACCAACACGGCAAAGGAGATACAGGCTAGGCCTACCTATGTAATTTGTTTCGAGCAGTTAAGAGAATGGAAGGATGGATGGAAATTAGTGAACGTATTGAAAAGGGAAATTACAAGGGAAGAAAAGACCATAAATGGAAATTAAAATGTCACAAAAATAGAACAGATGTTTGCAAATGGTCTTTTTTAACTCAGACTCTTGTAGAATGGAATTTCAATTGCCCACTTTAGCTGTTGAGGAATCCACACAGAGAGATTTCTGGAGGTGTTTGGAGTATTTGTAATATTTAGAAATTTTGTGTTTTGTCTTTTGTGTTTGTTATTTATTGTATTTTGTTTGATTTAACGTTTGGTATTCTTATAATGTGTTAATTAAAACTAGGAAAACGCACCGCGTTGACAGATGAGCGATTTTGTTTGCATATCATATAATTCACTTATTACTTATTAATTTTTTGTAGGTTGGCATCTTGACAGATATTGCTGATTATGTTAACAGCATCTAGTTTAGTGATCACGGGTGTTGCCTTAAAATTTCAGCCAAATCCGTCAAGCCGTTTGACCTGTGCACGACGAACAAAATTTGGCGCACATACGAACAGACAAAGCGCCGATCGAGTTGTATGGAGAGATTCGCTATCGCTCATCTAATGAAAAACATCGGGCTATTAGGGTCTATGCCACGTCTATTACGCCATGTCGACGTTTCTAAGCTGCTGTGGATCCTGTCATCAGAACTACTGAAATTCTTTCGTCTAGCCTAATTTCTTTTTCATACTGCCAGCGCATGCGCGGGCTCTACTGCGTGTCATACTAGTGCAGTCTGCTGGTTGAAACATGTTTGTGGGGTGAGGAAGCATATTATCGCCGTTGTTGTTGTGTGTGTGTGTTATTGTAATAACCCAATATGTTTTTAATTTTATTAACTCGGGTCACAAAAGCCTAAGTGTTTTAATTATGTGCTAATTATAGTTCCTTACCACCATGTTTCACTTATATTTCAAGTGTAATGAATAAATAAATCTATATACCCTGATGGTGGCAACCTGAACATTTTATCAAACTGAAAAGAATAGCCTAGGCCTATGCATTTACTCGTACAACCTGTTTTTAAAATCATGTAGGCCTAATATACATAGTAGAAACCTAGATGCATCAGCCTACTGGTAGACTTGTTTGTTTTTTTATCGTCATGCTTCTACGTAGTTATGACTAAAATCTACTTTTTTTATTGTAGGTAGAACCAGATGGGACAGAATGCAGAATGAGATCAAATAGGAGAGAGAAGACAAGTGGTTCAGACTTCAGACGTGTCAAAAGAATGGAAGAAGGAAGATTTCTCAGAAGAATGATGGAACTAGAAATTCCAGGCATGAGAAAAAGGAGCAGACTGTGACAACGGTGACAGGATAGTTTAAGGAACAACGTGGAGCAGCAGCGAGAAGGAGACTGGAATGTCGTGAAAAGGGAAGAGTGTTGACAAGATGGAGCTTCAATGCCGGCCCAACTCAGGTCTGGAGGTGGCAACAGATGATGATTTAAATTGTAGACCTAAGCTAAGCTATCATTCTTCTGTAGGCTACTTCTACTCCCAAAAAAACACAGTTTATTTATGTTCCTTGTTCCGATCACATGAACTATACTAGTGGTAGGCCAACCCAAACTCTTCATTCGCATACCAATTCGTATTACAAACTAATGACATTGAGCTTGGGGGGAAGGATAGGAAGGAACCAACAGCTTACCTTGTAGTAGTTGCGGCCTTCGGGGTCATCCTCCACCTTCGTCGGGTGATCAAGGCCACGTCAGGCCGAAACTGTCTCGACGTTTTTTGTACATATCTTTTTGTGTTTCTATCGACTCCGAAGGCCGCAACTACTACAAGGTAAGCTGTTGGTTCCTTCCTATCCTTCCCCCCAAGCTCAAACCTAGCCGTTAGGCAAACTTACACAAATTCACAAAACTATTGACATTGTTAGAAAACGAACATCAAGCTAGGCCTATAAACACACTTCAAATTACTAATTAGATTTTGTTCATTGTTCATGATTAGCATAGTATCTTACTGGAAATACTCCTAGAAACTGCACGTATCACACTTGTCGATCACACATTACAGTGTTTGGTTGTATAATGAAGGTCAGTTTACACCAGCCATTGGCAACTTTTTTCATCTGCAGGTCAAATTCTGACTTACTGTACATGTGCCGCGGGCCAAGTTATTAGGGTGTCCATATTTTAAAAGGGAAAAACGGGACAGAGCAGCTATTAGCCGGCCAAGTTTGAGGCGTACAGGTGCGTGGGCTGTAAGGGGTCTGGGGCAGAGCCCCAGTCACCAGAGACAAACAAATTTTGCACTATTTCTATCCTCAAGGTCCAGCAATTTACAACGATCTGAGTAACCAAGTTTAAGTTTGGGTGAATTATCAGATTCAAATTTGAATGTAAATTTAATTTTATTAATTGTGATTCACACAATTATGAATCGGTATATTTTCAAAAACGGGACCCAACAGTGTCCCCGTGAACAGTTGTGGGGACATCTGGACAGGTCCCTAAAACAGGACTGTCCCGACTCACGTTAAACGCAGGATGTGATTTCAATTACTGAGGTAACCAAGATGCTATTTTGGAACACACCATGCACAGCAAAAAAAAGACACACGTAAGTAAGGCACGCGTAGGCAAGTAGAGCTGGGAACAGCTGAAAGTGGTAGATACCATTAATTCCAGGAAAGGGATGGTCGTAAAGGGTTCCTAGTTATCTACTATATAATCTCAATGTTATGTACTGCCAGTAGCCTTGTGGGATGGCACGACTATCGTCGATAATGCACTCTCAACATTTTCAAGACTGATACACAGTCTCGCGGGGCTGATTAAAAGGCCCGCGAGCCGTATGGTGTCCATGCCTGGTTTACACAGTCTCGCGGGGCTGATTAAAAGGCCCGCGAGCCGTATGGTGTCCATGCCTGGTTTACACAGTCTAATCTGTTTTGAGTGTTCAAACCAAAATGAGGAGAGTTGGAATGACATGACACTAACGTTTATATTGTGATGTCTATCTGTAAAGTTCCCAGGATTGTTTACATATTTTGTACATCCTTTCCCGAATCTTCCAGAAGCTAATTTCCTTTATCTGGGTCTGCAACACAATACCTTTTAAAAAGCGCTAAACACAAAACTGCATTACACAGATGATGGGAAATTCAACAGAGAAAGGACAAGAAAGAAAGAAAGAAAGAGAAGAGCTGAAATCCCATTTCAAGACCATTGTGCCTCATTGAGTCATTTAACATTATTCTCTTTAACCCATCTCTCTATGAGTTCAGGATGACGAACAAGAAAAATTGTAGCCTACTAGTTTTCTTTAACGTCGTTATATACAAACAAATTGGATAGGACTAGATATTTCTTGTATTCCTGTCACTGCTCAATTACCCTTTAAATTGGAGGTACCGGTAGGCTAGAACTACAAGAGGACTTAGAATCAAAGACTTTTCCGCCAGCTACCACCAAATGGCGAAAACTTTCCAAGTGTCGTTATATAAATAATTATGTAAAATAATGGCCGAAGGCTTTATAGCCTAAGCATTGTTAAAATAATATTGTCAGCCTCAGCAAAGTTTTAGCTGGTTGATAGTGTGTGTGTGCGTCTAAGTAATCGCGTTTGATAGCAACTAGTTTACAAATTAAACTATCCTGTTAGGCAGTCACTTGAACTCTTTTCAAATGGTTAAACATGATATGCTAATCATTTCCAAATTGTTTACAGGGAAGCTGAGCTGGACCGGTGGCAGAGGTTACAACTAGTATAGTATTCAAGCAATGAACACTGATGACGAGCATACTTGGAGCGATTGCTTGGCGAACGCTACAATTTGGTGGTTTTATTCATATCACGTAGACTAAGGCCCAAATGCATAGTTTACACTCAAGCCCTCCTCAACTCGGCCTCTCCTCAGCCTCGCCCAACAACCAATCACGGAGCGGCATTGCCGTGTAGACGGCTCTGTGATTGATGGCTAGGTGAGGCTGAGGAGAGGCTGAGTTGAGGAGGGCTTGAGTGTGAACTATGCATTCGGGCCTTAGGCACGCACGACTATGCATACAATAACATGTCACATTCCATTACTTGCTGCCACTGCCAAGTTCAGTAAACGACAGTATGAGCCAGCACAATACACTTAGGGTTCATTAATGGGAGAGTTCCGTTAATATGGTTTCGTGTACTGAGCTCGAGCAGTTAGGACAAGAACTCTGTTTTGTGGGAAATGATCTAAATCAATAGTTAAAAATGGCAAAATCATTTTTTTTTTATTGTAGACATCTGTTAAAATGTGTACACTTTTCAATGTATATATAAATGAAACATAAGTTTACTTAATAAGCCATCATACTGATAATATGCTCTGTATGTAGGGATGGTTCCAATGTACAGTAAGTAGTATCTATCACACATCTAAAGCTTAGTAAAATTTGCAATAATTACGTACCAAGTACTTATCTATATACCATCTTTCGGTAGTCCCCGCGCTCGAGCTCGCGCGGCCATTCCGCTACCCCCAAAACCCTCGGTACGCCCACGCACGCGACCATTTTCCCACATCTGTCGCTACAGAATCGACCGCCTGGCCTTTCTCTTCACGTGGGTATTTTTTTCGACCCTGTGCGTCAACCCCTTTTCAAACCCCGACGAGTTTAATGTCGCAAAGTGTGCGTATTTGGCCATGTCCAAGTGCGGTAAAAATTGTAAAAAATAGTAATTATTTTTTGAGGATTTATTTCACTTTTTAAATATGATTAAAATTGAATGGAGCATCTTTTTGTAATGAAAGGTTTTCGTATAAAGTGTCCCGTTCAAAAGTTACGGGCACCCAAACACGAACAATGTTCGACGTCTCGATTTGACGGATTTGGTACCCGTTTAATGTGTCACATTCAAACGGCTCTGCCCGTCGAACCAAACGAGATATAACATTCTGGTTTGTTTTGTTACCGGCGCTTACCCTTTGGGTAATTGGGTTTTGAAACATTTTGGATTCGTCCCGGAACTTTCGCCAATCAAATTGTGTACATTTGGTAAAGTGTGTTTTTAAAAAGCGCGGGGAAGGCTTTTTTTCCACAGTTTTGAATCAAAAACTTTCTCGATTTTTTCATTTTAAAAAGTAACCAAAAAACTTGATTATTAACGAAGCGATTTTTGAATTTCGCCCCGGTTCCTTAGTTATGGGCACTTTTCCATTTTTACGACACGGCTTCGGTCGTGATTTTTTTGCGTCAAAATGGTACTTTCAAAATGGGTTTTTTTTCTTTAGGCCGATGCTCAAAGCTTGCCCGTACAGGGGCATGAAAAAACATTTTCAAAAAGTCACCCTTTTACCGAATGACAGACGTTCGCGCAAAGCACTTTCCACGGCGATATAAAACCACGCATACAAAATGTTTTGTTTTTGTATATTAAAAGTGTGTTTAACATGCCATCTTATACATTGTTGTGTTTATTATTAATAATTGGACATTTGTCTATTTATAAACGTTACTTTCAAAAATTAGACTTTACGGGTGTCCGAGTTACGGTGCTTTAACGGATTTCATCCGCCCGTGTTTTTGCAAGAATTTGTCTATGGGGGGTTTTCAATGTCGTAAAAAACCATGTTAGAATTTTTTGTAATTTTTGATTTTCCGTTTCGTGGGTATCCGAAGGTGTGGTTGACATATTTAAGGTACCCGGACGTACCTGTAACGTACCGGTTTTGTTATTTTTTAGCGTCATTGGTTAGATGTGTAATTTTGATTACTTAAATTTCAGCTTTGAACGGCCCTGGTATGTCCCGTTATGAAATCGAACAGCCCATTTTGGTATCATCGAAAAGTGCGTTTCTTTACCTTTCTGTACATGTGCATTTTATTGACGACACACTTACCGGGACGTACCGGGAAGCTTTTGAACGTGCGGATTGTAGAACTCGAAAAATTTTCTAACACTTTAAAATATTTCAACATGAAAATAATTTTTTACCAAAATTTTAATTTTTTCATTTTTTCAAGTTTTTTCAAGTTTTCCAAAAAATGGGGTACTTGAAAATTTTTCAAACACTTAGAAATTTTGAAACATGAAATTTTTTTTTCTTTTTTTAGAATCACACAATTTTCAAGTTTCTTCTTTACATAAGTATCTACGACCAATTACCGTGACATGTACATAGAAAAACTCGAAATTTTTTCCATCACTTAAAAATTTCAACATGAAAATAATTTTTTACCAAAATTTTAATTTTTTCATTTTTTCAACTTTTTTCAAGTTTTCCAAAAAGTGGGCTACTTGAAAATTTTTCAAACACTTAGAAATTTTTCAACATGAATTTTTTTTTTTTTCATTTTTCAGAATCACACAACTTTTAAGTTTCTTTCTTTACATAAGTATCTACGACACTTTGACGTGAAATGTACATAGAAAAGCTCGAAAATTTTTCCATCACTTTAAAATTTTTCGACATTTTTTTTCGACTTTTTTTTTCAAATTTTTTTTTTCTTTTTTCCAACTGAAAAGTTTTCCAAAAAGTGACACCAAAAAAAAAAAAAAAAAGTTACAATTTCCAAAAAAGTCGAGTTTTCCAAGAAGTGACCTGCCCAAACGTGACAGCCAGCAGCGGCTCAAGGCAGCGGAGCGGTCTTGTAAGCCATATTGATAACATGTGTGTATTGCAAATTTCTATAGAGTACTGGAAACTACTTGCAATCTTGAATAAAATATAACATGAGCATTTTTTCTTTTGTCAACATTTCTTCTTTGTATCCAAACTAAAAATATACATTTGATACACATTTGAACACACAACTAGGTGCAAGTTGGATTCAAAATCCCAAGTTTTATAGTTGAGACTTTTTTTGGGGTCCTTACCATAGTCTTCCTTTATAAATAGAATTTGTATGAGTGAATTGCCTGCTTAAAACTGCTAATCAAAGTACCTACACTACGTGTTTTCTCTCGCCACATATAATATCCCTCTTTGTCCCGGATTGGAATTTGGAAAAGGTGGGGAGGTAGCAATCCTAAATTCAGTAGCATGTAAACATGTGCAGAGTGGGCACAGTTTCTAAATCCAGCAAAACATTTTCAGCAAGATTCGAAACAATCGTACATTCTACCAAATATGTAGTTAAATATCCCACAACATTATCAACATCATCATGATCATCATCAACATACTTCAAGTGTTCTTGTGCTCATCAATATTATCTCCTTCATTTGTGGGCTAACAACCTACGTAAATCATTGCCTTAAAAAGTTACACTAACAATTTTCATTGCATTTTGTTTGATATAGGCCTAGGCTTCTTGCAGATGTTAAAATTTGACCTAGTGGAAGTTTCCATAGTTACTTTTTCTCATATATGAGCAATATTATTCATTTAATAACCTGTGGCTTCGCCCTTAGATCAATTAATTTGTTTCATTGTTGTCTTGCTGGCTTGCAATAAGCCTATACTATTATTCAGGAGGTTCGAGGTACTGGTAGGACTGAGACGTTTCAGCCAAGGGTAGTGTGACTATAAAAACCGCAAAAATGAACGTTTACAACTCCCCAAATTGTGGTTTCGTAAGAAATAACAATTAGTTCTAAAAATGTCAATCATTTTAATCATTAGTAATTATCTATCTAAGACGTCAGCCATTGATTGGCCAAGAATGTATTATGTGACAAGGACATGGGGTCCTTTCCCCTAGTAAATCTACTGGAGAAATACTTATTGGTTGAACAAGAAGGCACTTACGCTTAATTTGACGAAATCACTACTTGTTTGGGAAGAGAGCACCAATCGGGCTGTGAATCACGGACATCAGGAATAATGGCGGTGAAAAACAAAGAAGCAGGACTTGGACCGAACAGAAGCCATCACGGGAGTCGAACCAAGAACCGTCAGGAGAGCAGAGGCCATTATTTATTTGTTTAATGTAATGACTACTGCAGAGCTCCCATCTGTGTGTGGAGGCTCTCTCAGCCGTACACTTTTACATGTATTTGATACACACAGAAAGTACATAGAGCATATTATTACATATTACAGAAAGTCCTTTGCAACTAAAGAAAAATGACAGGAATAAAGAAATTTCCCCTCCCTCCCACCACCACTTGGCACCGGTGAGAGTGCTCAGGAGCAATTGGAATGCGGTAGACCGTGGACTCATAGATCCAGGTGTCATTAAAAACAGCAATCTTTTGGTGGAGTTAAATGTTAAAATTTCTCATCTATTTTCCAATATTGAATAGTGAATACCGTAATCACAAAATGAAAAATTGATATAAAATTAACTTTAAAACTGTTCGCCAAGTAAAAGCTGCACTTCGTTGTATTAGGCTTGTTAGTTACAAGAAATTCAGATCCTCTTTGTTGGAAAGTATTCCCTTCTCAATGTAATAACCTCCTCCTGACGCGTTTCCCTAAAGTTTCCTAACTATTCCGTACCGATCGATTTTCACAGTGGCATACTTATTGCTACATCCCCAACGTCAATAAATCGCTGTGACGCACAGTACTGGGTTCGATTCCCGGTGTTACTAACACTGTGTACTGTCTCAGCGTGGTTAAACCGTGAACTCAGCATGACACTTGTGTAATGCAAACTTAGAAGCTCGACATGGCCTGGGTACACACAATACATAATAATAAAATAAGGTGACCAGGGTGGTTTGACCAGTACAATTTTCAGTACACTTGTATTGTACCGGTGTCCCGAGAGACTCGTTGAAATGAGATATTTCTACCGATTTAAAATTCTATGGAAAAATTGTCTCAGTATTCTGTGCGAACTACCGTAAGGAAACGACAAGGCTGTCGATTGGAACAGTGCTTGGGTGATGAAGGGGGGGGGGGTTAAGTTTCCAGTGCTCTCGATGACGATAGCTCGCGACATACACGGACCGCATGAGCTGGCGCTGTCTCACTGCCCGACATGATAGCTGGCGACATACACGGACCGTATGAGCTGGCGCTGTCTCACTGCCCGACATGATAGCTGGCGACATACACGGACCGCATGAGCTGGCGCTGTCTCACTGCCCGACATGATAGCTGGCGCTGTCTCACTGCCCGACATGATAGCTGGCGCTGTCTCACTGCCCGACATGATAGCAGGCGACATACACGGACCGCATGAGCTAGCGCTGTCTCACTGCCCGACATGATAGCTGGCGCTGTCTCACTGCCCGACATGATAGCTGGCGCTGTCTCACTGCCCGACATGATAGCTGGCGACATACACGGACCGCATGAGCTGGCGCTGTCTCACTGCCCGACATGATAGCTGGCGACATACACGGACCGCATGAGCTGGCGCTGTCTCACTGCCCGACATGATAGCTGGCGCTGTCTCACTGCCCGACATGATAGCTGGCGCTGTCTCACTGCCCGCATGAGCTGGCGCTGTCTCACTGCCCGACATGATAGCTGGCGGTGTCTCACTGCCCGACATGATAGCTGGCGCTGTCTCACTGCCCGCATGAGCTGGCGCTGTCTCACTGCCCGACATGATAGCTGGCGACATACACGGACCGCATGAGCTGGCGCTGTCTCACTGCCCGACATGATAGCTGGCGACATACACGGACCGCATGAGCTGGCGCTGTCTCACTGCCCGACATGATAGCTGGCGCTGTCTCACTGCCCGACATAATAGCTGGCGCTGTCTCACTGCCCGACATGATAGCTGGCGCTGTCTCACTGCCCGACATGATAGCTGGCGACATACACGGACCGCATGAGCTGGCGCTGTCTCACTGCCCGACATGATAGCTGGCGACATACACGGACCGCATGAGCTGGCGCTGTCTCACTGCCCGACATGATAGCTGGCGACATACACGGACCGCATGAGCCGGCGCTGTCTCACTGCCCGACATGATAGCTGGCGACATACACGGACCCCATGAGCTGGCGCTGTCTCACTGCCCGACATGATAGCTGGCGCTGTCTCACTGCCCGACATGATAGCTGGCGACATACACGGACCGCATGAGCTGGCGCTGTCTCACTGCCCGACATGATAGCTGGCGACATACACGGACCGCATGAGCTGGCGCTGTCTCACTGCCCGACATGATAGCTGGCGACATACACGGACCGCATGAGCTGGCGCTGTCTCACTGCCCGACTTGATAGCTGGCGACATACACGGACCGCATGAGCTGGCGCTGTCTCACTGCCCGACATGATAGCTGGCGCTGTCTCACTGCCCGACATGATAGCTGGCGCTGTCTCACTGCCCGACATGATAGCTGGCGACATACACGGACCGCATGAGCTGGCGCTGTCTCACTGCCCGACATGATAGCTGGCGACATACACGGACCGCATGAGCTGGCGCTGTCTCACTGCCCGACATGATAGCTAGCGACATACACGGACCGCATGAGCTGGCGCTGTCTCACTGCCCGACATGATAGCTGGCGACATACACGGACCGTATGAGCTGGCGCTGTCTCACTGCCCGACATGATAGCTGGCGCTGTCTCACTGCCCGACATGATAGCTGGCGACATACACGGACCGCATGAGCTGGCGCTGTCTCACTGCCCGACATGATAGCTGGCGGTGTCTCACTGCCCGACATGATAGCTGGCGCTGTCTCACTGCCCGACATGATAGCTGGCGCTGTCTCACTGCCCGACATGATAGCTGGCGCTGTCTCACTGCCCGACATGATAGCTGGCGCTGTCTCACTGCCCGACATGATAGCTGGCGACACACAGTGTTGGGTAGGAACTTTTTAAAAGTAATGCGTTCCTTTTCTAATGAAATGAACTTTCAATACAATAGTTTCTAATTACGGGGAATTTAAAGAAAATATACATTGAATAGTTCCTTTCATTTCGTGAGGCATTTATTACAACCGCCATTCGGCCATTTCAGCTACATTTGAAAACAAGTTACTAATTTTGTGAAACAAGAATTAAAATATTAAAGTATTATCCATTTTTCGAGAATTTGTTTTGCTTAGTAAATGAAGGAAAATTTGCATTTGGAGGTTACACTCGTAAGAAAGCGTATTTCTTTTTCAGAATCATTATCTAATCATCCCATGAGTGCAGTAACGACGCCAGAAATTATCCATTGGGGGGGGCCAAGGGGGGTCCTACGGATGTATGGGGGTTTATAAGTGAAGTTACAATGGATCGACGAACATAGGGGAATTGCTTTATCTTTAAGTCGGAATAACTCAAAAAAGTAGGCCGGTGACCCCCGTTTTTGTTTTAAGATAATTGAAAAGCACACATACTTTAGTGTATATTGCCAATTTCATCAAAATATCATTAGAGAAGTTTCAATGGATCGACAAAGATAGGGAAATTGCTTAATCTTTAAGTCGGAATAACTCGAAAAAGTAGGCCCGTGACCCCCGTTTTTGTTTTTAGATAATTGAAAAACACACATACTTTAGTGTGTGTTGCGAATTTCAGCCAAATATCATTATAATCATTATAAGTGAAGTTTCAAAGATAGGGAAATTGCTTAATCTTTAAGTCGAAATAACTCAAAAAAGTAGGCCAGTGACCCCCGTTTTTGTTTTAAGATAATAGAAGAGCACACATATTTTAGTGTATGTTGCGAATTTCAGCTTAATATCATTAAAAGTGAAGTTTCAGTGGATTGACAAAAATAGGGCAATTGCTTAATCTTAAAGCCAGAATAACTCAAAGACAGTAGGCCGGTGACCACCGTTTTTGTTTTTAGATAATTGTAACAGCACACATATTATAGTGCCTGTTGCCAATTTCGGCCAAGTATCATTATAAGTAAAGTTTCAATTGATCGCTAAAGATAGGGTAATTGCTTAATCTTTAAGTCGAAATAACTCAAAAAAGTAGGCCGGTGACCTCCGTTTTTGCTTTTAGATAATAGAAAAGCACACATATTTTAGTGTATGTTGCGAATTTCAGCCAAATATCATTACAATAATTTTAAGTTAAGTTTCAAAGATAGGGAAATTGATTAATCTTTATGTCGGGATAACTCAAAAAAGTAGGACGGTGACCCCCATTTTTGTTTTTAGATGGTTAAAGAGCAAACACACATTTAGTGTATGTTGCGAATTTCAGCTTAATATCATTATAAATGAACTTTCAATGGATCGACGAAGATAGGGCAATTGTCTAATCTTTAAGTCGGAATAACTCAAAAAAGTAGGCCAGTGACCCCTATTTTTGTTTTTAGATAATTGAAAAGCACACATACTTTAGTGTATGTTGCGAATTTCAAGCAAATATCATATAAGTAAAGTTTCAATGGATCGACGAATATATAGGGAAATTGCTTAATCTTTAAGTCGGAATAACTCGAAAAAGTAGGCCCGTAACCCCCGTTGATGTTTTTAGAAAATTGATAAACACACATACTTTAGTGTATGTTGCCAATTTCGGCCAAATATCATTATAAGTAAGGTTTCAATGGATCGCTAAAAATAGGGTAATTGCTTAATTTTTAAGTCGAAATAACTCAAAAAAGTAGGCCAGTGATCCCCGTTTCTGTTTTTAGATAATTGAATAGCACACATATTATAGTTTATGTTGCCAATTTCGGCCAAATATCATTAAAAGTGAAGTTTCAGTGGATCGACAAAAATAGGGCAATTGCTTAATCTTAAAGTCAGAATAACTCAAAAAAAGTGGGCCGGTGACCCCCGGTTTTGTTTTTAGATAAAAGAAAAGCACACTTATTTTAGTGTATGTTGCCAATTTCAGCCAAATATCATTAAGAGTGAAGTTTCAGTGGATCAACGAAGATAGGGCAATTGCTTAATCTTTAAGTCGAAATAACTCAGAACAGTAGGCCAGTGATCCCCGTTTCTGTTTTTAGATAATTAAACAGCACACATATTATAGTGTATGTTGCCAATTTCGGCCAAATATCATTATAAGTAAGGTTTCAATGGATCGCTAAAGATAGGGTAATTGCTTAATTTTCAAGTCGAAATAACTCAAAAAAGTAGGCCGGTGACCCCCGGTTTTGTTTTTAGATAAAAGAAAAGCACACTTATTTTAGTGTATGTTGCCAATTTCAGCCAAATATCATTAAGAGTGAAGTTTCAGTGGATCAACGAAGATAGGGCAATTGCTTAATCTTTAAGTCGAAATAACTCAGAACAGTAGGCCAGTGATCCCCGTTTCTGTTTTTAGATAATTAAACAGCACACATATTATAGTGTATGTTGCCAATTTCGGCCAAATATCATTATAAGTAAGGTTTCAATGGATCGTTAAAGATAGGGTAATTGCTTAATTTTCAAGTCGAAATAACTCAAAAAAGTAGGCCGGTGACCCCCGGTTTTGTTTTTAGATAAAAGAAAAGCACACTTATTTTAGTGGATGCAGCGAATCTAGCCAAATATCATAATAAGTGAAGTTTCAATGAATCAACAAAGATAGGGCAATTGCTTAATCTTTAAGTCGGAATAACTCATAAAAGTAGGCCAGTGACCCCCGTTGATGTTTTTAGATAATTAAAAAGCACACACACTTTAGTGTATGTTGCGAATTTTAGCTTAATATCATTATAAATGAACTTTCAATGGATCGACGAAGATAGGGCAATGGTCTAATCTTTAAGTCAGAATAACTCAAAAAAGTAGGCCGGCGACTCCCGTTTTTGTTTTAAGATAATTGAAAAGCACACATACTTTAGTGTATGTTGCGAATTTCAGCCAAATATCATTACAATAATTATAAGTTAAGTTTTAAAGATAGGGGAATTGATTAATCTTTATGTCGGAATAACTCAAAAAAGTAGGACGGTGACCCCCATTTTTGTTTTTAGATAATTGAAAAGCACACATACTTTAGTGTTTGTTCCGTGTTTCAGCAAAATATCATTATATTGGGTGGCCATGCAGATTTCACACTGATTTTCTATCTTTATCGGGGGGGGGGGGGGGGGGGGGTACACCAGGCTACATGCACTCGCGAACATGTGAAAATATGCATTCCATTCTTACCTAATTAATGCAAGGCAGTGGTGTAGTGCCAGATTTACCAGTACGTATACGCTTCAGTGGAAAGTTGGAGGGTCACATCTTTCCAGACGAAAAAATCATGGGGGTTTGGGGGGAAAACCCCTCCACAACAATGACGCCGCAGGCGATTATAAAAAATCAGGCTTTTAGAGCGTGTTTTGAGCATTTTAGAAAGCAATACCGGACTCAATGCAATTCCAAAATACTGTAGTTTTGTATTCGATTTCGTAAGGAACTCTTGATACGGCACATGCACGAAAATGTTCTTTCACAAGCAGCACTTGATGCAGATATTGTTAGGCTAATAGTGCACAGTTTGTAAGCTTCATTGAAAGCAAGAAGGGGCATACAACCTTCAAATGGCGTTTGAAACTTCTGGCTTCAGTTACCATGTGCAAGCAGTGAAAAACTTGAAAGTAAAAATCAAAATGCTACGAACTCCAGTTTGATAAGTATTTACTGTAGTCAATTTTAACTACAAGAACTAGTTAGAACTTAGAAGCGCGGGCGTTTTGAACTCGAATTATTTATTTGTTGGCGTGTATGCGGCGGCACCAACGTAGTGTATCAGTAGTAATTTATTTTGGCTTGGGGGGGCCGCTGGGGGGCCCGAGGAATTTTTGGGGGGGGGCACCGGCCCCCCCTGCCCCCCCCCCCCCCTAGCGTCGTCACTGCGTGAGTGCGAATATCTCTTCAATTATAATATTAGTTTGCCATACAAGAAATCAAACATATAACCATTTTAAAAGTAAATCAATGCAAACTCGCGCCACAAGTAGGCCTAATCCGAGAAATCTCGCTTAAAAAAGGTTGAGTTGGATGTGAGTAGGATTAGCTTGGGATTGATTCTGGAACGTACAGGCCATCTAGTATGAATATTGCAAGTGATGTGTAGTGTCGTATAAGAGTGAGACAAATTTGGTAAAGATCCCCAATCGTAGTTTTTATGAGGTCTTCAAACATATCCTTGGTTTTAAAATCGGTTGAGAGGCCGATCGGGAAGAACGAATCTACGAACCGAAATATATATATTGTGTTTAATTGTGTAGTGTAGTGTCGTGTCGTGTTAGAGTGAGACAAATTTGGTAAAGATCCCCAATCGTAGTTTGTTATGGGCTCTTCAAGCATATTTTTAGTTTTCAAATCGGTTGAGAGACCGATCGTTAATTACGAATCTACGAACGAGAATGTATATATATTGTGTTCAATAGTGTAGTGTAGTGTCGTGTCGTGTTAGAGTGAGACAAATTTAGTAAAGATCCCCAATCGTAGTTTTGAATGGGCTTTTCAAACATATCTTTAGTTTTAAAATCGGTTGAGAGACCGATTGGCAAGATCGAATCTACGAACTGGAATATGTATTCATAGGTTGCACGTACGTCACATCTTTGCGCGTGGCGGCCACATTTCTGATCAAACTTTGACGTTGCCATGGAGAAACAATTGAAGGCTGTTGTGGTAGAAAACAGAAACTGTTAAGTCTTTAAAATTCAGCCTGTTTTTGAGATAAAATTGGTATGTGTGGTGACTTTATAATTTTTTTATTACTTATGTTTATTTTTAAATTATAAATTCGTCTTATTTATTAAATTTGAATAGTTTTGCCAATGATCTAGGATTGGTCCCCATCTGTTGTGTCGCAATCATGGCTGCTGTGACGTCACGTGGGAACTATGAATATTGTGTTTAATTGTGTAGTGCATAGGCGTGCACAGGAGGGGGGGTCAAGGGGGGGGGGGGCAGCGGCTCCCCCATTAGGATAGGTGAGCTTTTTTTAAATAGAATTTGGCCCAGGGTATACCGTATATACGCCTGCCGATCGTAAAAGACGAGAAGAGGACTTATAGCACCTTCCTCAAATTAAATATATGCCTCAAACTGTCACTGTTGCTCTAACTGCCTTGCCCGTTTGACCCGGGAAAGAATAGGTCCAGAATAGTGCCTGTCGTAATGGGCGACAAAAATACTGACGCCTGACATAATGGTTCTAATCTTACCTGAAGTCCTAGATTGGAATGACGTTGGAATCAGCTGACCGGCCTCAACGTTAACTGTTGCCCCACCGCCAAGATTTTGGCTGTGGGACTGACCACTTCCTTTACTTTGTAACAATGATATCCACAATTAATTGTGTGAAATTAACCCATTGAACAGACAACCTGTACTCCTCCTAATAGGCTTAATAACACGTTCATAAATGCATGTCTTTAAATATCTCCTGCAGAGCTTTTTGTGGGGGGCATTCCCCCCCACACCCCCCATTGGCGCCACCGTGAAGTACTTTCATTGGGAATTTATTGTTCCCCCCCATTGATCAACGTCTGCCACGCCTATGGATTCTGGAACGTATAATAGGCCATCTAGTATGAATATTGGATTGGAACACTTGGATTACTGTTGGCTGAGCGAGATTAGTAATCCGATGAATTCTGGAACACAGCTATGTAACATGTAGCCTACAGCGAACTTCGATTCGTCGAAGTAGCACTTTGACCTCTTCGTTCGCCGACTTATCTTGCGCTCGTGCACGAGTAATCGGATCAGTGGCTGCATGGTGAACACGTTCAAAAGAGGGATTTACCCGCTAAGTAGATAACGTCTCATATATTCATACCTCAAGATAGGTGGGTGAGGGTGCACAAGTCACATGTGGGCAATCACTTAGTTCCTCGTGGCTCGTGCGATGCCTACGGGACTTATTGGAATGGTCACGGGAACTTTTCCCGACACAGAACAATGCTTCTCATTGCGGAAGCATTGAAGTCATCTAAAAAGACCGCTACAGATCACGTGGGGTGGTTGTTTCCCGCGCCACCCACATCCGACCAATCAGCGGTCTCCGAAAAACTTGCTACGGGGTTTCCAAACTAACATCAGACCAATCAAGGCCTCTAAAAAACTCGAGAGGAAATTGTAACGAGGTTTCCGGTCAGATCTTGGGCGACATATTGTCTGTTTGTTTTAGCTGGAAGGACGTAGGCCTACATTGCAAAACGTCTGTTTAACCACAAGTACATTTGTGATTGATTTGATTGTTACTGGTGCAACAATAATTATGGCACCACCATATTATGGACAGAAAACCATTATTCCTCATTCATGAAAAGAGTTCTACTTTCAAGTGACGAAAATCCTGCTACACAATAATCGCAGTGGCGTAGAACTTGGCGGCGTCAAGCACTCAATGACGGTAAGTCCAACATATATTTTAGAATTTATAGAATCTCTGGCCAAAATGCATCAATTACACTCGCTAGGAGATATTTAACATTGAACTGTTGGGTTCTTGGTTCGTTGTTTGGCGTAAAGTGCTCCTGTTCAGTTGTTTGCTGGTACGATAGGCTCAACCCTGGAAAGGAGTTTTTGTGTAGGGGCAGAGTTTAATTTTACTATAAGATATAATGTGCTAATCATCAGTTCATAAGTTTCTTTAGTTTGAAAACTCTTAAGAAAAGTACGAGAAATCTTAATATCAAATAGTAATTTTTCCTGTGCCGCCATTTTAGTTTTTTACGGGCAGGTCCACCTTCGACATGAGCCTTAAATTGTGTTAAGGCAGAGTTTAATTTTAGTCAGAAATCAGAAATCTATTTACTGTTAGTCGTCCATTATAGTTTGTTTCTGTACAAACCGACTAATTATAAGATGTATGAATTGTGAGTTTTTGGTATGTTATGACTTATGAGCCACCACTTTGTTTTCGTACATAAGGTCAGTCCTTTATGGTAGTATAATTGTGTCTGGACAGTGCATTCGTTCAGATAAAGTATTATCCCCCTTTAATTTTTAAAAAAGTTATCAGAACTGTGCTTTCGGAAAATGGGTTTTATTCCAATAACGAGTAGGCCTACCGGTACTTCATATTTTACAAGGGTACAGAAGGTAGTTAAATTGACAAAGTGTAGTGATGTATGAACGAACGTGTACTTATGGTAAAGTGTATGCACTTTTGTAAATATAGTAATAATTTGACGTGTTCTACACAATTTGTACAAATTTGTAATGGAAACTAAATAAATGAATATGAATATAAATAAATGAATATACAACGTTAGTAATCGGTTTATGATTTGTCAATTTGAGAAAACTAGTTTCACTAGTTTATGGAGCATATTTTTAACGAGCCACTAATTCTTGATTCTAATGGAATAGATTGAGAATATTTTACTGCGAGGTCGCCGGTTCTATACCCGCTATCGTTCAGTTCAGTTCTTTATTTATCCTTTCATTTATACAGGGTCAAATATAGGCAAACAGCGCATACCTGATTAGTGATTGAAGGTGTTTCGGAGGTTTTCCTCAGTCCCAACGCCAAATGATTTGAGATGTAATTATTACCAACAGCCCTCAGACATTAAAAACGAGACAAAACACTTATTATAAAATATAACAATACCTTTTTAGTCATCTAAAGAGTCATGAATCCCTGGGCAGCATTGGTACGCAAAATTATAATATTATGGTTCGTTCAGTGTGCACTGTGCAGTGTTTTCACTAACTTTGCATTCAATACGTCAATACCACCAAATCAGAATATTGTTACCTTACGTATTTATATACACAAGTGTCATTGACTTGGAAAACCCCATTGTCATTCCCCAAAATGTCACCTGAAAACTCGTATCCAAGGCAAAGTAGGTCAAGTATTGTGTTTGCACGAGACTTTGTCCAAACATGTTATTATGTCATCGCTGGCTTTTCGATTGTTACAAAGGTGTTTACTAACACACGCCAAGCAGAGGGCTTCAAAAAGAGATGAGATTTTAGAAAAAATTGACAAACTGTTTGGAAATAAACCAGGAACTGAACGCAATGGGCGACGTTAGGTCACATTATTATTGTAGCCTGCGTAAGCGACACTGATCATTATTTCGCCCATGTCACCAAAACTATCAAAACTTTAGTCTTCGCTGTTGGTACAAAAATGCAACACTTTGTGATTTACTAATATTCCACAGTTAAAGGGATAGTCGGGTGAAAAACTAAAGAACTACCATTTGTAGATGTCCACCTTTAAATATAAAAAAACATGACTAAAAGATACCATACTTTAAAAGCAGGCGGTTAAAAAATTAAAGAAAACGCGATTTTTTTTGTTTGGTGCTACCAAGTAGCACCAAGCAACTTTTCTCATGGTAATTCCCATTTTAAAAAAATGTTGCCTTGAGAAAGTAAAACCACCGCTAAAATAGGGCACTGATCAAAAATCGATCAGGAGGTTTAATGTGCATCGTTTCTCTACCGATAACATGCTTCTTAGTAGGAACGTGTACTTCTACAAAATACCCTGCAATTAATTTTTTTGTGACATGATGTGTAGAAAAGTTGCAATCTGTTTTGAGCGGTACTGTCCGCAGTCGCCGAGTGTTTCGCGGAGCGCGGGCTGGTCTCGTATAACACAATGAGTCCTCTGTCTATCGGGAAGGCGCCAGCGACCTCAGAACCGATACAGTTACACTACGCTTTAGAAGAAAAATGCAGCAAGAGCTGCCGAAGGGAATCTAGTAGAATAGCTAATTGTTCACTATTTTTTTTCTTGCATTGAAGCAACCTATATCAATTGTATTTTACACATAACTGAATTTCATGGACTAATGACTAATTGATGATTTTTTAGTTCTTCATCTGACTATCCCTTTAAAACAGTTCAGCTGGCCTAGTGGCCGTGATAGATTAGGCGTTAATTCCTCCGCTCCAGCTCGAACCCTGGCTCGGGTATGAAAGTCATTGTTTACCATCTGTATATGTAATGGATTGTTTCAATTGATAGCATTGTTGACGAATACAATACATTGTAAAATATAATACCTAATATATAGATATAAAGAAAAAATAAGACTGTCACTTGTGAAGTTTTAAAAATGTTTCTATATTCTGTAGTTAGTAAACCTCTCAAGGTTAAAAAATATTTCTATATTCATGCAGATGGTACACCTGTAAAGTGATTTGCGCGCTATTCTGAACGCATAGTCGATAAGGAAGTTCTTCTTTGACAAGTTAAAACACCGCCTTCTCAACACACCATGGTGAAAACCCCGCTCACTCCCACTCCCGCATTGCGCTAGCATTGACGTCATCAAAAAATATCACGTGGGGTGATTAGACCAATCAGAGCAACTCCCGCGCAACTCTACAGTTTTTTTTAGCTGAGCGCCATATTGTTTCCTTGCTTCTCATTCTGGAAGGATGGATGTACATTGCACAACGTATTTCAAGTACATTTGTGATGAATTTGTTTGGTGCAACAATAGTAATTTAGAATCGTATTATGAACAGTAAACCATAATTTCTGATTCATGAAAGAGTTCTACTTCAAAGTGACGAAAAGCTGCTTAACAATACTTGTAGTGGCGTAGAACTTGGAGGCGTCAAACACTCAATGACGGTAAGTCCACATAATTGTTTTGTGATGTAGGCCTATGCATGAACATAAATGATTTATAGTAGCCTATCTCTGGACAAGATGCATCCATTACACTCGCAAGGAGATATTTAAGATAAAACTGCTAGATTCTTTGTTCGTTTTTTCGCGAAACATGGTACGGTAGGCTCAACCCTGGAAATGAGTTTTTGCGTTTAATGTTACTAAAAGATCTGTTAATCATGCTAATCATCAGTAATCAGCTCATAAGTTCTTTAAAGAGAAAGAGTTTTAAAAAACTCTTTATGAAACAGATGATGCATTTTAATATCAAATTGAGATCTTTCCTATTTTGCATTAATACGAGCCGCCATTTTAGTTCTTTAATGATAAGATCTACCTTCGACACGAGCCATAAATTGTGAAAATACAGAGTTTAATTTAATTTAGAAATCTATTTACTGTTAATCAGCTACTATCCATTAAAGTTCATTTCCGTACAAAAAACAACTTATAAGGTTATTGAAAAATGTTAACGTTCAATGTCGAGTTTTTGTGTGTTATGAACCGCCTTTTTGTTTTTTTGTGCCCGGGCAGTGGTTCGTTCAGATAAAGTAATTTCTACCTCTATACATTGTTAATAATCGGTTCATGTTATGTCAATTTGAGAAAACTTGTGTCGAAATAAAAAGAACATAATATGTTAAAAAACCATTAATGCTTAATTCTAATAAAAAATCACAGAATCATCTGGTATGAAGCTGATACATTGTTGATACAATATCACCGCGAGGTTGCCGGTTCTGTGTCCGTTATAGGCAAACCTTACTGAATTTCCGAGCTTTTAGACTTTTTTTAAGGTAAACGTAAACATCAAAAAGTTAATAAACTTCTTTGTTTGATATAACTTTGGAAAGTTTTCCTAATATGCATTAGCATCACAATAAGCATTACAAACTATTTACCTACTCACTGTTAATGTTATGATTGAATGTCGATGCCCTATTGACAATTGTCTATTGTTGGTCGGCTATTGTGGGGGTATAAACCCTTCTACTATGTATATGACGCATGGTAAACGTAAACATTGTTCCAATTAACAGAATCTTTTTTGTTACAAATGCTGTACAAATGCTGGTCGGCTCTCTAGCCCTCGACACATATTCGCAGACGCTGACTCACGCACTCACAGTCAGCCGAGTTCATGAGCCGAGTTCATACCATCAACAGGCGCCTGGCGAAATACGACCGGGCTTAACATGACTACAAAAATGTATCCACATTAATTTAAATACTTAATATGTATTAGTTAAAATTAATATGAATAATAATGAATTAATATTTTTGTTGTTTTATTAATTTATGATAGAAAGCTTTTCTGGGAATATTTCTGCAAAATTGAATTAAAAATGTTTCGCCTCTTTCGTCTGAGGCTTTACCCAAGACTTCGTGCTAGTCATGGAGTTCGCATCCTTACACCGTTTGTCGCGGTTTGCAATATTCAAATATGGTCACCTTAAGTAGGCCTATACCGCATAATATATTATAAATTAACTAAAACAAAACAAATAATGTCCGCCACTGTTAGATCAGCTGTTGTTGGCTTGCGACGTCACTAGGTCAACAACTTTATAAATCAAAACAATAGTCTGCGTTCTCAGTCCTGCATACAGTTATCACTGTCCGATTACTCAACGACCGTCAACATAACTCGTCATGTCGTAGCGAGCGAGTCCTGCGTATGATACACAGATCAATAATGTTCCAACTATTCAACAATGTCATCATTACGAATACCCAAGTTTCTAGTTAAAAGATAATTAAATATGTTGTGGTAGTTTCTATTCAGCAGAGTTCTTTTGTCTGATCGTATATATACATATATATATATATATATATATATAGTTCCTTAATTACTGAATAATTAGCCTATGATAATTAGCGGCAATATTCGTGCCTGTTCACTTTCTGGCCGGAGTTCAAAATAGAAACACAGAAATATTGTAAGACTTGACATTGCTGATTCTTGTATTTACTCCCTTTTTCAAAACCAAATATGCGTTGTTAATCAAAGTTTTAATGGAAAGTATTCATTTCTTAATCATTTTAATGATGTTTCGCTACTGTTATTCATTGTAGGCCTAAAGACCGTTAAATGTTCGTGGAAGTATTTTTGAAGAAGAGAGTAAAAACGAGAATCAGCTAAGTCAAGTATTAAAGTAAAAACATCAATGCTTTGTGTTTGTACTCACCCTCCGGGTCCTGCAACGCGTCGACAATGGTTCCAGTGGGGTACGCGTTGATGGGTTGTGGCGATGTAGGCGATCTCGTGACGATGTCTTCGAGAGTCGGGGAGGGGGGGGGGGGGGGCGATGCAAACGTATGGGGCGATGATTGGCGATGATGATGGGTAGATAACTGAAGTTAATTGATGATATTCTGTATTAATTAACTCATTCGGTGTCTGCGAGACGTAAACAGTGAAGCGCCACTGAATCTTAGATCACACTGATTACAATGATCACCCTGATCACACAATTACACTGATCTCACTATTACACTTATATAATAATGATCACCCCGATCACACAATTACACCGATCACACCATTACACTTAGATCACACTGATTACAATGATCACCCTGATCACACAATTACACTGATCACACTACTACACTTATATAACACTGATTATACTGATCACACTGCGCACACTATTACACTTAGATTACACTGATACACTGATCACACTATCACACTTAGATTACACTGATCACATTGATTACACTGATCACACTGTTACACTTAGATTACACTGATTACACTGGTCATATTATTACAATTAGATTGCACTGTGCACAATTAACCGACTGATCTAATGAAATCACACACTGCCTAGAACAATGAAAAAACACGCACTTAACAGCCCTCCGGTCTACGCAATAAGTTGTCGCGATTAGTGCTTCGATACAACTTGTCCACTCCACGAACTTATGCCGGTACCCTGTAAAGCTAGGCATGCTTTCAAATCAGACGTCGTTACTTCTATTAGTCACTGTTCACTCTACGAGCTCTCGACCAAAGATAGTAAGATATACCCTGTTATATACCAAGACTCCTCGCTGTTCTCAAATACCTTAGATTAGAGTACGGTATTTGCTGTTCTCGTATCTCGGCAGTAGGGGAGAGGTAGGGGTAGGTATAGATGAGGGAATGGGGGATACGGTAGAGGTACGAAGTTCAAATGACTGTCACAACCAATCCCATTCATATAAAATAAACAAATGTTCGTTAATCATTATTTCATAACAGCAAATTATTAAAAAAACATTAGTTTCAATCAAATGTCAACAATAATACGTGTACACATTCCTTATTAAATCAATACAACATACTTAGTTTAATAGAAATTCAGAAAATAATGGGTTTAAGTGTAATTTGTGAAGAGTTTTGACAACAATGAATACCAGTAATTTTGTTTCCAGGCATTGTGTCTATATTTTCTAGAAGTTACGTCATATAACATTGAATTTCAACTAGAAAGACAAAATGCATATTGTATATAACTCCGTAGTTAAATATAAATTAAATGGTTTACTTTAGAAATAGAAAATAGTTAATTATGTCTCTGGGATTTTTAGAAGATAATTTGTGTATTTTACTAAGTGCGTACTAGTAGCGTACTAACATTGGAAAAGAATGACAAATAAGAGCAATCTAGATTAATTGTACTGTATGAAATTGTCATAATTACGTTTATATTGCACGTTTTTTTTAGGGTTTAATACTTGTGACACACATAAGTTACCATGCCATCTTGTGTGTTTGGGCAATGTTGGTCATCTTTTCTGGCAACCTGTAACATGTAGATCTTCCGATCTAAATGGAGACGTCCATTTAGCGTCGTGTAGCCCTCACATCGAGACGTCCGTGTGTTCGGCAATCAAGATTGAAACTCCACCGTTTGCACCCACCTCAGCGTCATCGACTCCAGTATTGATTTTCTGCTTCGCCACCTTCGTACATGCTCGACTGTCTTCGTGAAGATGCATAACGTCATTATGACGTAATTTCTATATTTAAATCTAACGTCATTTTCTGTTATCTCTACCGATGTTATAAAAGTCATTTCATACATTTGTCAAGCCCCACTTCTCTCAGAGCCGTAAGCGTGAGTACACCGGATCTTACACACATGAGCCACAGGTTGTATTTTGGATTGAGCATCCAAGTATTTGTAACAGTATGTATTGACATGTTGTCTTTGGCTATTTGCTCTTTTCAATTGCATTCTAATGCTGGTAAATTTCATACCGTGGTATTCCGTAATTTTCTGGATTCATTTGTGTGTGTGTAAGTTCGCAAGTGCTCACGGGGGCAGTGGAGCCATTTGTTACTTTGTGTCAAATTTTGTAAATGTAGCCTGTATTCAATATCGAGATATCTCTGTGGCATACCGTATCGCTGACGTTCTGTTATTGCTAAAGGATTTACTCAGGCACATAGTTGTGACACATTGCACGGATGTTTTTGTTTGTTTTGTTAAATTTAGAAGCGCCCATTTAAATGTGCTCATGTCAAAACTGTTTTGTGGCGATTTAGAAAGTAATGTTTCTTGCAGTCTTTGTAGCTGATTCAATCAACTTTTTGTCAAGCATATTTATCCCAACAATAAATTATCATTACTATACTGCTAATCACTGTCTGCTCACTGGTTACAATAGTCTCCCATCCCCTGGACACTTTCTTGTTTTGTCCCTGCAAATTCACTATAGAACAAGATGGAGCCCGCTTTTATTCTTATAAAAGTATATTTACAATAGTTCCTACCACCATTCTCACCCGCCGTCAATTAGCCAAACGCCCACGAACCCAACTCCGGCCGCAGCTAGCCTGGGTGAACCCCTGCGTGGTCACCCGCCTTTGTGACGGTTTTATGTCACAAACCTCCCATTTCATTTTATGCGTCATACGCCATATTCGACATTGTTGCGATTTTGAATACTTCTTCTTTCAAGTATTCAGAAATATTTAATTAATTCGCACTGAATATTCCAAGCATGTTTGTAACTCAAGCGTCCTGTTACAGCGAGTAACTAAGCGCGGGGTTGGGCCGCCAGACAATGGAGTCCCATCACACGAGACCTTCGAGTTCCAGAGTTCCAGCCTTCCAGTAATCCTACACCAGGACAGAGGTAAATATTACATATCCCGCCTGCCCGGCATGACTGAATTATAACCATCAGTGACTGCTCATAAACGACATCCATGATTGGAGGGAGAGGGGGGAGGATATGTTTGATGTGACATCCATACTTGACCTGCGTTTTGTTTTAATAGTAAGTGGTGCAAAATATTTTTGGTAACGGTTTAGCCGTTGGCGGCTGTCAGGAAGTAGATGGGTGATCACTCTCTCCTGAAACACTTGTTACCGTTGGTTAGAGCAGATTGGAGGATTCGAAAGCTTGTGTAACAGCTTCGTTCTTCTTCTTGCTCGCAATCAACCGCTCGGCACAGTTTCCGCCCATGCCACAGCAGCGTCTTATCGTCTTGAGAGATGAGGACTCGATCTCTTCCATGCAGCAGACAGACAGCAGAGCACTCTGTGATCCGCCGCATCTTCTCGGCAGGTGACGAGGTGATCTCTTCCATGGAGCACTCAGACACCACCCCATGAAGCAAGAAGAAGAAGTGGAGGGTCCACTTCGCCCATAGAGATGTCGGAACATCATGCCGGGTGAGTACAATTAAAATTAAATGACTCCTTTTAATAACTCCTAAAGATTGGTATGCTATCTTCTACCTGTATCACTGACTGGATGCTATGCCGGGCTTAGTGTATTCCCTACCTTCGGGCGGCGTGCATTTTGTTTGGTTGAACACCTTTCAGATGAGAGGGTGGGAGAGAGGTCTTTCTTTAGGACCGCGTTTAGATCATTCAAGTCGCATAGTTCCTTTGAGGTTCTTTTCAGAGGACCCGGGAACTTCATGGGTTCTGTCTACTACGGACAGTTTGATCGCGAAGGTTGGCAGTGCCACTTGGGTGTTCATGCGCTCGACAGAACTTCTACCGGATTTAGTGTATTCCCTACCTTAGGGCGGTGTGCATTTTTTCTGGTATAGATGTCCGCCGGTGTGTGTGTTCGATCAGTGGTATTGGCCATCCTAAGGGGGGTCGTTTGGGGGAAGGGGGGGGTGAACCAATTTTTTGTGCGTGTTGCTTCTCCGTTTGCTTTGTATTGCAGTTGCAGACGACGTCGATGGATATCTTCGAGACTTCCTCCAACCCTCACCAAACACGAGGCAGATGCGGGGCGCTGAGTGGCCTGCTGGCTCTCTGCTGCATGGAAGAGATCGACTCGTCATCTGCCAAGAAGATGAGGCGTTCGCAATGGATGGAGGGGCACTGAATCGAGTGGACGGTGGGTGGGTGGGTGCTATTGTGTGTCGGGGGGAACCTAGTTTCAGCTACCGGGGGCAGTGCTTGCACGGTAAGACCACCGTAACAGTGGTCACGGGGGGGAACTCTAGCCCTTTGGTTTCTTGCTCGCAATCAACCGCTCGGCACAGTTTCCGCCCATGCCATAGCAGCGTCTTATCGTCTTGAGAGATGAGGACTCGATCTCTTCCATGCAGCAGACAGACAGCAGAGCACTCTGTGATCCGCCGCGTCTTCTCGGCAGGTGACGAGCGATCTCTTCCATGGAGCACTCGGACACTAACCCATGAAGCGAGAAGAAGAAGTGGAGGGTCCACTTCGCCACGGAGATGTCGGCACATCATGCCGGGTGAGTACAATTAAAATAAAATTACTCCATTTAATAACTCCTAAAGATTGGTATGCTATGTTCTGCCTGTATTACTGACTGGATTCTATGCCGGGCTTAGTGTATTCCCTACCTTCGGGCGGCGTGCATTTTGTTTGGTTGTACACCTTTCAGATGAGAGGGTGGGAGAGAGATGTCTTTCTTTAGGACCGCGTTTAGAGCATTCAAGTCGTATAGTTCCTTTGAGGTTCTTTTCAGAGGGCCCGGGAACTTCATGGGTTCTGTCTACTACAGACAGTTTGATCGCGAAGGTTGGCAGTGCCACTTGGGTGTTCATGCGTTCGACAGAACTTTTACCGGTATTAGTGTATTCCCTACCTTAGGGCGGCGTGCATTTTTTCGGGTATAGATGTCCGTCGGTGTGTGTGTTCGTTCAGTGGTATTGGCCATCCTTAGACCTAGTCGTTTGGGGGGGGGGGGGGGGGGTAACCCAATTTTTTGTGCGTGTTGCTTCTCCGTTTGCTTTGTATTGCAGTTGCAGACGACGTCGATGGATATCTTCGAGACTTCCTCCAACCCTCACCAAACACGAGGCAGACACCACCCCATGAGGCAAGAAGAAGTGGAGGGTCCACTTCGCCCATAGAGACGTCGGAACATCATGCCGGGTGAGTACAATTAAATTTAAATTACTCCTTTTAATAACTCCTAAAGATTGGTATGTTATGTTCTGCCTGTATCACTGACTGGATTCTATGCCGGGCTTAGTGTATTCCCTACCTTCGGGCGGCGTGCATTTTGTTTGGTTGAACACCTTTCAGATGAGAGGGTGGGAGAGAGATGTCTTTCTTTAGGACCGCGTTTAGATCATTCAAGTCGTATAGTTCCTTTGAGGTTATTTTCAGAGAACCCGGGAACTTCATGGGTTCTGTCTACTACGGACAGTTTGATCGCGAAGGTTGGCAGTGCCACTTGGGTGTTCATGCGCTCGACAGAACTTCTACCGGATTTAGTGTATTCCCTACCTTAGGGCGGCGTGCATTTTTTCTGGTATAGATGTCCGCCGGGGTGTGTGTTCGATCAGTGGTATTGGCCATCTTTAGACCAAGTCGTTTGGGGGGGGGGGGGGGGGTGAACCAATTTTGTGTGCGTGTTGCTTCTCCGTTTGCTTTGTATTGCAGTTGCAGACGACGTCGATGGATATCTTCGAGACTACCTCCAACCCTCACCAAACACGAGGCAGATGCGGGGCGCTGAGTGGCCTGCCGGCTCCCTGCTGCATGGAAGAGATCAACTCGTCATCTGCCAAGAAGATGAGGCGTTCGCAATGGATGGAGGGGCACTGAATCGAGTGGACGGTGGGTGGGTGGGTGCTATTGTGTGTCGGGGGGAACCTAGTCAGCTACCGGGGGCAGTGCTTGCACGGTAAGACCACCGTAACAGCGGTCACGGGGGGGAACTCTAGCCCTTTGGTTTCTTGCTCGCAATCAACCGCTCGGCACAGTTTCCGCCCATGCCACAGCAGCGTCTTATCGTCTTGAGAGATGAGGACTCGATCTCTTCCATGCAGCAGACAAACAGAAGAGCACTCAGCGATCCGCCGCGTCTTCTCGGCAGGTGACTATTCGATCTCTTCCATGGAGCACTCGGACACCACCCCATGAAGCGAGAAGAAGAAGTAGAGGGTCCACTTCGCCCATAGAGACGTTGGAACATCATGCCGGGTGAGTACAATTAAAATTAAATTACTCCTTTTAATAACTCCTAAAGATTGGTATGTTATGTTCTGCCTGTATCACTGACTGGATTCTATGCCGGGCTTTGTGTATTCCCTACCTTCGGGCGGCGTGCATTTTGTTTGGTTGAACACCTTTCAGATGAGAGGGTGGGAGAGAGATGTCTTTTTTAGGACCGCGTTTAGATCATTCAAGTCGTATAGTTCCATTGAGGTTCTTTTCAGAGAACCCGGGAACTTCATGGGTTCTGTCTACTACGGACAGGTTGATCGCGAAGGCTGGCAGTGCCATTTGGGTGTTCATGCGTTCGACAGAACTTCTACCGGATTTAGTGTATTCCCTACCTTAGGGCGGTGTGCATTTTTTCTGGTATAGATGTCCGCCGGTGTGTGTGTTCGATCAGTGGTATTGGCCATCCTAAGGGGGGTCGTTTGGGGGAAGGGGGGGGGTGAACCAATTTTTTGTGCGTGTTGCTTCTCCGTTTGCTTTGTATTGCAGTTGCAGACGACGTCGATGGATATCTTCGAGACTACCTCCAACCCTCACCAAACACGAGGCAGATGCGGGGCGCTGAGTGGCCTGCTGGCTCTCTGCTGCATGGAAGAGATCGACTCGTCATCTGCCAAGAAGATGAGGCGTTCGCAATGGATGGAGGGGCACTGAATCGAGTGGACGGTGGGTGGGTGGGTGCTATTGTGTGTCGGGGGGAACCTAGTTTCAGCTACCGGGGGCAGTGCTTGCACGGTAAGACCACCGTAACAGTGGTCACGGGGGGGAACTCTAGCCCTTTGGTTTCTTGCTCGCAATCAACCGCTCGGCACAGTTTCCGCCCATGCCATAGCAGCGTCTTATCGTCTTGAGAGATGAGGACTCGATCTCTTCCATGCAGCAGACAGACAGCAGAGCACTCGGCGACCCGCCGCGTCTTCTCGGCAGGTGACGAGCGATCTCTTCCATGGAGCACTCGGACACCAACCCATGAAGCGAGAAGAAGAAGTGGAGGGTCCACTTCGCCACGGAGATGTCGGCACATCATGCCGGGTGAGTACAATTAAAATTAAATTACCCCTTTTAACAACTCCTTAAAGATTATCTTATTTTCTGCCTGTATCACTGACTGGTTTCTATATCAGACATAGTGTATTCCCTACCTTCGGGCGGCGTGCATTTTTTCTAGTATAGATGTCTGCCGATGTGTATGTTGTAATCAGTGGTATTGTCCTTGTCCACCATTAAACTAGCGTTTAATTTGTATTACAGTTGCAGACGACGTCGATGGATAGATATCTTCGAGACTACCTCTAGCTCTCGCTAACCACGAGGCAGATCTTCGCAGAGCAAGCGCGCATGTACATTGCGTCAAGCTCGCCGTGACGTCAGCATGGGACAAGACAGCGTGGGGTGAGTGTGTTGCGAAATACAAGCGTTACGCTTCGCCGATAGTTTTATTATTATGGCGATAAAACTATTTCTACATTGATATTTGTATTGAGTTAGAAACTAGACGACTTAATTGAGCAGATTTGATCATATTTGATATTTCTTTAAATCGGCACAGCACGCTTACCTCTTTGCATTAGCACGTATAATTCCAATAGCTTGTGTATATAATTTACGTTAAAGAAAAGTTGGATACAATTCTGGTAAACATCATTTACGTTTGCACTTATTTCAAGTGTCAGTAAAATGTATTGTTATATGATTTATTCCTATCGGAGTGCAATTTAGTTTCTTAGAACTCTACGATGCGTAACTATTATTCGACATATCCAAAAGGTTAGTCTAGAATGTAGATATTCAAATAGAGTTCACTTTTTTAGGAATATATATAACGCTCAATGCCGTTTTAAAAGTGAATCAATCAAGTGTGGGTCAACATTTATCCAAAATATCAAAAGTAATGAATATTTAAATATTGTGTTAGTATTAAAACAAATTAATACAAGTTATAAATTACTTTCACAGCTTAAACAATTTCAACTGCCTATAACGAAGTGTCGGCTGTTGATCACAGGCTACAAAGCAAAGCACTTATCTTGCACATACTTAACGTGATTGCATAGTTTGTATTTTCAATTGAATCAAATCTTGACATTGATTTTTCCTTCAGATTTGAAGACACACACTTATTGGAGCAACGAGTGATTGAGGGTCGACGATGAAGAATAGAAAAATTAATGTATATAATAAGGCAAAGCCTTACAAAAAAAAGAAAAAAACAACGCAGAGCAAACAATTCAAATATTGTAAAAGGAGTGCATTAGTATTTTTTTAAAGTTAATTTAATTAATACAGTCTTGTTGTGCCATCGTTGGCACAAAAGCGCATTTTCTTGCTTCGATCCGTATATTTGCAGGATGTTCTCATCGTGTGTTTTAGCTCGCGAGTAAATGTTGCGCGTGTACACAGCACAACGCTATTGTAGTGCATGTAGTATTGTGTGGTAGATGTAGTTAGTAGTATTGTGTGGTAGATGCACTTAGAAGTAGAAGTGTGTGTTTTGTAGAAGTAAGTAGAAATAGTTAAGTGCTCAGTACTCGTGCTAGCAAATTCAAAGAATGAGTTTGCAAAGTAAAGAGTAAATTTTATTCTTGTACCTTTTTTCACTTTAATAATTATTAAAGTCTATCTGACGGTCGGGCCCGGCCGTTAAATAGACTCGCTCTAAACACAAACACTAGTTTGCTCCTTATTTTCTTTGCCCCGCGGTGAAGATGGCGAGAGGTAAACGGCTATGGGGATGGGGGAGGCCGATAAAAAAATAAAAAAAATAAAACATTAAGATAATTATGCATATTACATTACTCAAGACTGCTGGCGGATCGCAAGCACAACAGCTCCAGAGTTGCAGTAGACGCACACCAGGAGAAGGGGAGAGGTAAAAAAAAAAACGTAATATATTTCTATTAGTATCTAAAAGTAACCAGTTTCTTATAACATTTACCTAACTCATATTTTGTCCTTATGTTACATGGATTAGATCTACGAGACGCTTCGGGCTGCTTCAAGACGATGCGCCATCGACGACTTTCGAGTTGCAGTAATCCCACACTAGAGGTAAAGTAACGACCTAATATAATATGTTTTAAATATTACCACAAAGTAATAGAATTCCTACACAATTACGTAAATCATGTGTGCTTTGCTGTTCCTGACCCTACCACAACCCACAACATAATAGAATTCCTACATATTTACGTAACTCATGTGTGCTTTGCTGTTCCTGACCCTACCACAACCCACAACATAATAGAATTCCTACATATTTACGTAACTCATGTGTGCTTCTGTTATATGAAATAGATCTACAAGCAACGCGTTGGGCTGCCTCAAGACGATGCGCCATCAACGACCTTCGAGTTGCAGTAATCCCACACTGGGAGAGAGGTAAAGTAACGACCTTATATATATTTTAATTATTACCACAACATAAAAGAATTCCTACATATTCACGTAACTCATGTGTGCTTTGCTGTTCCCGACCCCCCCCCCCCCCCCCCCCCCACCAACAACAAAATAGAATTCCTACATATTTACATAACTCATGTGTGCTTCTGTTATATGAAATAGATCTACAAGCAACGCGATGGGCTGCCTCAAGACGATGCGACATCAACGCCCTTCGAGGTGCAGTAATCCCACACCAAAAGAGAGGTAAAGTAACGACCTTATATATTTTAATTATTACCATAACATAATAGAATTCTTCCATATTTACGTAACTCATGTGTGCTTTGCTGTTCCTGACCCCAAAACCCACAACATAATAGAATTCCTACATATACGTAACTCATGTGTGCTTCTGTTACATGAAAAAATAGAACTACGAGAGACGCGTTGGGCTGCCTCAAGACGATGCGCCATCAATACCCTTCGAGTTGCAGTAATCCCACACCAGGAGAGAGGTAAAGAAACGACCTAATATATTTTAATTATTACCACAACATAATGGAATTCCTACATATTTACGCAAATCTTGTGTGCTTTGCTGTCCTGACCTCCCCAACCCACAACATAATAGAATTCCTCCATGTTTACGTAACTCATGTGTGCTTTGCTGTTCCTGACCCCACAATCCACAACATAATAGAATACCTACATATTTACGTAACTCATGTGTGCTTCTGTTACATAAAAAAATAGAACTACGAGAGACGCGTTGGGCTGCCTCAAGACGATGCGCCATCAACATCCTTCGAGTTGCAGTAATCCCACACCAGGAGAGAGGTAAAGTAACGACCTAATATATTTTAATTATTACCACAAAATCATTAAATTCCTTCATATTTACGTAACTCATGTTGTGCTTTGCTGTTTCTGACTCCACAACATAATAGAATTCCTACATATGTACCTATCTCATGTTTGCTTTGCTGTTCCTGACCCCCTAAACCCACAACATAATAGAATTCCTACATATTTGCGTAACTCATGTGTGCTTTGCTGTTCCTGACCCCACAACCCACAACATAATAGAATTCCCACGTATTTACGTAACTAATGTGTCCTTCTCTTATATGAAATAGATCTACAAGCAACGCGTTGGGCTGCCTCAAGACGATGCACCATCAACGCCCTTCGAGTTGCTGTAATCCCACACCAGGAGAGAGGTAAAGTCACGACCTAATATATTTTAATTATTACCACAACATAATAGAATTCCTACATATTTACGAAAATCATGTGTGCTTTGCTGTCCTGACCCCCCAAACCCCCAACATAATATAATTCCTACATATTTACGTAACTTATGTGTGCTTTGCTGTTCCTGACCCCACAACCCACTTCCACTACATAATAGAATTCCTACATATTTACGTAACTCATGTGTGCTTTGTTGTTCCTGACACCAAAACCCACAACATAATAGAATTTCTACATATTTACGTAAATCATGTGTGCTTTGCTGTCCTGACCCCTTAAACCCACAACATAATAGAATACCCACATATTTACGTAAAGCATGTGTGCTTTGCTGTTCCTGGCCCCCCAAACTCACAACATAATAGAAATCTTACATATTTACGTTACTCATGTGTGTTTTGCTGTTCCTGACCCCACAACCCACAACATAATAGAATCTCTACGTATTTACGTAAGTCATGTGAGCTTTGCTGTTCCTGACCCCCCAAACCCACAACATAATTGAATTCCTACATATTTACGTAACTCATGTGTGCTTCTGTTACATAAAAAAATAGAACTTCAAGAGACGCGTTGGGCTGCCTCAAGACGATGCGCCATCAACGCCCTTCTAGTTGCAGTAATCCCACACCAGGAGCGAGGTAAAGTAACGACCTAATATATTTTATTTATTACCACAAAATAGTAAATCCTACATACTTACGTAACTCATGTTGTGCTTTGCTGTTCCTGACTCCACTACATAATAGAATTCCTATATATTTACGTAATTCATGTTTGCTTTGCTGTTCCTGACCCCTTAAACCACAACATAATAAAATTCCTACATATTCACGTAGATCATGTGTGCTTTGCTGTTCCTGACCCCACAACCCACAACACAATAGAATTTCTACATATTTACGTAACTCATGTGCGCTTCTGTTACATAAAAAAATAGAACTACGAGAGACGCGTTGGGCTGCCTCAAGATGATGCGCCATCAACATCCTTCGAGTTGCAGTAATCCCACACCAGGAGAGAGGTAAAGTAACGACCTAATATATTTTAATTTTTACCACAAAATAATAAAATTCCTACATATCTTCGTAACTCTTGTGTGCTTTGCTGTTCCTGACTCCACAACATAATAGAAATCCTACATATTTACGTTACTCATGTGTTACATGAAATAGAACTACACGAGACGCGTTGGGCTGCCTCATGACGATGCGCTATCAACGACCTTCGAGTTGCAGTAATCCCACACCAGGGAGAGAGGTAAAGTAACGACCTAATAAATATTTTAATTATTACCACAAAGTAATAGAATTTCTATACATATTTACATAACTCATGTTTGCTTTGCTGTTCCTGACCCCACAATCCACAACATAATAGAATGCCTACATATTTACGTAACTCATGTGTGTTTTGCTGTCCTGACCCCCCAAACCCACAACATAATAGAATACCCACATATTTACGTAGTTCATTTGTGCTTTGCTGTTCCTGACACCACAACCCACAACATAATAGAATACCCACATATTTACGTAACTCATGTGTCCTTCTGCTACATGAAATAGATTTACGAGAGACGCGCTGGGCTGCCTCAAGACGATGCGCCTTCAACGACCTTCTAGTTGCAGTAATCCCACACCAGGAGAGAGGTAAATTTTATTACCACAAAGTTATAGAATTCCTATACATATTTACGTAACTCTTGTGTGCTTTGGTGTTCCTGACTCCAAAAACCTACAATTTAATAGAATTCCTACATATTTACGTAACTCATGTTGTGCTTTGCTGTTCCTGACTCCACAACATAATAGAATTCTTACATATTTACGTTATTCATGTATGCTTTGCTGTTTCTGACCCTACAACCCACAACAAAATAGAATTTCTACATATTTACGTAACTCATGTTGTGCTTTGCTGTTCCTGACTCCACAACATAATAGAATTCTTACATATTTACGTTATTCATGTATGCTTTGCTGTTCCTGACCCCACAACCCACAACATAATAGAATTTCTACGTATTTACGTAAGTCATGTGAGCTTTGCTGTTCCTGACCCCCCAAACCCACAACATAATTGAATTCCTACATATTTACGTAACTTATGTGTGCTTCTGTTACATGAAATAGAACTACGAGAGACGCGTTGGGCTGCCTCAAGACGATGCGCCATCAACGCCCTTCGAGTTGCAGTAATCCCAACACAGGAGAGAGGTAAAGTAAAGACCTAATAAATATTTGTATTATTACCACAAAGTAATAGTATTCCTATACATATTTACGTAACTCTTGTGTGCTTTGGTGTTCCTAACCCCAAAAACCCACAATATAATAGAATTCCTACATATTTACGTAACCCATGTTGTGCTTTGCTGTTCCTGACTCCACAACATTATAGAATTCCTACATATTTACGTAACTCATGTGTGCTTTGCTGTTCCTGACCCCCTAAACCCACAACATAATAGATTTCCTGCATATTCACGTAACTCATAGTCATGGGTGCTTCTGTTACATGAAATAGAACTACGAGAGACGCGCTGGGCTGCCTCTAGACGATGCGCCATTAACACCCTTCGAGTTGCAGTAATCCCACACCAGGAGAGAGGTAAAGTCACAACCTAGTATATTTTATTTATTACTACAAAGTAACAGATTTCCTACATCATTTACGTAACATGACAAGTCCATATTCGGATCGCGTCTAGTCTTACGAAAGCACGTCTAAGTTATTATTCACTTTGTTCAAATCGTGTGTATTAATTAAAACAAATATCTTAATTATTTGGGCACAGATAATTACAAGTAATCGTAAAACAGTAGAGCCGGTTGTTTGTTACAGATCACAATGCAAGGTACTTAACCTGTACATAAAACGTAATTGCTTAGTTTTTATTTTTAATTGAATCAAAATCTGAACATTTATTTTTTCTTCAGATTTGAAGACATCACTGCAGAAGAGGCTCAAATCCGTCACCAATGAAGATTATACAGATGTAAAATGTAAAATGTAAAAAAACCCACCTTGAAGCAAACTATTTAAATATTGTTAAAGGAGTGCATTAGTTTTGTTTTTTAGTTTTGTTTTAAACGTACAATAATTGTAATACTAGTTCGGCAAACGTTGGTACACACGCACCTTGATCCGTATATTTGCACGGTATTCTCATCGTGTGTTTTAGCTCGCGAGTAAACATTGCACGTGTACACGGCCCAGCACTATTCTAGTGTATGTAGTATTGTGTGGTAGCTGTAGTTAGTAGTAGCAGTGTGTGGTGTGTAGAAGTAGAGTAGAAATAGTAATGTGCTCAGTACTCGTGCTGGAAAATTCAAAGAATGAGTTTGTAAAGCGAAAAGTTAATTTTACTCTTGTATTATATATAGTCTATCTGACGGTTTGGCCAGGCCATCAAATAGACTCACTCTAGACACAATCGCTAGTTTGCTCCTTATTTTCTTTGCTTCATGATGGAGATGGCGGAGATGGACGGCTATGGGGATGGAGGAGGCCGATTAAAAAAAAAAAAAAAAAATGTTTTTATATTATAAATTTATAATGCAGACATAGTTGTGAGAAAAATAGATTCAGCTTATTTATAATCTGATAAGGACTACTGTGTTTTAATCTTAATCTGTATTCTTTGGAAGTGTTTTCAATCGAACAATTTAATGCTATAAATGCAATAATAAACGGCTTTTTGCTTAATTATTGTTAACCAGACTTTCTCTTCTGTATATTCGTAACGCATGTAATGATAGTGATTATTAGCTCTGACTGCGTAAATAAATACATGTGTACATTTTTAAACCAGTGTTTACGTTTACATGTTGTACTTTTATTAAAGACAAGTGCTTCCGTATGTGTTATTTTATTTTACTTGAAACCTAACCTCCATTGCTCATATTTTGTCTATAACAAAGTTTAAATATTATATGTTATTGTTGTCAATTATGATTGTATTGTGTTATCAATAAAGGAATATGTGAATGTTGGTATGTGTTCACCCTACACTTCCCTCCAATGTTTGTAATCATGTGGAATTGTTGTTTGAGTTTGTTTTTAAGTTGAACATAATCAAACTGTAGCACACATTACTTTTAATACATAAATTGCTACCTAAACCTCATCCCAATACCTAAATCTATACTCTTTTTTTTGGCCGAGCAAGTAAATTCTATTAATTAATTAATGAAGTAATTAAGTATTTTTTGTTAATGTAACTAAAGAGGATATACTATTCCTTCAAAGAAACTCGTACCAACTGCCAGGGATAAGTCAATGTATCACTTACTCTTCCATCTTTACCAGTTGTATAATTAAATACTGTCATAAAATACTGCCATAAAATACTGTCGTCGAACGTTTGCCTCAGCGCAAATATTGGCAGGCGGAGCTGGCTGTCAGTATGTTCCAGTCGTCTTGGGGTCGTTTTACACGTGGAACGTGGAATAGATTATAGTATAGCTATTGTTCACATTTTCAATTGGTTAAGATGTCATTTAATCGAGTCATTTAAGTGTAATTGTAATGGGGAAAATGCGTCATTTTTTTAGCATTTTACTAGATTAGGATTAACTTCCTGAATACAAAAATATTTTATTTCGATGATATAGAATAAAGATTAATTTATAAAAACGAGCTAAAAGTTTCACACATATTTATGGCGGGGAAAACGGGTCATACGTAACTTTCCATATATCAGCAATCAACCAATCATAAAATGATAAATAAAATAACGCTTATTTGGAAATTATCATATGCAAAATCATATAAAATCGAATTAATGTCTAGTACGTCTAATAATAAATTTTGAAGCCCAATTACTATAAAAACACCTAGCTTCAAGAAGGTACGAAGTATGTGTGAGTGTGCGTGTGTATTAATGTGTGCGAGTGCGTGCGAGTGTGCGTCAGTGTGCATGAGTGTGCGTCAGTGTGCATGAGTGTGCATGAGTGTGCGCGAGTGAGTGTGCGTGATGTGCGTCGTGAGCATGAGTGCGCATGAATGTGCGTGTGTGAGTGTGCGTGAGTACGTGTGTGCGTATGTGTAAGTTGGTTTTGTTTTTTGTTTTTTTACATTTCTCTTGTTAGTTTAAGTTAAAACACTAGTCTAGTGGGACTTGTTGCATTGTACTTTATTGTAAGCTGTTATTATATTGCATTGCACTAGTGGGTCACTGAACCGTTGTCAATAAAGATCCAATCAATCAATCAATCAATCAATCAATCAATACCAAACCTATTTTCATAGAATATCAGTAAATATTGGGTGTTGTTATTCATATAAAGCAGACTTGACAACGGCTTGAGTAAAAATTTTGACAAGGTTAGCTTGATGACCTTGAAAATGTGATTGTTTCGTCTAGGAGGCGGTGGTAAAGTCATTCATATAAACAGTGATTTTCATGGATTGTGACGTCACATGCCGTTTAAAAATAATAGTGCGGGAAACATATATCAAAATCTTTGAGCATTTATAGAAGTATAATGAGTGAATTCTAAGACTTTTAAATTAGGTTTCTGATGTCTTTAGGTGAATAACAATATATTCGACGTACTTTCAGAGCTGTAGAAAATTCATGCACATTCCCTTTTAAGCTTAGCAAGACAAATATGTTCTTATGATGTGCGGCATCATGGGCGTCTGTGAAAAACGCTTTCATGCTACACACACGTGTTTTGATGTATAAACAGATTATAACCTGCATTAGATGGCGACGTCAAAATATGACATGAAGCGTTATCACTCCGTTCGGTCCTTTCACCAGCCACGTCATAACAAATAAGCTCAATATATAGCTAATTCTGGAAATGGCACAAAACACTAGGAACAGTCCCACACTCAAGAGCACAAAACACATCTCACTTCGTCGTCTGTTGAATCACAACTGCCTTACAATCACCCAGTCATTGTACAATATCTTCGGTAATACCCCCGTCTTCTGTCACGGGTGGGTGAGCGGCAGCCAACCAGCGACCGTGGCTAACTCAAATACCTGCTCGGGTTGGCCGAGACCGTAAACACGTCATTGATTGATGACGAAAGCATTACCGAAGTTATTGTATGACGACTTCCTCCACCACCCCAACATTGCTCGATTGATTGATTGATATTTGGGCTTAACGTCTCATATTTTTGCAACTGGGCTAATCGAGACGATGAGCGGGGGAAATATGTAGATGAAATAGGGGGCTGTTTGGAGGCAAATTTAAATCTTTGTAAAAATTCTTAAATTTTTAAATAAGGGGCTTGTGCCACTGTACCATGTTTAATCAATTACTGTACTATCATGGTACTATCTATTATGGACAAGAATGAAGTGATTTACTTACTTACTTAGTTCCTCTGTTAAAGTACTAACTAGGGCTTGCAACCTTACTCTGGGACACTATAATTATTTGATCGTGGATTAATTAGAAAGGGAATGCAGTTAAAACTAAAAAAAAGAGAAAGTTGAATAAAATTATTATCAATGGTTATCAATGGCCAAAGATAGTATTATACAATTAATGATACCAGTTTCTAAATAGTCCTTATTATTTAGTCCTAGTCGATAATGATGATGCTGTTGTAGAAGTTTGACGTAGTAGATGTTGCAGAGTGAAGACTTGAAGTTCGAAGTCGGAGTTGATGATTAAGGTTAGTTGTTAAATCAATTGTAGATAAATATTATATTATAAATATCATCATTGAATACTCACCATCGTGCGAACCATTTTACTGGCCATGCCGTAAGAAGCAAGGTGTTGTCGTCACGGATTATGTAAGTAAGCATGTGACACAGCATTGAGATACAGATTGAATTAATAGAGCGCCCCCGCTGAAGTATCTTTAGTGACCGACTCGAACTTGTCACACAACCCTTTTCTTTTGTCTTGCGATCAAGAGAATACATTTTATTTCTACACGTTGTTCGTAGATAATTATATTAATTTTCTAACTGCATGTTGTTCGTGACGACCTGTTGATCATGAGAATTTTTGATGGTTTTGTCCTTCGATGAAAACAACTGATTCCATTCACCAAATTGAATCGGTTGTTTTCATCGTAGGACATCAATATATCTCATGATCAATATCTTAAGCCACAAACAATATATACAGGAAAACTAATATGATTTACGAAAAGCGTGTTCAGAAGTAGAATGTATGTTATTGACCGCAAGACAAAAGAAATTAGGTGTCGTCTAGCAGTGCTTACCGGGGGCTGACTCGAGTCGGTCACAATATAGACACCTCAGTGGGGGGCGTCACTTCACTATTACATAATCCGTGACGACAACACTTTGCTTACAGCGTGGCCAGTATACAACTACTGTATGCCTACCGTCAACTGTTTATGTATACTGTCTTCAAACGCCCTGGATCTAACTTTATGTACAAGTGACGTAGTCAGCCGTACAGCTTCTGGTTGTTTCTAGCGTGGACGGGATGCTAGCTATTGATATGTGTAATCAATGTGCTATAGCCATCACCGTACAGCCTCACGTCTTCAGGTGTGCCTTGGGGCGGCTATGTTGTTGGTTTTTGAAATGATGAGATAACTAACACTTACTGGCATATGCAGAGTCAAGTATCAAGCAGGATTTGTTGCTATCGAATTGTTTTATTACATGCTATTTTCCATTAAAAAAAAACTCCATAGCAACCATAAACAAATGACATACTTAACTTGACTGTGCATCTCGCCCGCGTATCATGTCCTGCACAGGATGAGCTGTTATTATCTGTTTATATATATATTATCTGAAATGCACCTCTAAAAAAAAGAGTTTTACTGGCATACAGAATTGAGTACAATATATGATTTATTCATCACCAATAGAAAAAATATTTAAACTGGTACATGCACAAATTATAATAGAAATGTTGTAATTGATTGCATTTAAAAGAAATATAAAAACAAAATCGTAACAGTTGTTCATCAGACTTGATAAGCAAATAGATAGGAGGATAAAAGTGGATACACAGAAGACAAGAAGTCTATGCAACCATCCTCATATATTATTTTATTGATGCATTAACTACAATCTTATGGTCAAAAGCACCAAACTTGAAATGAAATATAATACAAATAAATAAATAAATAAATAAATAAATAAATAAAATAATAAATACAAACAAATTTAATACAAATAATAGTATCAGTATGTACCCGTCTGGATGATGTAATTATTTACAGTGCCGAATTATTGTTTCATTTACTGAAGGAGTAGACTAGTTAGCAACCTCTTTACCTTGAGCAAGTGTATCTTGTAGCTGGGCCAAAACCACAAGATCAACTTTCTGAGGGTTATTTTTATTTTCTATGACGTTTCACTTCAAGTATCAACTATAGCGGTCGACTTAAACAACATATGTTGTATTTAGAGTTATCACGTATATTTAATCTAGCTTGTGTACTGAGCACATTACTTTAGGCACTACCACCACCACTACAAAACAAAACACCACACACAGCTATCACACACAAAACTCCACTGCTACTACTACTACGATAGCATTGTGCTGTGTACACAAGCAAAATTAACGCGAGAACTTAATATAGCTAAAAGAATATCGGACGGAATAAAAAAACTGAAGTGAAACCCCGCAATCTCTCCTTTGCGAATTTGATATTTGATTATTTTATGCAGAAACATTGGTAAACCAGTTCACTCCTTTTACAAAGAAGTTTTACAAAATGAACCAATCAAGTTAAAAACGTACCGGTGTAAATACCAGCACATACTGGATACCTAGATCACTTACCAAGAGATATTACGAGGTCACCAACTCCTTCCTCAAGCACTGTCCATGCCTGACCGGCGCCAGTCAGAAAGGGACAATGCTTGATGAAGGAGTAAGAGACTCCGAAATATCACGCTAATGACCATAAGTAACCCAGGTTGTAGTTCAGGGTGGGTTTATGTTTCTTATACCATATCGATATTATTACTAAAACGATAGCTCGTTCTATTTATGCTCAGAATGCGATGGAAGTAGATTTATACCCCAACTCTAAACACTTCAACAACACATTAAAAGCTATTTTAAGTGTGAGTGCATTTGACACAAAATTCAATAATGAGATTGTTTTGCAAATGTTAACCCTCGAACACAAACGAAGTTTGAAATCTAGAGTAACAGTTTTTGTCTTGTGTCTGTAACAAGAGTTTCAACTTGGGTCTTACTTGTGTATGACGTGACTGTCAACTGAACTAAAGTTGAAGTCAACAAAGAGAAAGAAGGGAAAATTAACGTAATCGTATCATTTTGGTAAGTTTGCTAAACAATTATTTTTCTTATGGGAAAAAGCATGCTCGTGATTTTCACCCGTGAGTAACAAGACAAAGTAAAGCAGATTCAAATGATTGTCTCTTTGATATGAACGCAGGAGTTCTTTCAGGAACGTAAGAGTTCAAAAGAGCTCGGATAACATCCAATGATTATGAAAAGGAAAAAATAACAAGAATGCCTAAAAATAATATATGTCATTAAAATTAGAATATAAATCTTATTGAACGGTTATATCCCTATCTAATACAGTCATATTGCTCGCCAGTATTAAGTCTATTGAGTTAATCGAACCCACATTTACCAAACTAGAGGTACGTGCTATACTCTTATTTAGCTATCGACATCGTTGCCCGGAACATTGACAACTAAATTGCAAAGTGAATACAATTTCAGAAAGTGTTTACAAAGCGAATAAACACGATGTCAAAATACCAATTTTACCAAAAAAGTTAATACATTTTAAGAACTTACAACGGCCACATTTGAATAAATAATTTGCATAAGAGCGCCATTAACTACCAATTAAGAAGCGCGCAGGCGAGAAGCGTCTAGCCAACTGGAGATTGTTTCTTACTTTTTATTTCATTTTTAGTAAAGGTGTTATCGAGTTAATGTTCCATAGAAATTACGTAGCCAGCCTCGTCTCCCTCACAAAACAATTACTGTATTCATCTCACTGTTAAGAATGTTTTTCACTGTTTTCTTTTTTCTTTTTTTTTGTATACATAATTATTTAATCAATTCAAATCAACTCTTTTTTTATAGAACATATTTAATAAACTCAAGACACATCCTATTAATAGTTAAACCTATTAAACTTAGACTTAGATTATAAACTTAGATTATTGTGCCACAATATTACTTAACACATAAGGATATTTATCAATAGAATGTAAATAATTCAAAACAATGATACATGAAATACTAAATGAGTTGTGCTGGTAACTGTTAAAGTAAATATTGTGATGTTAGTATTAACTGTTATAATATTTAAATAGAAAATCAACCGCTAGATTACCTTGAAGAAAGAATTAAGAGTGTACAGGAGTTGCATGGAAGAGATACAAGACAAACTGAAAACAACGAACTAGTGTCCAACTCACACAAATATCAACGATCAGTGTTTACTGTTCAATGCTGGCAACTACCAAGCACATACAAGTTGTAATAAATGTAAAATAAGTTTTAATGGTTATGTACAAAAGGGGTAGTAAAAGGAACGGATTCTGTGAAGGTACTGTGTTGTAAATGATGACTATTTATGAGATTGTGAAACATAGTATAGCAATGAAGCTAAATACAATGTCTTGTTTTGGTTTGATACAGCTTCTTGAGGAAAGGAATTCTAAAGGAATTGTTTTATTCTCTGGTCGTGTTCAAGAGAATAATGTTTTAATAATTACTTTAATCTCAGTGTTATGAACAGTTAAATTGGAAGAATATCCAACCAGCTCTCGACTGATTAAATTTATATCAAAGAATGTGAACCATAAATTTGCGTTTCAGATGGGCTACAAGACATTGTTCACCGCAACTGACTCAAGCCTCCAGAGTTATCTACAAAGGCAAAAGTAGGACACAAAGGCAGACTAAAACTCCAGTCAATGTTTCAATAGCTTTTATTGTAACATATAAAAGTACAGACAATTTAATTGGATTTCAGACTCTTTGAAATTCAAAACAAAAATAGGAACAAAAATTCGTGAAAGCAGATATTCTTTGGACTGCAAATTATAACGGTCGTTTGAATACAGTGCTATTATAATATACTCTATAGTCTATGTTAATATTTTCTACACTAAATCAATAATTGCATAGCTAGCAATGAATGCCGCAAGTGATTGAGACGACAAGCATGGTCGTAACATTATCGCATAGCATCAGTGTAACCGTGATTAGAACTATATTCCAGGGGGCGGCACAACTGAAGCCTTTACTTGTCAACATAAAGATGTGATACATGGACCCTATTAATGAACCACACTCAAGGTTACTTCACTAACTTGCTCTCAAGATAATTACATTAATTGTCAAAGTTAATATTAGAGTTATTAACATGATGAACAATATATAAGCTGGGTTAATAATTATCTGTGTGGTTTCCCCGTATACGACCATCATTAACCACTTGTAAAATAATTCCGAATCTATCAGTGTTACTGGACAACTTCCCCTCCCTCCCCCCAACCCCCCTCCCCCCCCCCCCCCAGGTAAGCTTGATCGATGTACTGCGCGCTGTGTCAAACTCATATTTCAAAAGTGTTACATTTCTAATTAAGTCAAAGGTGGACATGTGGGTATATTTTATGACACTCCAGTCCACGGGGCAATAAACTGACATCGACGGCTCAGTGGGAGATATAGACATACCTAGACGAGGCTATAGATAACTCGACTGAGTAGAACAACTGAAACAAACCACTTCTTTGTATTGTAACGCTCTTGTATATTTACTTATCCCTTTTCTATGACGTAGCTTGATAGACAAAATGATGGAAAATGATTTAGTAAAGCCTTTAAAGGTTCTTAATGTTGATCTACCTCTAACGATGGATCAAAAAGACAAGACTTCTCATCAATAAAAAAGAAGGTATTTGATGATTTTTTTTGCCAATATTTGTCTGTACTTCCTGTGCCATAGGAAGTAATGTATTAATCAATGTGTGGTGTCGGCAGATGTCGTATTGTTAGTTGGCGCGCGGTTTGATAGTCTTGGTGGCTGGGGGTGGAATCTTGACGAAGCCCGCAGCATCGAACACTGGTAGCAGATCGCGCACTCGCTGACCGGAACTGGTGACCACGTCAAAGATCCTGAGGGAAAATGAACTTTATTCAATTGAAGCGTCCAAATTATTTTCCCCCTTAATTATTCGTTGTCTCCTTATTCTTATCCCACAAACATATGCATTTCTAAACCAAGATAATTTTGTGATTTCAGTTTACCTAGTTTTTAGTTCAGTTTACCTTGTAATACCTTTCAAGTACTAATGATCTAGGAAAAATTGAGTTTAGAAAGTTGAGTTGAGTGTATCATTCATTACCTTACCAAATACTTCATTTTTTTATCGTTTGCTTTCTGGATTGTACAAGCCCCTTTGCAGTCCGGTAAAATTTTACTAAAAAATAGAATGTGCTCAAAAAGTGTCAAAAATAGCAACACAATCGGGATCGGGATCGCAATCGTACATTTTCTCCTTCTAAATCACTAAGACATTACGATTTTATTATGAACAGTATCATAAGAACCACGAAAGAAAACTTGTTCACGCTTTTGTTATCCCGATTACGATCCAGATGCCGACCATTGTGGTTGAGGCTTAAAAGTCGACGTATAGTAGTGACCGCGTATTGTATCGCTGAGAGGAATGAATACCTGTTGCCTACGATGCTTTTCCTTGTGCCTCTGAGAACTGGAGCCGAAGCTCCAAGCTCTGTCGGAAAGTACGTGGCCCCGTAAAAATCCAGCCCATTCTGAAGTAATAAGTTGGATTCCTCTAGATTAGCCAGTGTAACGCGAATCACTGGTGGGGGCCCGCTCGTGATATCACCCCTGGCACTCTTCTCAGTAGACCCTGAAACAACCGGTCAACTCTGAGGACATCACAGTCATTGTGAAAAGTACTTATCGACTTGGCGAAGAGAGGCGCAGGACGCACTGCGCCTGGGATGTACGCTCGTGGTCTTGAGAAAACTGGAGTAGGAAAGTAAAGGTTATCGTCCTTAGATGAGAACTAAGTCACACGTGACGCTGCGAGGCAGAGGGTGGTCGGACGAAGCAACAGCTTGGAAGCTGTATCTACGGCATGATGGGCATCAGAGACACAAGCCAAACAGGGAAACACAGTTCAACACCGAGATTACCTCTGCCAACATTGTATACGTGCTAGTAATAATAAGAACAACAAAAATAATAATAATAATAATAATAATAATAATAATAATAATAATAATAATAATAATAATAATAATAATAATAATAATAATAATAATAATAATAATAATAATAATAATAATAATAATAATAATAATAATAATAATAATAATAATAATAATAATAATAAAAAACCCAATACGAACAGAAAGCACGGTAACGAACATTAAAAAAAAACACCAAATATGTTTATGATTGTGGCTCTGTTCGTGTTGTGTTCTTATTTCAAGGTATCTCGGTCTGTATGAGGCTTGGTTCCATTTTAATATCTAAACACATTCAAACACCTCAAAAACAACAACGCGAGTTTCTAAATAATGCGCCTATTTGCGCATTGATAAATGTAAAATAATTTCTACATGACCCACAACAAAATGTCTACAAAATGTTGTGCACAATATATGAACAATGGGTATTCACTATTCACTACTATTTTGTAAAACCCCTATACTTCCAAACAGCTCCGCGGCTGTGAACCTGCGGATTTAACACATCTGCGGGCTGCGGTGATAGTTTTAATCCGGCATGTGACACGGAGACGTAGCAGCCTTATCTCCATGTGCCGGTTGGAGGATTATTAGCAACGAGCAACGACTGTTCGTTAATCACAGAAAAACAAAACGTGCATTCACTGTTGGTAGGTACGACGTTGTTGATTCGCATTCTCAAAGGAAAACTTTAAACCGCATTTGATCAAAAAGAGATTCAGAGCCCCAGGCAGGGCCATAACTAGGGGTTGGTAACCCGGGTAAAAAATCGGGAGTAGACGATTTTGAATTGCTATACTCGTCGTACAACATCTTCGGTAATGCTTCCGTCACGGGTGGGTGAGCGGCAGCCAACCAGCGACCGAGGCTAATTCAGATACCTGCTCGGGTTGGCCGAGACCGTAAACACGTCATTGATTGATGACGAAAGCATTACCGAAGTTGTTTTAAGAGACCTATATAATAAAATCGTCTTACAATAACTTCGATAATGCTTTCGTCATCAATCAATGACGTGTTTACGGTCTCGGCCAACCCGAGCAGGTATTTGAATTAGCCACGGTCGCTGGTTGGCTGCCACTCACCCACCCGTGACGGAAGCATTACCGAAGATGTTGTACGATGACTATACCACCGTTAATATCACACCAGTCACCAGTAACAAAATTAATGTTATAGAATACATGCCTAAAACTCGTTAAAACACTCCAACCACACTATAAGAATCGAACAAAAATCCGGGGCTTTGCTCCCCGGACCCGCCTCTCCCAGACCCTCCATTGTACTTTGCCCAATCATACCCGGGTGATTTTTATACCCTAGTTACGGCCCTGGCCCCAGGGCGCGAAGGAAGCTTCGACCTCAAACAAATGGAATGCGATGGCTTCATTTAATCTAGATTTATTGAAATGTGAATAAATTATGATTTCCGTTTAGTAACGTTAATCAATGGAAACTGATTGAATAAAACACGACATTTCGAAGACTGTCCGCCGCGTTTGCCGGAACGACGGAAACGGTTGTCACAGGCCGAATTACATCATATGGTTAAGTCCGACTTTCCATTTTAAAGGGAACATAGTATTAATTACTCAGAATTTTGTGAGGGTTTCCCAACGATCGCTCGATCCTGTATTCACATCTTAGCGAAACCTCACAGTAATCTTGACTCTACAGCATCAAGATGAAAATAGGGAAGCTCGCTGCGTCTAAAGTGAGTTCCCGTAGAGGCTGACTCAGTGGTAACTATGCCTGTCGTAAGAGGCGGCGAAGGGAGATCCTGTTCTTCCTCTTTTCCCACAATAACCTAATGAGGTCTATAGCCTCCTACTTGTACCACAGATAACTAATTGTTGTGCTTGTACCATTGATTTATTTCATTGATATTAAAGAGCAGTGTAAGGCACAGTGCCCTCTGTAGCCTGATGATTGATGAATGATGAATGATAATGAGGAAGGGAGGAGGGGAAGCCTGGTACCGGCACGTAGCCTATTCCTGTCGGAAAGTACCAAGGGGACCATCAGCTTTACATCCCACAGAAAACTCTGTTCGCTCTTTTGTGCTCTGGATTTCTCGCCTCTCTTCTTCATTAGCTGAATTAATGACTCTCGTTTAGTGTTACAACCGTTAATACAAAATAACACTTTCACATCCAATTTAAACGGTACACGTTACGGCGTAGAAGTCATCAAAGACTTTATTGCAATCTCACATCGTCGGCGGGAATTGTTCCATTCAATGTTTAACAACAAAATATAGTTTACATACACCTGAATACTATCAAAGACTTTACAGTAAAGAGAATGAATCACACGTTACCCACATCACGACTTTATTTAGAGCCATTGTTATAGAGATATCGGCGTAAGATACAAGGTGTTGTCGTCACGGATTATGTAATAAACGATGTCAGAATTTCCCTTCCACCTTACCACCACCACTTGGTACCAGCTAAGCGCTCGCGAGAAAGCAATGCAGGGAGGGTTGCGGTAGACCGCCAGGTGTCATTGTTATAAGTAGCAATCTTTTGATGTAGTTAAATGTTACAATTTCTCAATTACTTTTCAGATATATGGAATTATCACGAAAAATTGGTATATAATTAATTTTTAATTTTAAAAATAGCTTGAAAATCGTCAATTTTATAGCAATGGTCTCGTCATCATTATAATTTTCAGACTAAGCCAAAATCGTTAATATTATCGTTATCATTATTATTTTTTTTTTCGGCCGGTGCCGACAGCTACAAACCCCACGGACAAAGAACTTGACCACTACGGATACAGCTAACCCTGTATCTAGGAGAAGGTCCGGCTTTTTTAACTGTGTGTCACCGAATCGACTGTCGCCGGAGATTTTAGACATGACTGACGTATACAACTTTCAACAAAGAAGGCGACAGCCAAGTAGTCCTTTCAGTTTAGTGAATGGCAGAGTGTTAGTTAGGTTGGAACCAAGTATAGATCAACAAACAGGAGTCGCCAAATATTAAAACATAATCAAATAATTTCTGGACAAGTATTAACTAGTATGTAGGCCTACTACGTATGCCTAATTTTGTGTTGATCGTTCTAAAACAGAACACAACAAAAACACAAAACAGTATAAATTAGTAAGAGAACAGCTGATACACTCGTTGGGTTGTTCCGTCATGTCGTCGTGTCGGTTCTTATACGTTGTGATGGTTGAGAGAGAGGGGGAGGAGTGGGAATGATAAAGAGAGAGAGAGAGAGAGAGAGAGAGAGAGAGAGAACCATGCATGTTAAGATGGTGATCGTTGTGCTGTGGTTTATAGTATGAACGTTCTTCATAGTTTGACATTTATCGTAGGCTTTGTTACCCGGAACGGGTGTTATTGGCAGCCAGCTGTTATTTTTAAATGCCTCTTGGTATTCTAAATGTTGAGCCAGGGAAAGATTTTCCAACTAGTTATACCTTGAAAACAACACATCGCCTCCATTCAATCTCCTGGTCTATACACTGGATATGTTTATTTTCAATCATGTGACATCAACTTTTCCGTTACCCAGCTGATTTTTCAGAACAGATGATTGCTTCAATCATCTGTTCTGAAGTTGTTAATGTCTGCGTTAGTGTCAATAAGTGTCAACAGTTTCCACGGCGATCCAGGCCAAGGTTTTGTGATTTTATGAAAGTACATATTTACTCGCTTGTTGTTAGTACATTCCTTTTCTTTTAATGGATTTTTGGGACAATACGTTGTACGAGTATATTACAAGATTAGCAACATAACCTTAAATTCACGAATTCAAAATTGTAGTAGCGGTATTGGCTTATTCGGTGTAGGTCCTCCAAGTTAATTCCATCTTGATTAATCAAGATGCGTGATTTTTATACACCGGTATAGTTAACTGACGAAACAGGATGTATCATTATTTAATTGCGTAGTGTAGAAGAGGCATAAGTCTTACAGAAAACCTTCTTTTCTCATCTTAATGTGACTACGAAATGCTTTTAAAAAGTGTTTCCGTTAATCTACAATTCCGTGTTATCTACAATCGCATCTATTGCTACGGAGAGCGTGGCTAGGGTGGAGGCGGTGTTTGATCGACTGACATATTTTGTAACTTCTTTGTCATTCATTATTGTGTTTATTCTTTGTTCTAGTCGAGTGAAACTTCTTTGTCATTCATTGTTGTGTTTATTCTTTGATCTAGTCGAGTGGAACTTCTTTGTCATTCATTGTTGTGTTTATTCTTTGTTCTAGTCGAGTGAAACTTCATTGTCATTCATTTTTGTGTTTATTCTTTGATCTAGTCGAGTGAAACTTCTTTGTCATTCATTGTTGTGTTTTTTCTTTGTTCCAGTCGAGTGGAACTTCTTTGTCATTCATTGTTGTGTTTAGTCTTTGTTCTAGTCTAGTGTAACTTCTTTGTCATTCATTGTTGTGTTTATTCTTTGATCTAGTCGAGTGAAACTTCTTTGTCACTCATTGTTGTGTTTATTCTTTGTTCCAGTCGAGTGTAACTTCTTTGTCATTCATTGTTGTGTTTATTCTTTGTTCTAGTCTAGTGTTACTACTTTGTCATTCATTGTTGTGTTTATTCTTTGTTCCAGTCTTTTGTAACTTCTTTGTCATTCAAATTGTTGTGTTTATTCTTTTGTTATTTTGTTCACTTGTATTTTCTTCTTTGTTCAATTATTAGTTATTAAAATGTTGTGGTTGCTGTTGTTATTTATTTTATCAAAATTAAGTTATGATTCAAAGTTTGCTTTTCTTTTTGTCCGATTTACAGGCGGGGAGTAGGGACATTCCACGAGAGGCAGTTCAGTGTACATGGAAAAGAATAAATTACCAGTAATAACTGAATATATGCACACCTTCGCCTCGCGTGTTGGTTAATAGTCTGATTGCCGACTAGATAGAAGCTACTGCATGACAAACTAGACATTCAGATAAGCACACATATTTATTTGCATAAGCCGCATATAACAGCGATAACTCATAGTTGAGGCTTTCAGAGCACGTTAGGCGTTTCGTTTTATTTCGATATTTTTGTCATCCGAAGGTGTTTTTGGGCCAACCGAACCGGAACACAAACTCTTGTAACTGCGTTCTTAGATCCAGCCAGGAGATTTTGTTTATCAATGCCGCAAAGTTGCTCTGTGAAGCTAAAAAGGGAAGCCTCAATCGATATTTCTTTATTCGTGGAAGAAAGTTAACATGTAACAAAATCGTGGAGCCCATGCGATGCATTGAATATCAATTCAAGGTCATAATAAAACTTGGGTTGCCATTGTTTTGCCTACAACTTTCAACCCCTTACCGACGCGTTCGTCGTAATGTAGACGAATGACTCATAACCAACTCGCGATCAGTATTTGAAATTGTTGCTCTCTATATTCTCTATTGACCAAGAGTGGAGAATCACTCATCTACAGTAGGACCAGCTATAAGAAGCAAAGTGAATTAATCATCCCCACCGAGCTGCTATTGTTGCCGTTTCGAGGACGAACCCTTCCTTACCCCGGATGCACCTAGCCAGTGAAGAAGGGTTCGTCATCGAAACGACAACCATACGCAGCGCAGTGGGGTTGCTCTATTCATTCACTCTGCTTCTTATAGCTGGTCCGACTGTAGACGAAATGTTGTTTCGGGACTAGTATATAAATGATTCTCACCTGCACTTGGCGATGACTGTCCTGTCACGGCTTGCGGACCCCCAGTTACAGTCCCTGGCGGATCTTTGATGCGAGCTACTTCCACAATGCTCCCGAACTTGTACAAAGAATGGCGGATGTCTTCCTCGGGTATATCCTCAGGCACCTCCAGGACGAACACAGTGAAAGTCTTCTGAGGACGGCATGGAATGGGTACCTGAAAACAATATTTAGCGAGTGTTATATATTTTCCAAACATCCAGGCAACCCAATCGCTAACTCACAACTGCTTTGAGTGGTGAGAACCAATAGCTGAACCTAGTTTTTCTTGTGTTCTTAGTGCTTTTTCCACCACTTGCACGTGCGATATTTAGCGTTTTTAAGTGAGAATTAAAAAGCACATAGTCATCTATCTGAACTCCTTGAACTAGTCTTGAAGTGTGCGCTGTGCTCTTAGATTGCTAACTTCTCCAATGTGTTCCATCTCTCGAGCTCAGAGCTCTTAGCTCAGTCAGCTTGTGATTAGCATGGAAATATAAAACGCTGCTTGCGTCCAATCGCAATTAAAATTACCCCCGGTTATTGGTAGTGGGGCATCCTCCTCCCTAAGCATCCTCGATATTGTCTACGTCACTCACTCGAGTCTAGGGCGCCTACAAGTAGCTACTAATATAACCGTACAGAGAATAGTGTGACAAGTATTGGTTCTAAAGTCCATCCTAAGAGAAGATGACAGTGGAGTAATTGGGAGGGAATAAAACCATAAAACTCAAACTTCCGTTACAGGGTGATAATGAGTAGAAACCACAGATCGGTATTAATTTACAAACGCACCGCACTACACCCCCCCCCCCCCCTCCCCCCCCTACAGACCCCCCACACACAAGTTAGTAGCTAATAACTTGTTTTCATAATGGCAACTACCAATCAAAAGCCTTAAAATCATCCATCTAATATCTTATTAACTTATATTGAATTTTATTAGCTGTTCATAATACCGGGCCCTGAAATATTTACGTAAGCGGAGACTTTCAAGTGGCCAGTTACTACGATACATAATGAAAAGCAGATAATTATTAATTAACCTCTCTGGAAGACTGATGTTTCTGAGAAACCAATAAAAACAGATTTTTTCGATGGAATAAAATATTATTCATTCTTTCATTCATTCGTTCGTTTTAAAGTAAGTAGATTGTCAAAATATAATTCATATTGTAGATGTGCAAAAGATGTAATATCTTCTCTATTGACATAATATTTATCGTGGTTGTAAATCATTTCATATTAATCTATTTATGAGAGACTGTATAACACACTACTGTGAAACGATTTTAAAATATTCCACTTTGCTTAAATTAATATTAATAACATGACGACCGTTGTTTAATTCTTTTGTGGTTCGATTTCAAAGTAGCGGTGAACTAACGAGGCAGGGGTCATCTACTCACTTTCTTGTAGAAACGCGCCCCCGTCACCTTGTGGAAGCCCTTTTTGTACACAGCTTGGTAATCTTCGGGATCGCTGAATTTGAATAATATTCCCGTCGCCGTCTTAGTCAGCGAAAATAAACCTTAAAAAAAAAAACAGCTGGTGATAAGTTCATACATTTTACTCTTCTCTGTATAACGAATCTGGAAAAAATGCAAATATTTCCTTGGTTGAATTTCCATCCCTATAGAGTATATTCTGAAGCATTCAACTCATCCTAAACAAAGAGGATCTCATAAAAGATTAACATAGTAAGCAGTCTGCTGAAATGTATGCAGCAATCTGCCATTCACTAGACATTTAAAACGCACAAAGACTAGGTAAACAAAACCTCTTGACTCCCTTGTGGGAGAGGATCATAGAAATGCTGGAAGCGATTTGTGTTACTGTTGTGAACAACGGGTTCTCTTGAAGAGTAAACTGTTTGAAGAAATATTACAATACCTATCACAAGACCTTCTTCTTTTTATTATTAGCAAAACGGGTGTCAAACGAAAATGTTTCATTCCCCTGCGCTCTACGACGTTTTTATGGCCGTCGCAAGTCTCGGTGAAATATTGTGGTACCGGCCAGACTCAAGCCAAAGCGGCCAGAGACCCATTTCGTTTCGGCCAGCTAAATTAAAAAAGAGGTAATACTATAACAATTATGCATTGATTCGTTATCTGTAGATAGCCCTAATTCAGTCTGAGTTGAGCAAAGGACAATATACGTTACTGTAACTTATATGATCTTTCAGCAACATATTATTACTTAAATTTGGTTGTTGAGCATCAGAAATCGACTATACTTTCAGACATTTTACAGAAACGCGTCCAGTAGGAAGGCCAATCTGGCCGTGACGTGGCCTATCGGGGTAGACTTAATCCGCTTTATTATAGCTACATTTGCAAAAACCATGTTGTGAAATTCGATTTAAAACTCTCTACCGGTATTACAAAATATTCATGGAATGTGGGAAACAGTCTCGTATTGCACATTGATGTGTAGGGCCGTAATTGATCTGACAGCAAGTTTAATTTGTTTTGCTGAACTTTTCCCCATCTGAACTGGGTAATTACAACAACAAAAATAGTCACGTTGTATTTCGGACAAACATTGATTATGCACCAATCAAAGTAAGATACAACAATGGAGTTGCCTAGCTACCGATTATTTGCCCGACCCAAATGAGTGTGTACTGTGACAGCAACGGTTGCGAGGCGACCTGACTGAGATATTAGGACATGTAAGACGGGACTGTGAACTTCACAACACTTCAACACTTGTTGAATGAATTACACCGACTTCGTGCTAAGGTGGGAACTGGCAATTCCACAGTAATGAAACACGTGTGAGAAGACGTTGACTTCAGAGACAATTCTTATTCCCTTACTGGCAATATTCTTTTGTGCAGTAATCACCAAAAGCGGTATACTGTATAATTATTTTGGCAGTGCGGGAAGTCCAGTCCAATCACACATTAACACTTTTATCAATTGCAAGTACCACTCGCTGTTGGCATATGGAATAAGTTAAATGCCTGAACGCCAACAATGCGCTTCAATTGACCGTAAATCGTCTTGATAGACAGGTGGAATGACTGTCTAATGGGGTCAGGCGTTAGCTTATACTTACTGAGTGCAATGCGCTTCAATTGACCGTCTAACATCGGGTGGAATGACTGTCTAATGGGGGCACTGAGTGCCATGCGCTTCAATTGACCGTCTAACATCGGGTGGAATGACTGTCTAATGGGGTCAGCCGTTAGCTTATACTTACTGAGTGCAATGCGCTTCAATTGACCGTCTAACATCGGGTGGAATGACTGTCTAATGGGGGCACTGAGTGCAATGCGCTTCAATTGACCGTCTAACATCGGGTGGAATGACTGTCTAATGGGGTCAGCCGTTAGCTTATACTTACTGAGTGCAATGCGCTTCAATTGACCGTCTAACATCAGGTGGAATGACTGTCTAATGGGGGCACTGAGTGCCATGCGCTTCAATTGACCGTCTAACATCGGGTGGAATGACTGTCTAATGGGGTCAGCCGTTAGCTTATACTTACTGAGTGCAATGCGCTTCAATTGACCGTCTAACATCGGGTGGAATGACTGTCTAATGGGGGCACTGAGTGCAATGCGCTTCAATTGACCGTCTAACATCGGGTGGAATGACTGTCTAATGGGGTCAGCCGTTAGCTTATACTTACTGAGTGCAATGCGCTTCAATTGACCGTCTAACATCAGGTGGAATGACTGTCTAATGGGGGCACTGAGTGCCATGCGCTTCAATTGACCGTCTAACATCGGGTGGAATGACTGTCTAATGGGGTCAGGCGTTAGCTTATACTTACTGAGTGCAATGCGCTTCAATTGACCGTCTAACATCGGGTGGAATGACTGTCTAATGGGGTCAGCCGTTAGCTTATACTTACTGAGTGCAATGCGCTTCAATTGACTGTCTAACATCGGGTGGAATGACTGTCTAATGGGGTCAGCCGTTAGCTTATACTTACTGAGTGCAATGCGCTTCAATTTACCGTCTAACATCGGGTGAAATGACTGTCTAATGAGGTCAGGCGTTAGCTTATACTTACTAAGTGCAATGCGCTTCAATTGACTGTCTAACATCAGGTTGATAGACAGGTAGAATGGATGCAATGGCTCTCATACCTTTGAAGTTCATCTTCTCGCAGATGGTGCTGGCCTTCTCCATGTTTAGCTCGTGGCTCGGAGTCAGCAAGAACGCCCCCTTGGATAGGAAATGATCCGAATCAGACAGCTCGGAATCACTGCCATCTCGATCCATGCGCATGCGTTCCAGGTCTGCCACGGCTGACTTGAGCAGCTGATCACTCCACATTTCCGCCTGATTCAGGGTGTATTCCTTAGCTAAGGCAACTCTAACGTATATTACGCTATAGATAGATAGAAGCTAGATCAATGAACATGTACTTTCAAAGCTATTTTTCACGAGTATTCTGTAAAGGTACATTTTAGCTACAAGACGCTATGCATACTATTGAGATATTTCAACTAATTGGAAAGAAATAGAAGATATGTGCTTTAAATAAAAATTTAAGTTACGATTTCGTTTAGAAAGTTAAAAAACTAAGGTATGTCTACCCTGAATCAGTGATCCAGGCTTATTGTATTTGTATTCTCAAATCTTTGGCAAATGCCAAGAATTTATTAAATGCTTCTTGGGTTATTAAAATGCTACATTAACACACCTGTATTTATACTTACAGGCTACTTAAACTACCAGTAAATATTAAATTTAAATTTATTCATCTTAATCCTACTTTTTTAAGTCTTCTATCCAAAGCAATTGCACTCTAAAATTAATATCAAAGACAAAAGTTGTTGTTAGTTGCTACATTATTGTGGTGTGTGTTCATCAGCTTGGTAGCTTCTAATAGTTTTGAAATATATGAAATAAAATTCACAAATTATTACGATATAATTACAGATCCATGTGGCATTTTCATTAGAAGGCTCCGAAATCCTTCTCGAAGCTCACATATGGTCATACACTATAGTAATTTTTGGTATATTTGGTAGGTAACAAACTTTAGATCAACCACTCAAGGCCATGTAGACATGGATGCTACTTTATTCAACGATCTCAGTGATAATGATAATGCTCAGCTGTCTACACATCTACACATGCCGTCTACACATCTACACATGCCGTCTACACATGCAGTAGGTGGCCGTAACAGCAGCAGGGAAAATAATTTAAGCCGAGTGGAAATAATTATTAAGAATACGTTAAGAAGACACTATGGGATAATTTGATATGCTTGTTGCTCTACCCATTTATGATTGTGTATAATCGTAAAGTAAAGTGTAAACTGTACCATAAAGTTACGTATGGTCCTACGCCTTTGCAATTTCGTTACATTTGCACAATGTTTTACGAAAGAGACGTTCCGTTAATACATAGATTGAACATACTTTTATTGTTAGCGAACTTTAAACCAACAATTTAAGTAAGATATAATTATAAATTAGTAAATTAATTTTATAAGTGAATATGAGCCAAAGAAGTTAATTATTGTCCATAGCAGCAGCACTTTTCACCGTTTCTAAAGATATACTCGGGTGCAAATCACTGGGCTGATATTGTTCGTCCGAAATTTGCACCGTTTCTTTAATTGATAAATATTGTTTATCAACAATAACTCATCTAACTACTCCACTCTTGACGACAGTGTGAGTACCTCACAATACTAATTTGGATGCTTTAAGTGAAAGAATGTTTATAATTAAGACATGTTACCATTCATTATTAGAAAGCTATAATAGGAAAGACAAATTTTTATTGGGTTTATCGGCAATTTTAGAAAGAGCCTTTAGTTTGCCCCTCTTGCCACAGCAATAATCCAATTTTCGAAGATGTGATGTGGAAAACTGTTAAATCATTTAATTTGAACGGTATATAAAACTAAGAGATTATTCAAAATGTTTTGTTGTACATGCTGATCAAGATATTTCATTAAGTTGTGTGCGATGAACAAAAATAACTTATAGATAGAGAGAAAAATCAATTTTCGAAAAAGCGGTGGCATCCAAATCATATATAAGTATAATTTGTATAAGTTATTCGAACATTGCAAATCCAAAAATATAACAAGAAAATAAATTAGTTTTATTTGTATGACTAAGATTAGATACGTTTTCCTCGTTGAAGAAGTGAAAATAACAATTTGGAAGAGTGAATGAGTAGTGCGAAAGTGTTGCATATTTGTGAGTAAGTTTGCGCGAGATCATGAATATATATTCGTAGCATGATTTCAAGTCAGAGTTCAACTTTTATTTTTATTCGTGTCTAAGCAAATTCCACCTCGAACGACGTAGCTTTGATAAACTCAACTCGCAGGAAAAAAAATCCAATTTTCTCATTTCATAAAAAATATAATGAAATGAAATAAAGCAAAACGTCTGCAAATGTTTTCATCGCCGCAACTATTATAGACGTCGCAATATTTGATACTTATCCATTGGGAGTTACGAACCACTTTATTCTCAATTTGAATTTCACTCTCTTCCACTTCGGAAAGTTTAATATATAAGCTTGAGAAACATTTCTCTCGGTTTTCTACTTTTATAAAACCACCCGCGTTGAGGGATAATTCATAATTGGATTCTTCTGTTTTAAACATTAGGCCGCGCTTTGTGATTGTTGTATTTAGCTCGTATTAACAGCCCCTCTATTGGCTTGGTTTTGTTGGTGTCTGCACACCCCGCTTAGCCCCTAGATTATCGACGGGCTACTGATGTAATATCTAAACTCTAAAGCTTTGGTTATGTGACAAGTCATGGGCCAACGTGTAAACTGCACAGCTCACGGGCTAAACCGAGGCCTTCGTTATACTTGATCAGGCCGTACCACAGTTCTCGGCGCACGCGTGTGACGTCACTAGACGAGGCCGACGTAGACGCGCTAGCGGCCAGCCACTACACGTGTTTCCCTATGCCGCAGCCATTCAATACACGTCTGTTGTCCTAAATGTTTATGCCTGCTCGTTGTTATCGTGTTTTTGGCGGTGACCTCTTAACAGGTGATGGTGACAGAGTGCATGCACACTGTCAGGTAAGTTTGAATTATTTAATGTCTCTAGTATAGGCTGCAGTTTGGTCTAAATGTGCGTTTGGCTTGCGGCTTGCAACAGAAACACATGGCATTTCGCTGTCAACACTGTGAACCCAGATCCACTTATATCGAAAGTTAAAGTTGGTAACCGAATGCCAACGTTTGAAAGAAGAAGTCCACTAGAATACAAAACAAAAACCGCTAACATATCATTTTTCAAATTCGAGTTATCTACTAAGGCAGAAGTGTTGGATGTGTGCTGAGTGTTGAAATACGCAGTATATGACGCGTTTATATTGATTCAAATATTCATTCATTCAAACGGATCACCTGAAAACCATATTTGGCCAATATCGACAAATAAGTGGGGGCAATTACCACGTATCAGTTACGCAAATTCTAGAATCAGAAAAGAAGCTTAAACTAATTAGTTTAGTAAATTTGCAATCTGCTAAAAGAGGAGAGTTTGAAATTAAAACGTTGCTCTTAAACTGTTCCGAAGAAGCGGCAGCTACAAATGATGAAGCCATCGTCGAAATCGATGGACATTTTGAAGACGCCATTTCTTTTGCAGATGCAATTGATGTAAGCGAAGCTAATATGAGAGTTCTCATATACATTTCAGGTTACGTTGCTCGTTCAGTTAACGAGAGAGTTAAATGTAACGACTGTAGAAATGTTTTGGAATATGACCGCGCATTAGAAATCGAGTTTGAAAATGATGGATTTTACAGTTACTTTAAAGTTTGATTGACAGGGGAGGTCTTAGGTGGCCAAACGATTTCATAGTCCAAATAATGATAAACTAATTTCAGATGTTCCAAAGTGTGATCAGCTCAAGATTTGAGGAGCAGTTTTTAGCTGATAAAAATCAAAGAAATTTGCTCCACATCATTGTAATTGAGAAACTAGAAGTGAATGGTCATCTCTTAGGTGGCTGTCAACTTTGTGGTGTACCTTATCTATGAGAGCGTTAGCTGGACATGCTGTAAAAATCATAAGTAATATATTAATAACTATGGTAATCAGCTAATTAGAATAACTACAGTAATTCCTCTTTTTGAATAATACGTGTTTTTAACATTTTTGATATTTACTATTTTCGCACGCACGCATACATCAAATCGTTTTCTAAAAACCATATATAAAAAAGCTTGTATTTGTTCTGTTGGCCTAAAGAAGTGTAGATAAAAGCAAAGTTGTTAATCTAAAAACAAATCACTACAATAAATGAAAGGTTGCATCTTACATTTAAATTCGTTTAATCTCCTACATAATAAACCCTCAAGCCATAGGAACAATAATCATTTCATCATATTGTGTTCCCATCCTGATATTTCACGATTCCTAGCGAATCACCAATGTTAGGGCGTATTTCAAATCTCTATTTTGGCCTGCTTCGCCTACTTCGCCAACTAACACAACAATTACCAATTATTATAATTAATTGTTACTAATTGTTAGGTTAGTCAGCTACGCTAGTCGATTAGCGAAAACATCAATTTGAGACACAGCCTAAATACGTCATTGCATATTTTGTTGATTGACAAGATCCTGTAACAGTGTCACAGTGAACAGACCGTGTAGTGTCACTTTGACAACGCATAATCTGCGCTGGTATGCACAGAAACGATGGATTTACAACGGCTTACAAGTACGATAATTAGTTTACCATACAATCTTGTAATATAGTATCTTTAAACAACATAATGACGAGCTCAATACAGCGTTATTGTCATTGCGAGATGTGCTTTTACGCGTATCGCAATGCAGGTTTAGCCCGTGTCGCCTGGCTCAGCGACGAGATCGCGGCCTGGTCTTGTGACGTCAGAGTTCGAGTGGTACGGCCTTTACAGAACGCCAAAGATCCAGCAGCAATAACAATTAGCAGAGGCAGGAGTTATGGTATTAACGATAAACGCGACTTTCTTATAGAAAACGTTTTTGTGTGATGCTGAAAATGATAATTTTTTTCGCGTGGATTTCCGCTATTTTGAAGTATAGCAGCGATTTGAGCGATGTTACTTTTTATTCACGAATAACGTTGAAATGAAATAAAACAATAAAAAATTCGCGATTCACTGTTCAACTTCTAACTATTAGTGTTACTTCGCAAAAGTCCCCCCCCCCCCATCCCCAAAAAAATCATTGATTTATGCATTTATTCATAAGTAACACCACACCACCTAATACATGGAAATTGATACATATGTGTTGCTCTTCTTAGCCAATGCATTTTCCATAGTCTTAGAGTAGCCAAAAATGGCAAAAATTAACACCGCTATAAAAACGATTTCTGTTAAAATACTCACAACCAATTCACCACCTTCTTATATCTTAAAAACGAAATTTTCAAAAACATATTCCACCATAAACTCCCGCCTCTGACAATCAGTAACAAACGAGACTCCATGCACTAACACTCTTAATAACCTACCCGTTTTAAACCGCTCGTGAAAATGTTCAATATCTCAATGTTTCAACATAAAATCAATACTGTACCCTCTTAAGGTCGACTATAACGATTTGAACTTTAGCTGACATTTCAACGCACGTTTTATTTTTATTAGCCTAACAAGCCGTAACGTCCGGACTAGAACCGTCTGCCTCTTGTATCCGGTTGAGCACTGCAATGATAAATGAACGTACATTTCATTTGTCTGCATCTCATTGCAGACAAACCAAGACAAACAATGCAGGCTGGGCGTTCGCAAACATAACACTCATCGTCATTATCCGCAATAAACAGGAAACAGGAATCTAAAAGTAACTCAAGAACCGTGCAATATAATTTAGTTTTGAATACAAAAATGGTCATTCCACAGTGTTTTGTTTCGGACAAACATTGACAGTGCGCGAATCAAAGAAATACACAACAATGAAACTACCTAGCGACAAATTGTTTCTCCGACCTGTGTCATCACAGCCTTCTTATTCGTTACCAACGCTTTTCAGAATTGATCTAGGACCCTTAGATAGAATCAATCACATCCCTCTAGATCTTCAATGACAACAATGCACAACAGTGAAAAATGCACGTTAACATAACATTTGAAAACTATTGTTATTGTTGAGCATTGTTGTCGTTGATCTATCAAGCACCCTTAGATAGAAGTAATCACGGCCTTCTAGATCAATTCTGAAAATCGTCTGTTGCGAAAGAAGTAGATATAAACAGAGTAAGCGCACCTACTACCTGTAATTAGAAGCTCCTGATACTGATAAGCAGTCGCTAGAGAGTATGTATACTGACTCACTGAGTACTGAGTACTGGCCGCGAGTATGCACTAGTAGATATGAACAGAGTAAGCGCACCTCCTGCCTGTAATTAGAAGCTCCTGAAACTGATAAGCAGTCTCTAGAGAGTATGTATACTGAGTACTGAGTACTGAGTACTGACCGCGAGTATGCAGAAGTATGCACTAGTAGATAAGAACAGAGTAAGCTCACCTCCTGCCTGTAATTAGAAGCTCCTGAAACTGATAAGCAGTCGCTAGAGACTAGAGAGTATGTGTTCAGCGTACTGAGTACTGACCGCGAGCATGCAGAAGTATGCACTAGTAGATAAGAACAGAGTAAGCGCACCTCCTGCCTGTAATAAGAAGCTCCTGAAACTGATAAGCAGTCGCTAGAGACTAGAGAGTATGTGTTCAGTGTACTGAGTACTGACCGCGAGCATGCAGAAGTATGCACTAGTAGATAAGAACAGAGTAAGCTCACCTCCTGCCTTTAATTAGAAGCTCCTGAAACTGATAAGCAGTCGCTAGAGACTAGAGAGTATGTGTTCAGAGTACTGAGTACTGACCGCGAGCATGCAGAAGTATGCACTAGTAGATATGAATAGAGGAAGCACACCTCCTGCCTGTAATTAGAAGCTCCTGATACTGATAAGCAGTTTCTAGAGAGTATGTGTACAATGTACTGAGTACTGACCGCGACTATGCAGAAGTAGATAGATTTGAACAGAGTAAGCGCACCTACTGCCTGTAATTAGAAGCTCCGTGTAGGTACTGATAAGCAGTCGCTAGAGAGTATGTGTACTGTGTACTGTGTACTTGGTACTGACCGTGCGTTGCTCTTCTCGCGAGTCCTGATCTCGATCAGAGTTCGATCCTCCGCCTCCTCCCGACATTTTTAAAGTAACTCTAGGTCTGCGTCACCGCCAGATTTAAGAAAGGGCCAGGCAGCTACTGACGTTAATATATGATGGTTGTACTAGGGTGTAACCACCATTGTATGCATAATGCTAATGGCTCTGGATATTGGTTCACTGTGCTATGCCCAATCACGGTATAATAAAGACTAACGTGATCGAACGATATCGAAACGCCTTCATAATCTTGTGGGAGATTTAAATGTGATGATGAGTCCATTACGCCCTGATTCTAGGCCCGCTATTGTTTTGGTTTTAATCGTCGTAACGAAGAAGCTCGTCGCTGGGCTGTACTGGCCAGCAGAGAGTTTTGAGTGGACTCTCCGATTGACCCGTTTGATATTTCATACATTGGGGATCATGTTACCGCAGGCGACCCACTTTCCGAAATAGAAGTTTAGTACCAGTGGGAGCGATATGAGAAAAAACAAAACAACATTTCACAGTTGTTGTATAGCACCTTAGGAGTGATTTGTCCTGCAGCACCAATCTTGTCCCTTAGGGTTTAGAATTTGAACCATTTTAAAAATGGCGGCTAAACATTTTGAAATTTTAAAAATTGGAACACGAGTGCAGTATAGAGGTCGTTTTCGTGGGAAAATCCACGGTTGCCATCCTACGGTCGTAGGTCTCTTCAGGGAGCTCCTGCTGCCACCACATTTAAATGTCAGGGCGTAACGGAGTAGCGGTTTGTATCCTAGACATGGGGTTGAGTTGGGTGTCGTTTTCGGGTATTTTCGCACTCCCAAATACTATAGTGGCCTTATAAATGTCCTACATGACACCTTTATCATAATTAATCGCAATTGTTGAAAAGGGCGCATCCCCTTGGGCCCTTGCTTGTCTTTGAACAGCGTCCACCGTCTGGTGGTGCAGAATAACTTTGTGTCAAAGGAGTGGCTGTACTCGTAAGCTTCAATACAAGCATATTCGCCTTATGAATGAAGAAAAGCTTTTCGATTCAGTAGCGGGAATCGAACTGGTGACCTTCTGAAGTAGCCTCGTATGCTGGCACTAACCAGCTCTATCGACCAGTTATGATGTTTTACTTTCACATGTGTTTTTATAAAGTTAGACAAATAAATAATAATAGAACATTGGAAAGTGGAAAAGGACGCAACGAAAGAATTGGAATTCTCAGTTATTACATTTCATACACAAAGCAGTTTGAAAGTAGGTATATCTACGAAAATAAATTTCAGAAAAAATCTTTCTAAAATCAGCTTTACATTGGGGCTTTCTTTGAAAATTAGAATAATTTCAAGTGTTCATGCTCTGTGTATGTGCATGTCTGCAGCTAGTATAGGGAAGAGGTATTCTGTACCCAGTATTAACTCTTATTGACTACTGTAGGACTAAGCCTCAAATGCATAGTCGTTCCTCACGTGCTCCTTAACTCAGCCTTTCCTCAGACTCGCCCAACTACCAATCACAGAGCAGCATTGTCATATGAACTGCACTCTGTGATTGGTGGTTGGGCGAGTCTGAGGAAAGGCTGAGTTGAGGAGCACGTGAGGAACGACTATGCATTTGACCCTTTATATGGCTAGTGTACGGAGTAGAGAATAACTCGTCACTACAAACACTACACATGTCATTGTAGCCGGCGATGAAGTCGTGGTTGTCAATGTCAACGTGAAAGTTTAAGGTAATTTAGTATGCAAATGAGGTGATGAGGGTAGGATTGTGAATTATAAGTAAATTAAATGTTTTGTGGTAATTTAGAAACTGACACGATCATAATTAATTAACATCAAGAGGTGTTTTTTTATTTAACTTCATTATTTGGTAGGAAAATACAGTGGAAGTACACGACGAATGACAGGCGCCAAGTGTCTACAATTATTCATAACGCTTCAACGAAGACAGGAGACACTATTCTGCACATTAGGTACACCTGAACGAACAACTAGGTTGTTGATAAAAATCGCCAGCAAAGAACACATGATCAAGTGAAGGAGGGAGGTTCCTTGAAGCAACAGTGCAGTGTGATAAATCTTAGGGCAAGAAGCCTGACCAAGGTAGGGTGACCAGATGGTTAAGACTCAATTTCGGGACACTTTTTTCTCTAACCCAATGGAGGTGAAAATACGGTCAGAAGTTAAATTTTCGCTGAAAGTGAAACGGTGACAGTAGTTTTTGCAATTATTTAAATTTTCTGACTCGATATTAAGATTTTTGATATTTTTATTCCATATTAATAGCGGTGTAGCCGTGCCTTGCCGGTGCATTGCACGCTAGCGCTCTACTAGGGAAGCGCAAGCGAATGAGACTGTCTACGCAACAGACAGTTGTGGCGGCGCTCCGAATTAAAAATTTAATTACCATTGACCTCTTCTCTTCTTTGTTTTTTCCTAGTTGAAATTTGTAAATTTTGAACCCTAAATCCAAGAAAATTGTGAATTCACCTATTTCGGTACAAAGGGCTTCCCGAAATAAAACATTTCGGGACGCGGGACGCTTGTGGCAAATTCGGGACTGTCCCGCATTTTTCGGGACGTTTGGTCCCCCTATTCATATCTGATTCTCTATTTCCTCATACGCCTAGATGTAGTTTACAGTTTTCACATTGTGCAGTCGATGTTATATTATACCACGATGGGTTTCTGGGCGGGACCCCCCTTCGAAGGACGACCGATTGACAACTTCCTGCGGAAACTATACAGGGCGAAATTAACCTTTCAGAATCTCTTCGTTTCCTGGCTAGCACTTGTTTTATTATTTCTTGAAATGGTTCTAAAAGTGCTACACCTTCATTTCTTGCGTCTAGTTATATCTTATTGTCCTTTACTTAAGTCTTCTTTGTGCAACTCGGTTAATTGGTCTAATTCAAATAATTAACGAAAGTGTGTTGACCTCAAATAATAATAAACTAACCCTAACAAATGATCGTAATTGGATGGTTGTAGCATTGTAACACAAAAACTCTGACCCCCGCCCAGATAATGTTCCATCAGTTACATTTGCTCGGAAGAAATTGGGATAGCTTTTAAACGAATATAATAGCTTTCTGTCTATTCTTTAAGGCTGTACGTCGGCCCTGCGTATAATCCCTGATTTCTGCCACTTAAAATTGCTTCAAAAGTGTTCAAAATTAAACCAAGATGTCATGCTCTGGAGAATTTACTGCTCTTTCTTATGAATGTTTTTTCTTCCAGTAAATATTACCGTTTTTCTAATGTTTATATTTAACTTTCCAATTTACATTGTACTTGTTACAAATCTACAATCTATTTTTGTTACTCCTTTGTTACTGGCAGCAACAGGTGAAACTTTTAGGAAAAGAAAGTATAACATTTTGATTTGAATGTAATTTGAGTCCAAGATTTTTAATGGCCGACCCCACCCCCCAACCCCCAAGGAACAGCACAGGATGTCGCCTTCACTCTCACCCTCACTTCGATGGTGCTAGGGGAAGGGAGGGAGCAGGAGGTGAAGGGGGGAGGCGTTATCCACGAGTTCAATAAATATTGTATGAAAGACTGTAGCGTCTCGGGAATGGCTTTATTTGGCCACGCGTACCAGGCGTCCTGTAGTAAGAAGCCGACTGCCTCCTACAACACGAAGTACGAACAAGTTCGAAAGGGTATTCTAAGTGACAGACGTTTTAAATGTTCGACACTTCGGTCATTTGGGGTGTCGAACATTTGGGATGTTAATCAAATGGGATGTCGATCATTTGGGACATCTGTCAACTGACCACCAAAGCAAACTTTATCGGTCAAACAAGGTGTCGGACATTTGTAATGTCAGACATTTAGGATTTCAATCAAATATAATGTCTATCAGATTGGCGTGTCGGACACACGGGCTGCTTCCGATATTCGTGTCTAAAGAATTAGCGTAGAGTTCAACCATTATTGGCATTGCAATGGAGAGTTTAACTAGAGTTCCAATCTTGAGTGCCGCACAAACCTAGGGCAGGTTGAGAAACTGAGAAATACGTGTCACTTTCAATATTTACCATGTACAAAGCCCATTTGACACAACGTCAGAGGACGCCACGCCACCTGTTGCTAGTAGCCTAGACACCCGTGTAACGTACGGACACGAGTTGCATGGGGGCATGAGTCATTCTCACTCACTCATCGTTATCGTTATCAAAATAGGTTACACAAACCTCAAATGTCGCCATGTCGGTTAGTACAGGAGGGTCCACACATGGGAAGAAGTACCTTGAAGTGCGCGTAGCTGCCGCCATTTGAGGTCAAACAAAGGTAGAGAAAAAAAATCTTAATACGGAAATTTTGAAAATTGTTGAAAATTGTTGTTAAAATAGACATAGAAATGACATTTGTTGATATTATTTTGTTGGAAGTTGGAAGTTGCACGTGCGGATTTTCCCGATGAGTTGAAAAGTTTCAAGATAATATAGTTATAACCTCATAGATCGGGAACTTTCGAAGACATGTGTTGGTCCAAAAAGAAGCTGAAACCATGAATTATTTGGAACTGAAGTAAGATACGGGAGAACAGAATACACTTCTCTGGCAGTTCACACCTTACCTGTACACCAAGCATTTATAACAGTCCTGTCAAGTTGGCCAACCAACTTCCAGCCATTGTCTTAAAACCCTAGTCTAATCCCCAAAACAGGAACTTTGAAAGTTCAGTTACGTCTGCTAAAAAAGGAACTGATCCAAGTTCCCGCTTTTTTATTTTCTTATGTAGCCCTATAACTGAAACGTATCGCGTTCCTTTTAAAATCACTTTTAATCAAATTATTTAAGTAATTACTCGCAGACTCGCCCGGTCTCCGTCCAATTCCACCACTTGGAATCTGACAAGGGGATGGCACCATTTTAGGAAACACGGGAAGTCCCAGGATATATATATATTTTATACTTAAGTTTACGATATCAGGTACTGGAATTTGGCGGGATTTCGACAGCTAAAGAAACATTAAGGAATGTTAAATTCGTTCCAAATTCCCAAGAAATAATAACTTTTATCTTATAAGTTCCTGATGTAAGAATGGAACGCGTTCCCATTAAAGTTCCTTCCCAAGACTGCTTAAAACCAAGGCTGGTCGTTACTTCAACTTTAGTGCTCTAATTTGTACGTTAGTGTTCCCGCGGGTAAAAAGTTATTAAGCTTTTTATTAGGGATGACCAACTTGACGTCAAGTTATAGCCATCCACTTTTTTAATTGGAGACTTTATGGATATTTTCTTTCACCTATCGCGTTAGTGGTACGTTAGTGCTTCTACGGGTAAAAAGTTAAGGCTTTTAATTAGGACTGGCGCCACTTTTTGAATTAAAACTAAGAGATATTTTCTTCCGCTCGTCGATAGTGCTGGTTAGTGGTTAGTACCCTAAAATGAACGCTAATACTCCCACGAGTAAAACGTTAATATGCTTAAAGTAAGGGATGGCCAACTTGATGTAAATTTAGCGGTACGGTTCAGCCAATCATCTTCGATACAAATTATATTCGTCAGACTTAATTTTATAGTTGTGATTGTTCTCTGTGTGTGCAAGATTTCGAGGACCACGATTGCCTATCTTATGGATTCTAGATCATTATGAAAATGGTCTATTATAATTATATTCTCCAACTTCTTTAGCAAGATTAAATTTTATGAAGTGCTTTTTAATTTTTCTACAAGCCTTGAGCTGTTCACACCTTCTGATTTTAATTAACTCTTCTGGATAAAGATTATCTACAATTACTTTCGATGGATTAATGGGTTCAGCCGTCGGTACAAATACTTTTCTAAAGTGTTATGTGTTAACAGACGAAAAGCATCTGTGAATGAAAGATGGTATCGTTCAACGTATACGCGAGTCGTGAATGTGTGGATTCATTATTCGCATCTCATAAAAACTGAGTAACCGTAAAATACGTGATCTCTCTGAGAAGAAAACGGTTTCTCTGTTAGTGGTAACTAATCAATAATGTGGAATAGAGTTCATGGGAGATATTGAATATAATCCTCAAGAAAGGCTGAATGGTTATACCCGGGGAAGGGGGTAGAACACCAAACCATTGCGTAATTGTCTTACTGGCTTTCGGAGTTCAATATTTCCTGTATGAGTTACTGATGTCACTTTTTTTATCAAGCCACCGAGTTACAGGAAAAAGAGTTTTTAAAATTCTCTTCTTCTTCTTCTTCTTCTTCTTCTTCTTCTTCTTCTTCTTCTTCTTCTTCTTCTTCTTCTTCTTCTTCTTCTTCTTCTTCTTCTTCTTCTTCTTCTTCTTCTTCGTCGTCTTCTGCTCCTCCTCCCCCTCTTCCAGTAACATTTTAGTAGTTTTTCGTTTCGTTTCTTTGTATGGGAACAATAGTTTACGCAGAAAGAGTTGGCTGCCGCTATTTGATTAATGGGCTGTCATAGTGCGCTATGAAAATCACTCCCAATAAAGTAATTCGAGTTTGTGATAGCTGAAATTGAATCCTCTTGAGCTGGTACGCCGGAAGCTCAGCACTCACCGTGCGTGCTTTCGCTTCCACATCTTACCTATGTTTTAGTAAACGACTAATGTTTTTTGGGGTGTGGCCCGCCATTATGAAGAGTAAAAGACTCATATCCTGATGGCGCCATTTCGAGGGTAGCCGCTTTTAGTGGAATTAATTCCATGCATGGCTGGTGGCTATCTAGGGCGCGGCCCATATTGCTGCCATGAGCCGGCGTGCGGCGCCCAACTGGCAACTGTTACTGTACTGGCGAGCACGTCAGCGCTGCACGTCCACGCTACACGTCCACAATACACGTCCACGCTACACGTCTTAGCTACACGTCCAAGCTACACGTCCAAGCTGCATGAACAGTCCGTACGTGGTACGTCCAAGCTGCATCAGTCCGTACGTCCATGCTGGAGGTGCTGATGAAGGGAAACATTTATCGAGACGAGACCTGTTTCACTCCAAATACAGATTCACACAGGAGAAACTGAAGGCTGTATCCACTCACGCATTGCACATTGCATTCCATTTCCAAGTGCTAAATCTTTTTTATATTGTTATTGTTAGATCTATGTATTTATTTGCATTTTTGCGTGGAGCGCCCACTGGGAATGGTAGAATAAAGAAAGTAATAGAGGGTGATAGCAAGATAATATCCCCCTAACCTTCACTAGTTCATTAGCGTGCATCTTATATTATAATATTATAATGGTTCTCACTGAGTAGTCCCGAATCGCTCGTGTGTACTGTACTTTGTAAAACAGTATTTGAAAACTTGAGTTGACCATGCAAATGCACACTTAGTGGAAGAACGGCTAAATGTATTGAGCGTGACTCCAGTGACGCCAGCCCCCCTGATGGCTGGAGCTAAGTTTAATAACCCAAATGGTTTTGATTGCTTAAACGAACGTCTTAGTTGCGACGAATAAGAATTCTGATCTGATGTAGAGTAACTATGCCTCCACTCTTTAGGTGACTAACTAATAAATGGGGTAATTGGTATAGTTGGGAAGGGATGTTCGAGAGATTTTAGTATGACGTATATATACACAGAATTCGCCTTTTGACTGGGAAAGTCAGGGTTTCCGATAGCGGGTATAAAACTGGCGACCTCCAGAATTCGGACATCGTGTGCTACGCACTGAGCCATCTCGATCCGTTTTTTTTAGTCAAATATAATATATATTATATCTTGTTTTATCGCTAAATGATTTCCACTTCCAAAACACTGATTTAATTTTCACGATACTTAAATCAGCATTCGAAAATGATCCAGTCGTTATACTTGGACCCAAAACGGTAACCAAACCTTGTGCACTTATTGAGATAAAAATAGTACTGTTAAAAGTGTACCGTATTTTAAACTTTTGACTGCCATTTAGTTCACAATTTTTTTAACAAACACAGAAGTAAATATATATAAACTTATTTAGCAAATTTAGGTATAGAGTATTGTTGTCTGCTGTTGGGGCGCATACAATTCTAGGCATTTACAAATTTCGGTTGAGTTTGGATAGGGAGCGTATAGAATGTTCTGACCCACACGGCCGGCACCCATGCCTCTAAAAATAGCAAAGCCAATTTAAATATGCAACAGTTCGGTGAAGTGTGCTGTGTGCTACGGTTCTCAATCTTCTCTCTATAAGATGTCGTTATGGGGGTGTCACTCGTCGGTAAAAGAACACTCATGTTCCGAGGTGACTTTTTCCAGACTCCGGCAATGAATAAGTGTTGAATATAGCTACCTTTTCTGCAATTAACATTTTTGTATCAATTTACTCGTTATCATGAACTTTGAAGCATTACCAAGAAGTTTGTTATAAATTCAAGATAAATATGACATGAAATGGGCGCCTATGCGCCTACAACTATATTGAGTGCTGAATACCTTAACAATTAGTGAGTAGGTTAAAATAGTAAATGAAACGCTTAATGTATGTATCGACATTTAGCAACATTAGAAAATTGACTTTCAAGTTTAGTTTCATGCTATAGACCAGTGATTTTGATTTATTAGAGAGTCTTGCTTCAAAAGATGTTTACGCACATTTTTTAGTAACATTTTTCTGACGATTACTTGAAGTGGATCCAAGTTCTTTGAATTCTCAAGACTCTGAGCATGCAAATAAAGTGAAATATCTTCGCGCCCTTCCAAAGAAATAATAACTACAAAAAACAGGCGGTTCATTTCCATATGAATGTAAATAATATGTTCATAACTTTTGGTGCGCCCTACTTTCTGGGTGAGTTGCTGTTCTTAGACATACTTAGTTATATCCCTTACGATTTGTACCTTGTGAGACTCCCATTTATGTATTCACTTACTAAAGCTACTGTTCTTACTATTCACTTACTATTCATGTAATGATGTATTGATGTATTGATGTATTCATTTATTCATTTATTCATTTATTCATTCATTCATTTATTCATTCATTCGTCATTATATTAGTGTATTTATTTATTTAATATATTATATCCTATTTAGTCTATCGTTTTTTTCGAGGTTTTTTTCCTCAATCGTAAAGGCGAATGCTGGGATTGAGTGTAACATCCCCCCCCCCTTAGACACCCCTAACTGTACACCCCTACTGTCCTTCCTAACTGTACAAACAACCTAACATAACATACCTGGTGAGTGTGAGTGATCGTCGGTTAGCAGTAATAATAACTGTTTTGTAGGAACCCTGACCACTGACCAGGAACAATTCATGCTTGTCTTCAAGTGAGACTATGTATTGTGGTGCTTCGAATAGTTGGGAGACAATCCCAGCATTCGCCTTGTGACCTATCACGGAAAAACCCTACAGTCAAGGTTGCCAGTGGTCGCAATCCCACCAGAGACCTCCCGAATTGGAGCCTCGTGTGCTATCAGTTATGTATTGTGGCTTAGATCCCAATTTTGGTAATGCCACTGATAGTGTGGATTCATCTTCATATTTCACCTGTTGCTTCTAACAATCTCGTTATACTGCATCGTTCTAGCACGTGCCATCATTATAATCCATCTCCACGCCACGACACGCCATTATTACGATTTGTGGCCTTTCTGAAGGCTGGCACCGTTCCCACAGTAGTACACACAGTTCTTCAGGGATGCTTTCTCACCGTCGGGGAGTTAGCCAAGGTAATTGCAGACATATTTCACAAACATGTATTCAAATACCGAATAATTATTCTTCCCTTATTGATTTTAAGGCTGTATGTCCGCTTAGTCTGTGGAACCACCGATTTCGGTCTGTTAAAATTGGTTTAAAATGTATTTAAATTGTCCTAAATAAAAATTCAAACTATGTCATCCTGTAGAGAATAGAATCCTTTTTCTTACGAATGTTTTTTTGTTCCAAACAATATTTCCATTTTTTCAGATGTTCTTAATTACTTTTTGTAATGTGATGTAGCTGGACACCTTTCACACCTAATTAAGAACATATTCTGCAAAACGGAAATACCTATTGGAATAAAAAAACTATTCATAAGAAAGAACACAACATTCTCTATAGGCGGACATTATTTTGATTTTCTTTGGGGACAGTTTAAAACTGTTTTAAAACCATTTTAAAGGACCGAAATAGGGTGTTCCGCAAGGTAAGTGAATCCTTCTGACTATACCAACTAAACGAAGGACGAAAACTTGTGCTTCACACAATAATTCTGCCGGTATTTCGATGTTTCTCGCAACACCAGGAGGATGTTTTGTTGCCGGTTGGCTGAGTGATATTGATTGTGAAAGGGCCGATCTAGTTGAATCGCCTGCCTTTCTGTCACTTGATGAAGCCAATTATTGTGAATCACCCAAGCAGAGGTGTCGAGATAGTCATTAACTTATTACGGGCACGCCCTGCCCTAAAGGACTGGTGGGTATTGAGGAGAGGGTAGGGTAGTTTTTATCGTTGGTGCAGTGCAGAATATGCGAGGATGTAGGACACTGCCCTGGGTTCTCGGCATCAGTACTTATTTTAAGGATCAACCACAATTGACGGCATTGTGATTGTAATCGTAATCCGGAAATCGTGAACGAGTTTACTTACTTAGTTCTTATGGTGCTGTTCACAACAAAATCGAAACGTCATAGTGGATTGTAATGGTATATCAAAATATGACTACAATTGCGATCCCGATTGCAATTACGATGCCGTCAATTAAGGTTAGGTCTTTAGTTAGATATTGAGACCCGATGGGCATCAGTATAGGCAACATTTATATCGTTATGAATCTCCATATCCCAATTCCTTCTTCTATTAAACACGTTACTTATATTTTATCCATATCTTTTGAAATCGAAGGTAATTTGACATACGTATTATATTTTATGTTTCAACATATTTGAATTAAGGTTAATATAATTGATAACCATACATATTTTCATGTTCCCTACACACTTAAACATTTCAAGAATCCTATTCTAAAAACGCCATGTACATATGAAATTATCCATACTACTTTATTTGTATCCATTGCACTGGCGTAGTCAGTAAGAGCAGGGGGGGGGGGGGCGAGTTCCTCCATGCATTTGACGCCCCCTTAGTCTGAATTTCTCCACCCTGAAGTCCCAAAGACCCCATCAAACAAATTAATATTATCATTTTCAGCAAAAAACTAATGGTTGTAACATATTGTAAACAAAACGTAGTACATATTATGTTACTAGTTTGAACTGCACTGACCCGGTGCAATGGTCAGTTAAATATGTCAGCACCTCAAAATAGAGTGCGACCTAAAATCGGAAACTTCAACCTATTTTTTAACTTCTACATTTTTCACGTTTTTTTTAACAGTTGCTTAGTAACAGTCGGCGCCCCTCCCCCCCCCTTGAATTACTCTTGCTCCCCTTATGATCAAGGAAAAGTTAGCTAAAAATCGATTATTAAACCCAATACAATTTGTAACAGTAGGTTTTATGGAAGAAAAATGAGCATCATATTCAAAATCCGCGAAAATGTTTAGGATAAGAATAAGAAAATTTATTTTTAAGGGGGACACTATACAATGAAGATTGCAAATTCAACAATTAATATTAACAGATAAATCTGAAATTTTGTACACACATACATCGTTGCCTGAGTTTTACATGGTACCTTTTTCAAACTATTTCGACTATTTCGGACCGTTGTTTTTTAGCTCATTAGTTTTGTTTACTTCATTTTACCGGGCAGCGAAGGAGCTTGTACAATTCAGAAAGTAAACGATAAAACATTTTAAAACACAATTTGGTTGTTTCACTGTGGGGGTGGAATTTGTGTTTACATTTATTTTAAAAGTTGTTATTTGTAACCACGGTTAACTACCACCACCAGAAGTGTGGAAACATCACCTCCCTAAAAATATTATTCAGCATTGATATTAATTCCTTGCTGTTTAGGAAAATGTAACTTCATAGAAAATTTCTGTCAGGTGGCTGGTATGTCTACAGTGAGGGTTTCTTCCATATTAACCCTTATTCTCTCCAGGGAAACGCTGTTGTTCGACCCTGATTTCCACACTTGAGCGGGAGTTTCAGAGCAACATAATCGATGATCTGTCGGCAAAGTCGTGACCTCTCAAATAACTTTTCTCCGGCGAGCAACTAGTTCGATGGGAAAGGAATGGAGTGGAAGCGACTCAATCGAAAAGACCGTCAAAAGCCCCAATTATATCCATTTCGGTGTCGGATGCCTTAGCTTGGAAAACTTCAATGTTTCAAAGATACACAAAAAATGTGTATTCCTGCGGCTTATAAAGCCGCCTTGGCAAATTAAAAATATTGAGCTTCATTCTGTGTATTTATGGACTAACTGAATGACTTCCGTTTTAGAAAAATTATTCATTGGTTAATGATAATATAATTATACAATACTTAAACGTTGATACTTTACTTAGGGACCCGATCCTGTCTGAAACTTGCTGATGAGTTGATGCATATTACCACTTTAGTACATTCTCTCCGAATCCAAGTTACCGTGGCCTGAGAAGAGCGGAAGGAGCCCACATTTAGCTAGGTCTTGTTCTTGAACGCAAAACAAATGGCTCCGGTCAACTCGGTAAAGTTGGTGGAATTGGAATACATCTTAGGATCGGAGGAAATCGAGTTGTTTTGGCACCAGCATTCATCGCCCATATAGTGCCTCTGTACATTTGTAGCCTACACATTTTGTTCTTGCACTCCTTTATTGATTTAAGATTTTACAGCCATGCAAGGTATTGTTTAGATTTTAGCAGGGTATTTAGTTGTTTCGATAGAAGGGACGTTCAGCGCACAGCCAACTATTTTGAAGCAGCAATAAAAGCGGCAGCGGAACTCTTTGCGAAGCACCACCGAGGTATTCTCCCACTCTTCGTACTGGAGTTTACTCTTTGTTTGTGTTAGCATAACTTCACAAAATTAGCCAGGACTTCTGCCAAAAGTTGAATTGGATTTCGGTCAGTTAAGTTTGTGAAGTTGAGTCAGTCAATTTACTTTAAATGGAGCGTGGCTCTATTGTTCGTCACACTACAAGAACTAATTGAGGATCGGTGAATTAAGATCATGATAACACAGCTCCTTCCGCTTTATAGAAACAATAGGCATTTCACTTTTCGTATATCAAACAGAGATGAATTATAACTCATTAATGTCAAATGAAGTTATTTATAATTTTAATATAATATGGGAGGTCGCCGTTTCAAGCGTTACGTCGTATTTCTTAATCGGTTTTGAGAAATTACTATTTAACTATGTAGTGGCGTTTCTATAGATGGTTCCAATCTAAAATTACACCCTGCCAATCACTAACCTCAAAGGAGGCGATGTTATTGTGAAGATAATCGATGTCATTCATCCCCATTATATACAAGAAGCACTCACCTTCTCGACCACCTCAGCACTGGTTCGGCTTTTTGTAACTGTGTGTCACCGAATCAGAGATTTTAGACATGACTGGCGTGTACAACTTTCAACAAAGAAGGCGACGGATAAGTAGTTCTTTCAGGTTAATGATTGGCAGGGTACTTCTTAGGTTGGAACTAATTGTATACTACTATACTATTCGCTTCCCTGCTCAGGGTGCACATCCGCGTGACTCCACTTCAGCAAAGCTAAGGGAGTCCCTTCTGTCTGACTGCTGAGCTGCTCAAACCCATCTTTAGGCCTAAATAAAGGCTTCATTGCCAGTACTGAGTACCCTGGTGGGGTTCGGACCTAGCTTTCCACGACTGTACCATAAATACAGAACACAACGCTTGGATTACAAAACCTAATTGACTCAATCAAAGCAGGCTACAATAGAATAATAATTTAATAATTTTGTAAATATACATTATGATTGTTCCCTCAGATAGGTATCCCTGTACAACTTGGGTCGCTATGGCTGAGCTAAAGACTGTCAATTAAGTAGGTCGAGCAATTACAGCCAATCGCGTCACTGGATTTATTGCCAGTCTTGCCGTTATTTCATGTTTGTTGAAATAAGACGGAGTAAATATAGCAAAGATTTAAAAGCTGAGCCCATTCTGGTGATATCGATCTCGGTCGTGTTATGAACACTGGTTAGGTAAACAATGTCTGCGTTAGGCATTTCGGCGCCTGAGTACACTTTACTGCAGCCATCTCGATCTAGAGAAAAAGATTGAACGCCCGTTTTGATAGTAAAAATATAAAATGTACACTGTATGTAGCAGTATATATATTTGTAGTTAGAAGTAAGCGGATAAAAATAATTTTTCTTAGCACGTATTTCGGTCATTCTATTTACTGCTTTTTTTCCCTGAGAAAATTGTAACAATTACTCTTGTCTAAACGTTTATAAAATGAATTTACTTTCAATCATGGTTGAATGTCACGGCTGATGTGTTAGAAATTCCCACATATCCAACCCAAGGTCGTGAATGGTCCCTTATGAACCGGTTTCATCTTGATGAGAAAGAGATGCAGAAAAAATATTACATGAAAAAAATACTTTTTTTTAAAAACAACGCTTATATTAAAATGCACTAAAAAGTAAAAAATAAATTTTCGCCCAACAAAGTTTTGCCTAACTCGGAAAATAAAAGCGTTGGGCGCTTTCCCTGCATAAACAGCAGAATATTGCTTTCTATGTCAATACCGAAAGCGCCCAACGCTTTTATTTTCCGAGTTAGGCAAAACTTTGTTGGGCGAAAATTTATTTTTTACTTTTTAGTGCATTTTAATATAAGCGTTGTTTTTAAAAAAAAGTATTTTTTTCATGTAATATTATTTTATACTTTTTAGTCTTAAAGAATCTTGCAATCAAATATATGCTCACTGGACGTGTCCGAATTTAGAAGACTGCATACTTGTGTACTTGTACTTGTTAACTTCACTCGCAAACTAGCGTGCTCGCATTGCAAACTTGAATTTCGGACAGTTCCGTTCATGCACGATCCAGCGATCGGCCAATAATGCTTATGAAAAGTGGGGTTATGTGGCTATGGGAGAATTATATTATATTATATTATATTATATTATATTATATTATATTATATTATATTATATTATATTATATTGTATTGTATTGTATTGTATTGTATTGTATTGTATTGTATTGTATTGTATTGTATTGTATTGTATTGTATTGTATTGTATTGTATTGTATTGTATTGTATTGTATTGTATTGTATTGTATTGTATTGTATTGTATTGTATTATATTATATTAAAACAATCAATTCCTACCGTGATAGAAAACAGCAGTTGCGCTAGCACCAACTACCACCAACTAACACCAACGATCAACTGTGAGGTCGAACCACGCGAAGGGAACGGTGCGTTCCCTTCGCGTGGTGTCTGTGTGAAAACGTTCAGCTCAATTCAACGTATGCGTACATGGTGAATGACTCACCGCACGGGGTTGTACCATACTTACAAGTGGAGCGTGTTGACATTCTTGCTGCATAGAAACATATCCGATGCTTTCGTCACGGATATTTGAGTCCCGAACCATGCCTGCATGTGGTTGGCCCATCCTCACTAGCTGTGACTAATTTCCCATATGAAGCTAATTGTTTAATAATTTAATCATGGTGGATTAATTAATAAGTGAATCTGATCATTGATTCATATATTGTCATTTAGAAAATACGACTGTGTGAAAATTTCAGCTCGATCGGACGTTGGGAAGTGGGTGAAATATCGATTAATTAATTATGATGGTTTAATCAGTTATTTAATAAATATGACAATTGATTCATGTATTGTCATTAGAATACGTCTGTGTGAAAACTTTGAGCTCAATTTGACGTTCGGAAGTGGGTGAAATATCGATTCCCACATAAAACATCAATTAATTAATTATGATGGCTTTATTGACTATTTAGTAAATATGACAATTGATTCATGTATTGTCATTAAGAATACGTCTGTGTGAAAACTTTCAACTCGATTCGACGTTGGGAAGTGGGTGAAACATCGATTCCCATATAAAACATTAATTAATTATGATGAATTAATTGAATATTTAGTAAATGTGACAATTGATTCGTGTATTGTCATTAAAAATACGTCTGTGTGAAAACGTTCAGCTCAGTTCAACGTTGGAAAGTGGGTGAAATATCGATTTCCATATAAAACATCAATTAATTAATTAATTATGATGAATTAATTGATTATTTAGTAAATATGACAATTGATTCGTGTATTGTCATTAAGAACACGTCTGTGTGAAAACTTTTATTTCGATTTGACGTTGGGAAGTGGGTTAAACTTCAATTCTCATATAAAACATCAATTAATTAATTATGATGAATTAATTGACGATTTAGTAAATATGACAATTGATTCGTGTGAAGTCATTAAGAATACGTCTGTGTAAAAACTTTCAACTCGATTTGACGTTAGGAAGTGGACTGTACATCGATTTTCATATAAAAAATAATTAATTAATTATGATGAATTAATTGACGATTTAGTAAATATGACAATTGATTCGTGTATTATCATTAGGAATACGTCTGTGTGAAATCTTTTAATTCGATTTAACGGTGGAAAGTGGGTTAAACATCGATTTCCATATAAAACATGAATTAATTAATTATGATAAATTAATTAACAATTTAGTAAATATGACAGTTGATTCATGTATTGTCATTAGAACTACGTCTGTGTACAAAATGTCAGCTTGATCGGACATTTAAAAGTAGGTGAAATATCGATTCAAAGATTCATCGATTTCCATGTAAAACATTAATTAATTAATTATGATGAACTAATTGACAATTTAGTAAATATGACAGTTGATTCATGTATTGTCATCAGGAATACGTCTGTGTAAAAAATTTCAGCTTGATCGAACATCCAGAAGTAGGTGGAATATCGATTCAAAGATTTCGTCCAGACAAACAAGGCAAGTTAATATAAGCGTTGTAATTAGGTTGGTACTGTTGGATTAAACAAACTCAAAAGCATGTTACTTTGGGTCAACTTCATTAAACATAATTGTATTTTGAATTTATCTGCAGTAATTAAAAATTCAGGTGCCATCATTTATTCTTCCTTAGAACTGTACCGTATTTTCGACTGCACAAATTGAAATGTACCTGTTCACAATGTGTTAAACGGAAAAAAGTTAATTATTACTTGTGGCGGAAATTGAACCGTGAATCTCCCAGTTTGGAGTTTCATACACTTGTATAGGTACTGAGCTACATATTTTTTCGCTGTCATTCTGGCTCCCACATGGCTGAACGGATTTTAAAGGGCGCAACTTTTACTACTACAAAAAAGATTTCCCGAAAGCGTTTCCTCGTAAATGAAAATGTTGAATCAATCAATGTGTCAATTCACGTTTGTTTTATTCAACACGTGTGTCTTGGTCGTCATCCCGCCTTTGTCGGAACTGAGTAATTGCCCCCCCCCTCCCGCCCCCCAATCAATACGGAGTGATAATCCTCAGCCAGTTTGCAATGTGGGTCATTCGCACGTACATGATAATTTACATTTCCGTTACGATTTTAGTTTTTTTTTTTTTATGGAAACGGTTTCTTAGGAAACTGAGTAGAAATTTAAAATATTACCTCACTGGAAAATAAAAGACCCAATGTTATATAAATGTTAGAGACTGAATTCCCAATGCCTTATTGTGAAGAGTTTCTTCCAATCAATCAATGCCAAACGCGTTGGGTTTGGGATGCATTATTTAGAAACAAACAACAAACAACAACCGCACAAGACGACGCAATAACCGTCTTCATTGTCTACCGTCTACTTGGAGCCGGTTTAGTGGCTATACATTTGTATGGGGACTCCCCCAAATGCATCCAGGAAGGTCACAGACATACTTTCCTTACTGCAACTCCACTCAACATAGGTCTACCTCTTGGCTTCCTACACATTCATTTCGCATTCTATATTGAACGCATCATTCGAGCAAAAGCACTTGAGGCTCTAATTCGGGAGGTCGCCGGTTCGATACCTGCCACCAACAATCCTTACTGAAGGTTTTATCGAGGTTTACCTCTGTCATAAGTTGATTGCTAGGATTGACTCATATCTCTCGGAAGTTCCTTCCCAACTATGCAAAATACCACAATACCTTGTTAGTGACCTGAAGAGGGACATGAATTGTCAATAGACAGGCGTCCTACGAAACTTTATTATAATTATTAATCGAATTACTCACGAAAGTTGTACTTCCAACTTTCAGCTAGTCTAGACTTTCAGCAATTCCGATAATATTAACTTATGTGTTCTACTGTCTCTGAGTGATTATCCATCCGTCCGATGGATAATCAGCATAAAAATCGCACAAAATCTTCATTTTATAAATTATATCACAAGAATGCTAATTGAAATCGAGAAAGTGAGGGCATAGCGCACTGTGGAATTTAACCGTGGAGTCGGGGGTTGGTTTTGAAGGCCACGTAGGCTTACATATTTTGTCATTATTCATCCTCATCTATAATCTCAACCGTTAGCCTAACACATGATAGATGGTAGGAAGCCCAGGGGAAAAGCACATTGGAATAATGCTGATAATGAACGACTGGTCTGAGGGTGTTGGTAATGTACATGTACACATTTCTGCTAGTCTCGCCGGAGTATTGACGGTGTTCATATTCCCCCATTATAAGTTTTGATTTGTTGTAATTGAAGTTCACAGGTTTCTTGAGTTTAAACCGCACGTGAAGTACGAACGAACGAGATCTTACGTTTCGAGTGACTAATTGGGTAATTGTGTTGTTGCCACAGTTCTATTACGTATACACGTTCCAAGTTTTAACTGCCTCATGAAATGGCAAAGGTTTCTATTCAAAGCAACTACCTCATTTTCTTGGCAAACTTAATTTGTTTCATCAATTGTTTGCATTTTTTGTTTTGTTTTCCCATGTTTGTAACGGAGAATTTATTCCCGATCAACGCACCACAACGACCTCACTGCAGGGTTGGAAATATACATGTTTAGATGAAGTTGTTGAACATTATAATATCAGCCTGCTTTATTCTCACCACTGTAGAATATTATGTCGGTATAATCGAGTATTTACGAGAATTCATTGGGGTATGTGTATTAATTGTACTGCAACATAGACGTGGTTTCTAATTGGCAGTGGCGTAACTCAAAATGATGGGGCCCGTATGCAAGTTTTATTTTTGCCCCCCATTTTTTAAGGGTTGATAACTAAAATTTAGTACTTATGGTAGAGTAATTATTTCTGGCAACAGATTACCTACGTTTGTCACGTTGTCTTTCAGTTGTGTAAGCTAAGATTGAAATTTTTGTTTTGCTATTCCTGAACTTATTTTGTATCAAATGTGTATAGGGACTACCAAATAGTTTAGCGACTCGGAAGTTATCCAGAAAAAAGTAGGATTACAGCACTTGCCCTGCCCACATAGTTAAAGTAAGGAGGGAAATATATATAATTTTATTGAGTCCAAATCGTTTGCCAGTTGAAAACACACAACAACCAAAGTTCTACCGACGGTAGAAGGTGCTGGAGAAATATGCCTAACTTTTTTCGCTGGAGAAAAGGAAGGGGACGGAAGATGCTTCCTATAGTGTCCATCATGAGCCGCGACATCCATTCAATGAATCGTCAAAGCCCTTTTCTCATTGCAAGAGCAAAAGCGTTCGCCAATTAGTAAGATAACATCGCTTCTGCTCAACGTGGCTGCTTTGTTGTACCGGAAATCGTCTGGACGGCGTCGCCTGGCAACTCTGGACAAGGGTCAAAGCCAAACAGGACCAATCACACTTCAGGGCTTTACAACAGCTTTTGTTGACAACAGTCAATGAAAGATCACATAAGAAATATGTGAATACTGTGGACGTCATAGATGAGTGAGGCTTGGCTTGGCCGACCAAATGTGAGTATTGGTGAAAACCGCCCGCTGATTGGCTCCGACACGCCCATCTGTGACGTCCCCAGCCTCAAAGTTGCTGTGGAGTTGCGGAGTTGCGGTGGTTGTCGAGTGGGCCCGTAAGCACCGCACATAACTTGCACTAGGGAGTTACGCCACTGGTGGTCGGTTCAAAAGATTCTGATCTATTCATAGTTCTACATAACTCATGTTACCATACGGGAGGAACATTCGCGTACTAAAACACTCGAACTGTTATATTTACGCGTGCAAAAAGCTCAAACTAGAGTGTTGAAAATCATTGAGTGGGGCGGGACAGCATTCTGACTGGCGTTGACGAGATTCGGCAGGGTTGCGAGCAATTGATTTTACATTATGAAGACAAAACACTTCTGAGAACATTTCCTAGCACTGTTTCAAGACTTGATTCGTGTGATTGAAAAACTGTTATTTTTACTACGGCCCTTTGAGATGGCCGAAAATTTCGTGTGAACGAAACCAAGTGCACGAATACGCAAGTGAATGTTTCGTTCGAGGTCTCGCTTATCAGTCACCAGTAGCTTGTATGGCTCGTCCTTGGTATTACTCGTTATCTGTGCTATCACTGACAAACGTGTACCCTACACTTATACGTTGCTATAGCAATAACAAACATTTACTGTTTTGGTTATGTTTTGGATTAATGATGGTGGCAATGTGCCTGTGGCTTTATTATGTGCATATTATAAATAATAAATCGTGCATTTACATTGACATAACTGTATGTGTCCGTTGGAATTAATTTCAATTGTTTTAAATTGAAAATATCACACTTTCTTCTTTATAAACAAAATGTAGTACTACACAAAATCAACGCGTCAAAATAGGACCATCATAACAACCACCAACCAGTTGGTCTAAAGTATTGGTAAAGTTTAGCTGATTCATTACCAGGTCAACAGTATTTTCCATTTCAAGTTTAATAGTTGTAAAATCAAACCTCAAAAGAAGTTGTTGGTGTTATTAGATACCATAAATGTAAATCATGCCTTTCTTCCTCAAAGTAGGCTACTCGCCATCCTTTCCTCGTACTACAGATAGCTCCAAACCATATTGGCCTTCAACGACAGCACTACGGGTTTAGTTCATAAATGTTAAACGTTTCAAAATGTAAATGACAAAACAGATTCATGCACACATGTTCGAAGAGCAAATTCGGTACTTTTGCGTTATTCATTTCGAGTACAAAATAATCGGAGGTCACTTGTTTTTGGAAGCTATGCATCCACCCTTCTTGCTGGTCGGAGAACCTGTCAACATGTTTGAAGTTTACAGCCTTGAACCTCGCTTTTTAAGCCTAAAAAATGCCGCTGTGTAAGTTGATTTAGAAAGAACTATAAGTCTAGGTCTAGGTCTATATTTGGGAGGATTGCCGCCACGCCATTTTCCTTATGACTGAGGAAACATGCAGTCATATTGCCAGTACTGAGAATGGAACTCGCAACCCCCTGTGCCCGTGATTCCCTCGCACACTCGATTATATAGTTGTTGACTCTCTGGAAAGGCAACACTTAGCTGTAAACAGGCGTCGTTTGGAACGAATCCGTTGACACGTGCGGTGACGTACCCGTAAAAGCACTCGAGCGAAATCGAAGAGGTAATCAAAAATCCGTCGAGATTGGTAGAATAGTCACTCTCTTTCTATTGTCACCTCGCTATAGTTGCGTCTGTGAGACGAACTGCGCTGCAGAATCACTTTTATTTCTTTTGTGGTCCATATAATTGATTTTGTGTGGAAGAAAATGAAATATGTCCTCTCCAATTATTCAAAAATGTCTGGCAGGGCAGTGACAGCATAGAATGCAAAATTTGTGTGGAGACTGACTCAAGTATAGTTTATTTAGGAATAGGTTCTTTTGCTGTTAGGCGGTGTCCCCGTAAACGTTTAAAACCACACGAAAATTGTATTTTTGATTGTAATTTAAAATTTCTAAAATGGTTTTGTTTATTGAAATGAGACTTTCAAACAGAGTTTACCACGCATAGAAACTGATGTCAGTGACAAGCAAAGAAAATCGGCTTTAAGCAAACCTAAGAAATTGGATAAAACCTTAATCGATATTCTTTCTGCTTGAACGTCGTTTTAGAACGAGGTTTAACGTTTAGAATTTTGATCGCTTTTTCCCACTCCTAATATGTGCACCACTCCGGAGACGCACAACCAATGTTGGATAAGTTCCCCAAGAAGGAACTTTTTAAAAGTCAATTTAGTCCGTGTTTAAAAGGAACTTTTAAGAGTTACAGTTCCTCCAAAAAATAAGGAACTTTCATGTTCCTAAATTTTGAAAGTTCCGTTAAAAGTTTCTTTTGCGGAAAAGTAATGGGATATACGATTGAAGTAGCGGTATTTACCCATGTATCGTAGACACGTTGATCCATCGAGGTAACGTGTGCTGAAGTAACAAATATGTCACTAATTAATTGATCAACTCGTTTTATTATTCGTGTCCGATCAGCAGGATGATGACGTACCACAATTTAGTGGCCATGGCTGTTTTTTTCAGTTTCTCGAAAACCTGGAAGGAATTTTTTAATTTTTTAATTCTGACTCCCCGAAATTAGTAACTCATTTTCAAATGTAGCTGGAATGGCGGTTGTAATAAATGCTTCATGAAACAAAAGAAACTTTTCAATATTTTTTTAAGAAGTTCCCCTAAATTAGAAACTGGAACGCGTTCCTTTTAAAAGTTCCTATACCCAACACTGTGTAAAACCACATCGAGGATGTACATGAGCATGAGCTAGTTATTGCACAAGCCTGTGAGGAAAAAGGCGTTTATTGATTTCCTTCAACTAGTGAGCGACGACTGACGAATGAAGAGTATGCAGCTCATCACGTCCCTGATGAGCTATGCACTCTTGAGACTCGCTTGGTAGCGGTGCCGAGTGCTGAGTGTTGAGTGTTGAGTGTGTGCGATGCACGTGGCTTGCGGCGTTAGGGACCTCTATTCTTTATCTAACCACACTACATATGATGTGCCTATTTCATGCACGCTACTTCAACGCGAATCAATAGTTCTTTCATGCATGCGTACAGGAAATCTTCAGCATAGTAGAGTGGGCTCTCTCGTTAGTCATGTCCGAATGGGTTTTTCACAATACCAATTCATTAAAGCAAAAATAATGACCTACCTGTTTCAAGTGTGGTACGTCCATCTACCTTGCGGAACACCCGTGTTCCAAACGTAAATCAGAAATCAAAATACGTCATCTTGTAGAAAATTTAGTGTTCTTTTTCTTATGAATGTTTCTTTGTTCCAATCAGTATTTCCGTTTATTAGATGTTCTTAATTATCGTTTGTGATGTTGCTGGAAACCTTTCACACCTAATTAAGACATCTTCAAAACGGAAATATTTATTGGAATAAAAACTCTCGATTCCCAAAGCTCCGGAGTCGACTCTAATATTTTTATTCGATGTCATCACTAGTATACATGTTATAAGCAAACTGTACTCAAGAAAACCGAAATATGCAATTATTGTCAAATTTGTTTCATTTGTTCATGTTTATAGTTATTTACTTCAAGTATATCTTCTTGAATAAACGAAATTCATTGCATATTAAACAACTTTCTGTTCTGAATTTGCTCTGCAGAACCCATAGAATGTTTATTTCCATTTATATCCACGTGTCAAAAACTCCTTTCAGTAAAACTGTCTTCTTTTGTTTTTATTTTTCTCTTGTCAGACTATTTATTAATGATCAAATTTGTGTCTTCAGTCGACGACCAGCTGTCAGTATATGGGACTTCATAAAAGCAACAACTACATATATTGATTGGAGCTTCGTTCTGAAGAAGACAAAGTAAGAGAGGGTTTTTTTTCGGAAAGTTTTCTGTCTATTCACAAAGTTGGAAAATCCAATTTCAGACGCATTTTTGTTCAAAGCTTCAGGTATCCACAACCGGCGGCGAAGATATGGAATTTTTATCGAATGAACTTTTCAAATTCGATCCAAGTATTCAAACACGCACACGCACAATAAAAACGTCGTATAACTTATGTATAATATCGGAATAACTGGAGCCCATTATATCCCGCATATTGTTATAGTTAACACCTTATGAATGCTTTAAGGTCGACATTCATCAAAATCTGTGTGTATATTCGCGAAAGAAAGAAAAAAGTAGCAAAACTCTCTGTTAAACATTATAGATTATCACAAATTAACTCTTCGTACGATCGTTCCATTAACAAGATCTAACATCGCAAATGTAGTCATGTCGAAGATTATTTATTTTAATTTATTGTATATTGTATGACACACAAATTGTATTTTTATTTTTGTATTCTGTGTCTTATTAATCGTTAATATAACGTGTTTTTAAATATTCTGTATTATACACAAGAAATACAAAAAATACGCGCATTTAGGTACTTCATTGAGAAATCCTCAACATTTTAGATATAGGCCTTCATGTTTTCATACGACGGAGTAAAACCCCGTAAGCGCGTTCGTGTGTGAATGATGGGTCTATAACTAAGCGCGTATTGTGAAAATAGGCCGAGATGGATGGTGGATAAAGTTGGGCGGTCTGGAGGGGATGAAAATTATATTAGGCCAATGTAAATTAAAGCCCAGACAATTTAATTTAAATTGGTTTTAAGGTTAATTGTGAAGACATCAAAACAATTTGTCAAACATTATGAGATCTGTAAGCTAAATAAAGGGGTGTGTAAAGTAGTCGCAGCAGTGGATGACCTAGGTCTGGCCCCATTAGACATGATATGCCAGTCAGTATGTAGATAACTCAAGCAGGGCATCGAAAAATTAGTTAAAAGTTTTGTAAGAACCAGGAATGCTAAATAAGAAGTATTTGTTTCATATTTGGTACATTATTTTCGATATTTGTCCCACTTATAGTATCATTTGTATTAACAAGTTTGATTAAATATTTCAAATGGCACATACACTGTCACCTTTAAGTAATTTTTTACCTCGATGTGAAATCCTCTATGAAATTTCCCCAACATTGTCATTTTAAGGTTTTAAATGACATTCGAGATTTTTAGTTTTGTGTTTAGTAGTTTGCAGTAACACAAAAGTGGTGAGCCAAAGTTTTACTGATATTAATGTTTCTAGCACAATTCTATCTGTAAATGCTATGAAACAACACACATTGGGTACGGTCCGAAACTCATTGAAAACACTTTTGGCAACAATTATTTATCTGTGCTTTTGATGTGCTGGGTTGGTGCGTTTCATGTTGAAAATACTATACCCAGCGGTCTAAAACTCCTATATTCAAGAGCTTCAAGCACACTCCATATCCCGGACCTTTTCGTTCGAGCACTCCAGCATTCAATTATTATGGCGGCGATTTCAAAATAGCAATGTTGAACAATATTTAGAGTAACGGCTATGTTAAAACAAATTACCCTTTTGACCAATTTTACTACAAAACTAATAACGTTTAATCCACATCGAAGCCTGTGTGGAAGCTCCAAGTTTAAATTTTATCTGACTCACCTTTCAACCACTATTCGAGACATAGACACACAAAAAACGAACAGAAACGAGTGCAATAAAAGTAGAATGCAAACGTTCGCGACATTCGCCTAACAATGGCGCTAGTTTTGAAATCTTTAGGGGAAAATGTAAATTTTCGTACCTCTTGAACGTGGTCGCTTATCAACGTATCACATAACGAGCTATTCTAGTATGTCTTAACGCACGTGTTAGGCGGGCCTAAATGTGGTTGTTTTTACATGTTGTTAGCCAACAACCATTGAATTACGATCGTATTTAGTGAGCGTTTCCATTTTACTTTTATGGCACTCGTTCTGTTCTTTTTTACGTCCCGCAATAAAGGTTAAACGGAACGGAGAGACCGATCAAGCTGGAATTTGGACCATGAAAAATTCATGATGTGGATTGAACACCATTAGTTTTGTGGCAAAATAGGTCAAGATCACACTTACTTTCAACCAGGGCTTGAATTATAAAATATTTAGCACTGGCCCTCTGGTAAAGTTATTAGTTCGTAAATCAAAACACTATAGTCCAGTCCTATAGTCCTATTCTGTTGCTGTGCTCAAATACGTTATTTCAATTTGCATCTTACCAGTACAAATATTGGAGACGTGAACACACGTGTTGGCTTAATAAGTTATTCATCATCGACCTCGCTGGAGTTATTTCTTTCGGTATCAATAATAATAATATCACTAATTATTAATGTTGATTCAATTGTCGGGTACTGGAAATCTAATGAGCTAAGTAAATACATTATATTATATTATTCTACTATACTTAGGGTCAAATGCATAGTCGTTCTCCACGTGCTTCTCAACTCCGCCTTTCCTCAGACTCGCCCAACTACCAATCACAGAGCAGTCCAAATGGCAATGCTGCTCTGTGATTGGTGGTTGGGCGAGTCTGAGGAAAGGATGAGTTGAGGACCACGTGAGGAACGACTATACATTTGACCCTAGGTGTCTCGTCTTGCGGTCTATTATGTCATGTCAGTCGCTGCGTATCACACAACCACAGTTCAGTTGACTTTGAAGGGTTAGTTAGAATCGCTAATACTTGTTCGCTAAATGAGTGATTTCCAAAACTTACTCGCTCGCGTCACAATCGCCTCACCTCGAGGGGCCGGGTATTATTTCCAAAACAAATTGGCGGCATAGCGAGCGATATTATAGAAAACCATCCGTCCGGATCCGAAAATGTTGCTGTTAATACGATCCGATCATTATTGGAGGTAGAAATTGAACGTCTATTGGTGTCTGTAAGTACTATGACAAAACTAACAGCATTCGTTTAATAATGACTGGAAGTATAATAAAATAACTATGGCAACGAAAAATATAGGCTATGCACCTTCTTGTTTTTAAGATGTTGTTGATTGATTATTTTTTTAAATAAACAATCACATTGTTAAATTGTACAATGGCGGTAACTTTGAAAACTTTTGGCCAAAATGTTCGTGGAGGTATAAAGTTTGGCTTATCAACGCGTCGCAGAGAGCGTTTTCGTAGCTCACTTTTATTTTTCCCGCATGTGTTATAGCCGTACACATCGATAAACTTGTCTCACTTCAAATAATAAACAACATTGATTACATATTGACAATGGCAGGGCCCATCATGCCCCGAGCGGGGAGGTGGATGGACACCCCTGTTTCGGAATGAACTACGCCAGGGTGTATCACATTACGACTCGTTCAGTAACAAGTAACAACCCACCCGAGTGGAAAATAAAATGAAATTGAAATCAGTCTCGCTATACGGCTGCGCGACTTGGGTTTGCCCTTATTAGATTACGAATAACGTATAATATGATGTCTGTCTCGGCGATGGTGGTTGATTTTATTAACCACTCGGTCTGAATGGCAAGTTGACTACAATATGCAATAAACGCACACAGACTCCACGCGCTAACCTCTACGTTGTAACAGACACATTTTTGGAGGATGGATGGGAGGGGGGGGAGGGGGTTGTGACTCTTGAAGAGCAAAGGAAGGGTAGCTTTACGTTAAAAACTGCAAACATTTTAATTTTTAAATTATATCTCAAGAATGGACCTCGAAATCGAAAATCTGAATCTACAACGGACTGTGGTTTGGTAAGCCCTAAAGACTGAACCAATATTGTAAACAGTAGCATAGTTATTTTAGTTACTAGATCCATAATTAGTAATAAAATTAGTTACAAATAAAAACCATACTGTTTATAAAGTTAGACACACCACACCGCACTGCGCTGTACTTGACGATGCGCTTTACGATTTCGAGGTCCATTCTTGAAATATAATTTAAAAATGAAAACTTTTGTGCGTAAAGCTACCCTTCGCTCATAAAAGGACATATTATCACATAAAAGTATTTTTTGTCTACAAGTACACAAACAAAAATGAGAGAACGTCAATGTGTGTGGCATCATTATGCGAAGCCTACTTCCTGCACAATGACTTGTTTTGTCTGGCGCCTCGGGGCGTGTGACGTCAGTGGATGGCTCTGACCGAGCATGGGGAACTCTGGGAGAACCTCTCTTCAGCGCAGAAACATGCCTCTCTCACCTGGCATAGCCAATGAACTGGAGCAAGACGTTATTTGCAAGATTTACGGGCGATGTCTATAGTTGACCCTAAACTACCTTAAAATAAAACTCTGTTAAGTGTAAGTCATTTATTTCCTCTAAAATTGTACAGAACAAATATATATATATATATATATGTGTAACTTGCTCTCTAGAGACTGGTTGCTGGCCTAGAAATGGGCCATTGTCATTGTCTCAATGCTTCGGCAAAATAGCATTTGCCATCTTCAGGATGATCCGTTGGTTTCTCAGGCTGAGATCTTCTTCGATTCGCGAAAACCTACAGAACAACAATATATAAATGAAGAAAAAAATGATAATCCAGATACATATCACATGTTTCATAAATTTAAATTTATATGAAATTAATATTAAATTTAGTACATAGATTTAAATTAGCTCTTAGGTAATGACAAACGGGCATCCGGTGCACACGCCCAAGTCTTCTGACTTATGTATGCACCAAAATGCAAACAGCAAACACTGTCTATATTATGCAATACGTTTCAAGCTATTTTATATCATACCATTTTGTTATTTGTTCATCAATTGTTGTTAACACGATTTGTATTGTAATTTGACAATATGTATACTACCAATAAAATTGAATTGAATTGAATTGCTTTCGTCCAAGGCGAGTAACTCGTAGCCAACCAGCGAACAGCCCGAGACAAGCCCCCGCAAATACCGATCGCTGATTGGCTACGAGCTCCTCGCCTGTGACGAAAGCATCTGTAAGGTAGTCTTTGGTCAAGTATAGCATATGATACAGAGCAAACCTAAACAGGAAGACCCTAAACAGTGCCTGATGCCTCGAAGTGTGATTGAGTCACCGAATGATTACTATATACTCTGTATTCTGGAATTATACTCCTAATAATAACAAGGTGTGCAACACCTCATTTATTTGTTGAATGTTAAAAACAGTTTAACTTCGATACATACCTTTTTCTTTTCAGGGTAACATTCCTACCTTACTATTCTATGTATAATGTCAAAATTGCGTAGTCGGCCGTAGACATAAATCACTTGCAAGTTTAAATAATACCGCAAATAACATATCCCAATGATTTCCAAGTGAAGTATATTCTATATTGTGTAATTATTGCAATTGTAAAATACACTAAGTTATTGCACCAACAGGTAAAAGCTCATTGTCAAATGAGAGAAGCACCTAAACTAGTTTTACAATCACTTCAACGCTTATATACCAACTACACTGACAGCCACAAATGTATCAAACAGAATAATTTTCAATATTTTTTCGTGCTTCTTAGTGCTGTGCTTAATAATCCTCCGACAGCCAACCACTAGTAAAATTAATAATATGATGATGATATTTGGAGCTTTACGTCCCATATTTTTGCAACGAGGCTAATCGAGTTGAAATGTACGTAATCGGTAATACACTTTTTATGATACAGTACTTTAAAGCCCAAGCAGTTCTGCTTGGGTCCGGAATTATGACAAGCTATTAAAAATGTAATAGGTGCTAATAAGCTATTAGGTGCATTTTAAGGCTTCTGATGGGTGGTTGCCATGGTGAACACAAGTTATTAGCTACTAACTTTTTAATAGCTGTTCATAATATCGGCCCGATTTCCGATTTCCGGTCTGATTTGTTTGGAATGATTAAAGGAAAGCGGTATTAGCTCAGTACTATGTATACCGATTAAAACAAAAGCCATTTACGAATATCTGCCTTCGGCGATATATTAATAGCTTTATCGTTCACAGAAAATTGTGGAGTTTTTAGCATTTGTTGTTAAATGGATGTTTTTACCTCAGATAGTAGTCCAGGATTTTTCATTCACGAAATAATTATATTAACTCGTGACTCGGCGAACCCTCGGCAGTCGCGTAATGATATTTTCTCTGCAAACCAGAATATCGTTCAGCCGTGTCCCCAGACCGCTAAAATACAAAATTATGTTATTTAATGATGAAGCTTAATTTGCAATTTCTAACAGGCATCGTCGCCACCTCGAGTGGGAATGTGGAGCTAGAAAACCTCTGAATAAGTTAAGTTTGTGTACCTCTGAATCGAAAAGCCTCCAATGGTATTACAAAATACATCACAATTATTTTTCACTAAAGTATTTAAGCATAAGTTAAATTCAAACTGTACCACTACAAACTTTTGATAAAAAAGTAATTTGTCATGTAGTAAAAACATTACCTATCGTTGTATTTCAGTATTGAGTAACGAATCGTCAGTAACTATAAAATATCAACCTATTATTACAGGTATTTACACTAATTACCATTTCAAATAAGAAAATATGTCCAGAAAGTTAAATCAAGAAGATGTCTTCTTATTGGCAATAAATGTGCGATATGTTTTTTGGCGATTATTTTTAATGAAATGTATACAGAAGGCCACGACCGAAGTTTTACAAAGCCATGCTTCTGTCTTCGGCTTAGTACATCAATCAATATTCGGTTTACTTGTTGCGTCTTTCTTTATCTTTATGTCATGTTTATTAACAAGGACAAAAGAAGGTTGAATGAAAATAACAATAAATAGTAAACTTTAGTATCTTAACATTTTTTATGAATTAAATAAGAACGCACAAAGACTACACTCACAGATAAGGAATTCACTACAATTTTCAGTCTAGCAGCTTTACACTGAAAAATCAGCCGGCGAAGGCACAATGGTAATAAATACTTTTCATCGAGTTAGACTTACACCACTCTTGATTCTTTCGTTTAGCTTAAGTGCTTCTCAGAGACGACTAAATCTGACACTGTCAAAGCTTGACTCATATTTAAGATAATACCTGAAAATGCTACAGTGTGAAGCGCGAAGAGCAACCTTGTTCCACTTTTCCACTATAATTTCTAACTCCAATACTCTAATTTGGGAAGTAACCAGTTCGATAACGGTCACTGGCAATCCTAACTGAAGGTATTTTTCGAAGTATTCCCTCAATAAATCACAAGACGAATGCTGGGCACTAGGATATTTCTTCCCAATTATCCAAACACACTAATGTAAGCATAGTTACTTCATAATAGGAGCATATCATCTAAAAGTTGGTATGCCCGCGATTGCTACAAACAACATTCATGTTGCACGTACGTCACATTTTTGCGCGTGGCGGTCACCTTTGTGATAGAACTTTGACGTTGCCATGGAGAAACAATTGAGGCCTGTTATGGTAACGTAGAATACATACAAATTCTTATTCTTTAAAATCCAGCCTGTTTTTGAAATAAAATTGGTGTGGTAATTTTTAACTTTTGTATTACTTGTTTATTTTTAAATTCTAAATTAGGCTTATTTATTAAATTTGAATAGTATTTGCCAATTTTCTATAGAGTTGGTCCTCTCAATTGTGTCGCAATCATGGCCGCTGTGACGTCACGTGGGAACTATGAATAAGTTAGATAAAGAAAATGTGTATCTAACAATGTGTTAGTAATCAGAATCAGTTGATCAATCAGAAATCAGTTGAAAAAGTTCAATCTTAACGTGAGATCGTGATCACGTTGTGCTATAGGCGATACACCAATGTCATAGTAAGTTCATTACAGAGTCATGAGTACATGTGGTAAAAGCGTTCTGAAATTACACAAATTATATTAGATTACTCGACCAGACCTGTTTTATGAAAAACTTGTGTGGATCTAAAAATGGACGCCACAGTGCCAATAAATCCAATTCAAATAAACAAGACCCGCGCAAGTCGTAAATGAGAACGTTCATTATTTTGTGTTTACTGGTTTCTGTCTATTTTTAAACAGCTTGCTTAGATCCCAATAATCAGAACACAGTTTTTAAATCGAGAAATTACTCTTGGAAATGATTTTGTGTTGTATTGTATTATATATTGTATTGTATTATATTACATTGTATTGTATTATGTATAAGCGTCCAGAGACTTACTATACATATACTAAGGTTGGAACGCATAGCAGTCCCCTACCCCTAGAGGCACCCGATGTTGCTAAATATCTGTTTTCGATATGGGCCAAGTTCCCACTTCAAAGTTAACAAGTCAATAGTTAACATTGTAAATGTGACGATTAAATTCCTTTTTTTTAAGAAACAGTAGAATCGTGTTATGGAACTATATGAGATTAACTATCGTTAAAACAACAAAAAGCGAAATGCATTATTTGATATATTGAAAAAGATCGCTCATTTGTCAACGCGGAGCGTTTCCTTCGTAATTCCAGTGGCACACAAAACAAAACCCCTCTAAATCGTTGGATATTTATTGGGATAGATTACGCTTGTCACAAGCACTCAGTAGGAAGGGTGAGAAGTCAAATATATAAACATCGTGTTACGCAGATAAGCCATTCAATCCCACGTAAACCCCAGGCTAACCCTACGCTGAGGTCGCTCACCCAATTATTAGCTTATATCGGCAAACTCATTGCTAGAGAGAATATTATAACACACACACCCCATACAGAAACCCTGATTACTCCACGAGAAATGATTCTCAGTAGAGCATTGAGAGTCATAGCGTCGAGAGTCCCCGGTCGAACGAGGACTCCAATCAAGTTGAAATTTAGAACATCCACAAGCTTCGATGTGGACTGAATGGCATTAGTTTTGTGACAAAAGCGGTCGGGAAGTTAATAAGTTATACAGTAGTCACTCAAAATATTTATTCCAAAACAGAATCGCGGCACAATTTGAGACAGCCGTATTTTTGTAAATTTGCGTCATCTCACGAATGATATTCGTTCCGATAAGTATTGTGTCATATTACGATACTTGTATTGCGTTCCGATAAGTATTGGATATACAAATTACTTTTATATTAATTGTTGAAGAAAATTATAACTTAAACCGGATGTTTTTTGGGTTATTATTGTTTTTGTCTCACGATAGTGGTCGAACGGATATCTGACCTATAGTTGAAATTGTGACCAACCACAAGCTTCGATATGGAATAAGCGGAATTTATTTTGTGGCAAAATCGGTTTAGAAAATAGTTAGACGAATTATGCTTTTACCTAGGCCAAGTGGAAGATCAGTCTGCAATGTCCCCCCCCCCCCCTCCCTCGGGCTTACGCGTTTTTAATTATGTACTCACTCATCCGCTCCAAAGGGCCTAGCAGCTCGGGAGAGCGTTCCAGCAAAGCTCAAAGCTGAACTAATGTAATCTATTAAGTAAGTAAGGAAGTAAGCAAGTAAGTAAGTAAGTAAGTAAGTAAGTAAGTAAGTAAGTAAGTAAGTAAGTAAGTACTATTTCTTTCTACAATTGGCACAAAATATATTTTTTATAAAACAATGGCGGCTATTGGAGGATGCTATGAATTTCCGTTGTGTATACTTCCTTGCATAAAGCAACTATATTTTTAATTTAGAAGTAAATTGACTACACAATTTGCAAGTAACGTAATGTGTCTTCTTTTAAGACACTGTGTAATAAACTGCACAAAATGTACCATATAATCGTTTAGTTAGATAGATAGAAACATTGGTTGCCTTGTTATAGTTGTCCCAAGACTACCTTACACATGCTTTCGTCACAGGCGACTGGTTCGTAGCCAATCAGCGATCGGTATTGGCCCTTATGTGTCTCGGGCGGTTCGCTGGTTGGCTACGACTGCCCCGGATGTGACGAAAGCAGGTGTAAAGTAATCTTGGGACAACTATAGTTCTGTAGGTTTACATGCAGGTACGTGGCATTGATATACTAGTCCCAACGAAAGTATTCGCATACCGATCTCAGGTCATTGTCTACTGGCCTTTTCAACCGCGCCAATTGAAAGAAAATCAACAGATACCTGGCGTTCTTCCACACATTCGTCAATGCATGGTTCGGCTTAGTCGAGTGCACTTGCGATTTGGCCACACCCACCGTTACAGGTAACCAACGGAAGGTTTTAAATTATCCCCAATGGACCTTATTAGATTAGATGGTAGGAAAAGGAATAAGCGAAGTAGAAAATTAAGCTGTCATCTTGGACTCGCCTGTGTCGTAAGCATCAGAATACTTTCGTGGGGCAACTGTACACTCTTGTAAGCTATAGCACAACCACGAGCCATACATAATCTCTACCGACCTCTACTCTCTGTAGATGAGAACACCTTATTTACTTGTTTGCATTGTTTTACGTGGTTTCATTGTCTTCCTTAAGTGTGTGTGCTCTCACCTCTTATTGCTCACGCTGTAAAACTTCAACAGAACGAGCCGTGCAATAGTACAGAACATACTATCAACTGATGAGGATTTTGTAACCATGCATTCATAGGTTGCATGTGTATGTCAGTCACATCTGTACGTGTAGCGGCCACATTTGTGGTAAAACAATAATTGAAGTATGTTGTAGTAGTGTCATGTAAAAGTTGGTTATTTATAACTTTTACAGGTGTTATCTCCTTCTTGGTGATTTATGGATATCTTGATTGTGTTAGTTTGTCATTTGCCGGTTTCTTTCACAAGTAAGGTATGCGCTGTGCTGGCTATTTCGTCAGCCCAGATCGTTGATAATTTCAATCATATTATTGCGGTATTGAGTTTTTTACAACACAGAAATGCTTAGTTCTTTAAAATACAGTCTGTTTTTTTGAAATAAAATTAATATGTCGAGTAATTTGTGATTTTTTTCACATATGTTTGTGACCTGTAATGACCTAGGATAGGCTTACATAAATTGTGTCGCAATCATGGCCATGGGTACTATAGTAGACCAAAGATTACTTTACACCTGCTTTCGTCACATCCGGGGCAGTCGTAGCCAACCAGCGAACCGCCCGAGACACATCCGGGCCAATACCGATCGCTGATTTGCTATACGAACCAGTCGCCTGTGACGAAAGCATGTGTAAGATAGTCTAACAACTACATGAATACGAAAGCAAGGGATTTATTTTGTCTGTTGTATGTTTGCAAACGTTGAAAGAAGAGGGTAGAGGTAAAGTACACTTGAAACGTTGCCCTAGGCCAGCGGGCGAGCGAGTGTTTGTTCAGGCGAGTCTAGTTCTCAAGTAGTATCTAAGTCCCCTGTTGTGGCGTTTCCTCAACTGTT